>OY740769.1:79537729-80137729 GCA_963513935.1 Aphrophora alni
TAATATCTCGTATTCAAGGGAAATTTGTAGGTAGATGTGATTGAGAAACCTAATCCATTTAAAAATACTATTTTATTATAATTTTCAAAAATTTGATACACCATCTTGTATCCGCCATTTTCAATTCAACTTTATATTTTTAAATGGCAAAGTGGTCATATGATACATAATTTTAATGTAGAATTTAAAGACAAAATCATTGGTGAGAACCGCACATCCATATCTAAAATAGTTTACGTAAATTTAAACATTTCATTTAATGTAAACATAATATAAAGTACATAAACATTCTTACCTATCAAATTATTAAACAATCAAAACATAAGGTAAATAAATCAACAAATCAATAATAACAATAATAAGAAGTCAATAAATCAATAATAAAAACATAATTATCAACACAATAAGTGGAATCAAATCAATATTCAGATAAATAAGAAGACATTATTAGCAATGTTTAATTTTCAGCACACAGCTGATAATTTAAATAATGAAATCAACTGATATTGTTACCGCAATGTTTAAATCTGATTTTTATTTTAATGTAACAGCAGATATGTCTTGTTGAAACTTCATATTCAAGGAAGCAATAAAACTAAAGTTTCAAAATTTTGAAACTATATCTTATTGCTTTTTTAATCTCTGATTTTAATGTTAAGAAATTTGACAGTCTCATTCACAATTTTTATTACACTGTGAGGTATATCTAGATGGAATTATTAGTGAAATTTTGCATCAGGTGACAACCTTTATTATTATAGATAAACTAAAAGTAGTGAGTGTTTTTTATATCATACTTATAATGGCTTCTTTAAATGAAATGAAAAGGATAACTTTGTTAATGATGCGCTGCTATGGTGATAGAGTGCGGTCTTATCGAGAAGTTTCCGATTTGTTTAACGAAACATTTCCCGACAGAAATCCAATTTCAAAAAGAGTTGTTTATAAAACGGTAAAGCGGTTTGAAGAAACTGGCAAAGTAGCTGATCGGGCTCGTATTGGAAGAACAAATAATGCCACCAACGATGATAAATCTTTAGAGGTTATGTTGTCATTTGTTGAAGATCCGCATACATCAACTTGGAAGGTTGCACAGGAACATGCTGTTTCTACTTACTCAATCAGAAAAGTTCTTAAAAAATCTAATTTTCATCCGTTTAAGCTTCATGTAGTACAATAACTGAGTGAAGATGATTTCGACCGCCGAGTTGAGTTTTGTGAGATAATGATGGAATGGTATGACAATGATAATAATTTCTTCAATAGTAGGCCTATTGAGCTACAAATATTTTTGTGCAGTGAATTGTGATTAATTTCTGGCTCAATCCGATTTCTAACGTTAGTGAGAAAACATTTGAAAATCCGTGAAGTTATTTTAAAACATAAAACTACCAAATAAATATTTTACGATACTTTAGTTCTGAACTTGCATAGAAAGAAATAAAAACGTGTTTATTGCTTTTCAGAGTTAAAAGAAGGAAATTTATTAAACCCAAGTGACTTTATTTGTTCAGTTGTCGTGTTTAATTGTTCGAGAAAGCGTCAAGTAAAGAATATCGATTAATGAACTCAGAGAAGGTAAATTAGTTCAAATGTAGCATAATTAAGTTTATTGTTTAATTTTGTGTTCGCAAAGCTGAAGAGTAGTGGAAAATCTACTTCGCTTCGTCACTAAAATGAGCTTTTCTTTTGTCCTCTAACTTCTTAGATCGCCATTATTAAAATTATAATACTGACCGTTTCTAATTGTATGTAATATATAGAAAGTTATGTGATGGGTAAAAATAAACCATGTCGATTATTTTGTTTATATATCCGTACGGCCCAATTGCGTGGACCAATAATTTTTAGTGTGTGGGCATGTTTTGGCATATCTTTAGCGTTTCTCAGCTATTATTAAAAATAAAACTATCAGTTGTTTTCCACTATGCTTGTACCCTAAATGTGTATTGGTACAATGTTTGGTTTGTCGATATGTCTGTGTAATACTGTGTAATAAATGTATGTAAATATATCTTTATGTATGGACGACCTGCAATGATTAATCTTTCTGAGGATGTAACTTATGCTCAGAAACATGTACATAAACTTATTCAAAAGACTGATATAGGGTTTTAAAATGTTGATATTATCCCTTTAAAAATATGTCTTGAAAGTTGTGAATATCAGAAAGAAAACTAGGAATGATATTTCTTTCTGAGATAATGGAAATGTCAGGTAGAAGTCAAAATAACAACTCGACGTTTGGATTTGAATACACAAAGGCCTACGAGTGTACAAACATAAACTGAAATATAAATACGAAAATGTTTTATAGATAAGGTGTAACGTATTTGTAATTTAATACAAATCTAATTATTGTGAGCTTGTTTTGTTTTATGTTTAAAGTACACACTGTACACATTGTGTGACTTTTATAAGATTGCTAAGAAAAAATTATTTATAAATTATTTATAAATTATAGTTTGTAATAAAAACTGTTCTTAAGGATAATTTCTACTTGGCTTGGATTGATGTTTAAACGAATGAATAAGTTATAATAAATACAGAGATATTTTTGAGCTGTAAAATAATGTTTGTACTTATGTAAAGACATTTACATTTCCCTTTTTATATTACCAGTCAACGAAGTAAGGGGTACGTTTGGTGATCGTGAAAAAAAGCGACCTCTCTTTTTTGACTGATCTTTCATGAACTCAGAAACAAACAAAAAAAAAAGATTTTCGAATTGTCATTCGTCTGTTGTCGTTGTCGTTGTATTGTATGCAAGCACATCAGCGTCCATGATAGTTAAGATATAAATATGAAATTTAGTACAAGGGACTGTAATGGGGTCTCTTGAACCCTATTTAAATTTAGAAAAATCATATTGAAAATGTTAACGTGACGGCGATTTCAAACGATTTATTGTTCATTTCTCGTGTGTTATTTAACATATAACACGTTAAATTTAATACAATTTGTATAATATATCAATTCTGCTTATAAGGGTACCAACACCACCTCTATACGATTACAAATAACGATATTATTGTCAAACGATATAATTTGGAACAGCTCTAGAAAATGTGATATTTGTATAATTATGGCCTAGTCACTAACACGAGCATAGCGACTGGAATTTCCTTCACATAAGTACAGCTTCCAGTCTCGCCAGGATCGAGATACTGACACAAGCGAAGCGAGTGAATATTTTGTAACGTATACAACATCTACAAAGCTCTTAGGGTCTCGCTGAAGAAAAGTAGTGATGTACACAATTACGAGGTGCAAAAAACCTTCGTAATAACTGTTTTAATCAAGTTTATTCTATTGGATAAGACTCCTTCATATACCAATACAATTAAACATTTTATACAATTCCCAACAAAATGTTTTAGGCATTATGTTTAGAGAACTTGTTTGTATTACATTGTATGATTTGGCTGGTTAAGTTCAAATTTGGCGTCTACCAACTTGTTACATCTGTAATATTTGAACTTTAATTTTATCTTTCACAGATACACATGCTCATTAAAATAATACACAAATTGCTTTCACGAAGTTTTCCTTTTCCTGCTACCCACGTCTTATTAAAATATATTCTGGTAATATATAATTATATAAATATTGGCTTTATTTTAAATTCCTCTTCCGTTTAAACTCACTAGTTATTAAAAAATTCTCATCAAAATGTTATGTCTTCCAAGTATAACAAAGATAGTAAGAATAAATAACCTTATTTGAATAATAACTATTCATTTAAGACACGTATATTTATAAATTTGAAAACATTATTATTATTTGTAAACTCTAACTTAATTTATTTTGCAATACTTATTATTTGTCTACTATTTTAATTAAAATGTCCTCTTTTACACAATTATGACACCAGACATCATAGCAGACAGCACTGGTTAAGCATACGTATATAACTTAAATTCAAAACCCAATCCCATAAAACAATATTATTTATTTACTTATATACATTTCAGTAACATAGTTATGATCTTCAGAGTATGAATACTGTACAAACTCTTAGTGTTTGATGATAACACTACTGAAAGACATATTACTGAAATGTATAAAAATAAATAAATCTTGTTTTATTGAATTGTGGTATTTGGTGTTTCATTTTAAGTTTTAAGTGTGCCACAGTGAGCTCAAAAGTGTAATACATACTTATATAGTAAAATTACTTCAGAAGCAGCTCCAAACATTAATGAATAAATTTTGTCAAAGATTAAAATCTTAAGAAATTAAACAACTTTTAAATATACCCTTAGACAACTACTATTGTCTGCATAATTCTATTGTGTGGAGGAGTTTCTTCTTTGGTGTGATCTGTTTTCCGCCATTGTTTCTGTTTTTTAAGTTATCATATTTTATCTCTGAGGCTATTTGTTTTGTAATGAATGATGTATTGTTGTGTTTATGTTGTGTTTTTATTTTATGAATGACTTGTAGTCCTAGTTATCTTGTGTCGAAGTCAATAAATCCAGAAAAAAATTGTTTTTCTGGTTCAATAGAGAATGTAATGTTGAAATTGACGTATTTGTTTTGATAGATTGTCAATTTCATATGTTATTTATTTGTTGTTGGTTTGTTTGCTGTGTTTAATATCGACGTTCATTTGAATATTAGTGATTTAGTTTATTTGTTACTATCTACAACGGCGCTATACATTGTAATTATCTCTATGGCAATAAATAAATTATAAACTTTTTTATGTTTTTTCCACTACGCAAAGCACACTTCACAACTCTTTAAATATATGTTATAAATAGACTTTATGTATATTATTTACCTTCTCAGTATATTTTAACTTTATTTCTAATTATTTTTGATTTATACTTGTAATGTTATTTTTAATTTAATTAAATGTTCATCACTTTTGATATTATTATTTTAAAGTTGATGATTTCCTTGTACGACCTCAAATGAATGAGTTTCCCATTTCCGTTTCTCTTCTCCTTAAAATTCTAATATTTTTAAATTATTAATTATTAAAATAGTTACGTGAGTTAAATTATTAATTAATCTTTTTTTCTCCAGCAGTATTGCTGATTGTTTACAGTTTAAAAATGCACTAATAATCGCATATCTTGTGTGCCTTATTCTAGGCATCTGATCTTTTGAAATGTTACTTTGCCGGAAATGACTATCTGGGAGGTACAATCTTAAATTATTATTAATTATAAGTCTACAGATTTTTCTGTGGCAACATCAATAAATGAAAAAAATAAAGTTGTTGGGCGTCATCATGATACTTACCCAACCCCATCATACAATCTAATCTAAACATATCCTCTAAAGTTAATACCCAAAATTTGGTTTCTTTTGCCTTGTAGGAAGTGTCAAGTTTTATTAGTAGATCAGGGAGCTTTACCCAGTAGGATAATATTGCTTGAAACAGTTGTTACACAGGTTTTAAAAACCTTATAAATATTTAAAACACTATTTGTTACGTCTGTCAGGACCCCGCGTTACTACGAGATGTCTATCTATTAAAGTCTCCACGAGATTTGCTCGTACCACTGATTCATCCCTGGTTGGCCTTGAGCTACACATATGTATAGGAACTTCCACTCGGTACATTCATCTTGGTGACTAGGTACTGCCAGAATTAATAACTATACGAATATCATTTTCTTGAAAGTCATTGCTCTATATTACATTTTTCATAATAAATTCGCGATTTTTTCATTGTAAAGCGGTGGGGTTAGTATCAATTGGAAATCTGGAAATTTGTATATAATTAGGTGCGTTAAGTTAAATAACACACGAAGTTTGAACAAAAAACTTGTTTAAAATAGTATTTTGATATTTTCAATTCGATTTTTCTGAATTTCAATAATGTTCATACGATATCACTACGGTCCCCTAAAGTACCAAATTGTATGTCCATATCTTTATTTTTATGGCTGCTTATGTGTTTATGTTCAGATGATCACAATAACGATGACGGACGAACAGTTTGGAGAGCTAAACGTTAAGATCGGGTAAGAAACTGAGTTCCACATTCTTAACGATTACCTAACTCTTCTTCGTACTGTATAACTGTACGTATACAGTGTAAGGAATAACAACCAAAACATAATTTTCATCAATAAACGTTTTGCTATTTTTCGAGTAACTTCCCCAACCGCCAGTTGTACACAAATTTTAACTAAAGCATATTAAATCCGTAAAAGATCCACATTTTGTGTTGCAGTTGGTCACCAAATCCAAAAGAGTAGATTTATTCCATTGTCAGTCATTGTGGACACGAGTATGACATTGACAGTAAATAACATTGTCAGTCAATGTCTGTATGGCGAGAATGATAACGAAATGTAAATAAATTTACATTTTATATCCAGTAGTTTTCTAGCAAAATACAACACGAATACTTTGGTAATAATTCAACGAAATTTAATAAATTGTATATTGAGAAACAAATATCGTGATATGTATGATAGATTTCTTTATTAAAGGCGTTGTTAGAGAACTAAACAATGCAATAAATTAGTGTCAAAACATTGCACAAACTTCACTCACTGCAAAATTAAATAAAAAACAAACCAAAACTAATATTCACAAACAATATTATTACGCTCGTTATCGGTCAAAAAGTAAAAATGAACCATATCCACCGTTTTGTAATATATATTTATATAAGGGCTTGAATTCGTTTCGCTTGTTCCATAACACGTACATCACATTAGATTAAATCGTGCTTGAATGAAGGTCATACTCGTTATTGCAGATTATTCTTTAACATTATTTGCGATTTTGCACACCGATTTGAACAATAAATCCTTACGATTCACCAATATATGAAATTAATCGGTATAGCCGATTTTTCTTTGCCGATTGTATGATTTTGTTGACTTTTACCGATCAATATTTTTTTAGAGACACTTAACTTATACATTTTGTGTGCGTCCTTAAACGCGTTTAGTCAATATGTTCGTGCTTTGTACGATACATATAAGGATGCGTCCTTTATTTGTGACAAACGACAAGTCGCAGCATTAAATTTGTTACTGTGCGCGTGTGTGTGTGTGTGTGTGTGTGTGTGTGTGTGTGTGTGTGTGTGTGTGTGTGTGTTTGTGTGTGTGTGTGTGTGTGTGTGTGTGTGTGTGTGTGTGTGTGTGTGTGTGTGTGTGTGTGTGTGTGTGTGTGTGTGTGTGTGTGTGTGTGTGTGTGTGTGTGTGTGTGTGTGTGCGTGTGTATGTGTGTGTTGCAACGCACCCCCCCCCCCTCTGCGTTCACAGACGGACGCTCAGGGTTTACGCTGCAAGACCTCACCAAACCCACAACGCGATACTGAGAGTGACTCTCTCGCTGTTTAATAGTTTCGATAAGGCTCTTGATTCTTATGTCACAAGAATAATTTATTTTAATCAACTTATGCTAACACAGGAAATTTTACTATATTAATATATTCACTTCTTATACTAGCTTACCTTTCTTAAAACTCCAGACTCTTTTTCAAAGGGTGTGCCCTTTGGAGCTCTTTAATTCATTAAAACAAAATTTGCTCTTTTTTGAATTTTAACTTTATACTGGTGAGCACTTACTTTTTCTTCTTTCTAATGTAATGAGTTTCTTTGAGTAGGTTAGTTTTAATTAAAATATTCGACAGTGAAATTTAACAAATTTATTTAAAAGTCTACAAGTTAATTTTTACTGTGAGAAACAATGGATTTCTTTCGAATCACTTACAACAATTAATGTCGCCTTTTCTGACAATTTATATTAAATGCTTTCTCTTTTAACAAACTGAAAATCTACTATACTAAACAATTTTAACATTAACTAAAACTAACAAATTATATTCTTATTCTAATACACATAAATATGAATCCTATTATTTATTCCTTTCCAATCTGTTACTTGATTGCTTTATTATTTGACTCGAATTTTATTGTATTTTATATCTCTCTATTTGAATGAATTTAAAATTGGCTTTATTTTGACTTTACTTTGTCTTTAAAATGTTATTAGTTAACTTTATTGAGTTTAATAATTTTGGACGTAATTCAAGTTTATTAAAAAATATTTTATTTATTAAAAAAAGCTTGATTTATGCAGTACCTTGTTTTTGTGAAGTGCACAAGTCCGCTCGTCCTGATTCTGAGAATGTTAGAAGATCTTGGAGATGGTTTCTTAGAGTTGTCTAGAATATCCCGAAGTCCAGTTCTCGATGAATCTGTTGATGACGACAAGTTCTAGAAGAATGTTTGCCGGAGTCCGTAGTGAAGATCTCTTATACTAAGCTGTTGTAGGATGTCACGTTGTCTCCTGCAAGGCCGATCCATTCTGTGGGCACCGTTATTAACCTGGCGAAGTACAGAGCGTTGACAATATATTTTCACGACGATTTCCTGTTCAGACTTGAGTAAAGTTGGTGATCTTTCCTGGAGCTGCTATTAGAAGACTTCCCTGGAGCTGGTACTAAACGAGACTGTCGAATTAACTTGAAGAAAGTTAACTCATCGAAGTTTAGGCCTTTCAGTGTGGCCAACCTTCGTTGATTATTGTTACTGTTTTATTTCACAATTTAATTAATTTTATTTATTTATTTGCACTACGATGAACTTTCCTTGGCTTATTCTTCTATTGTTTGTCTATTTTTTCCATTTTAAATTATCTATTTCTATTATTATTTGTTATAATTAGTTTAATTTCTTATGGTGGATTTGTTTTGAAGTTGGTATCTTTCCCTCTCCATGCGTCGACTGCCTTCTCTGCGCACGACCTTCAAGACAAGTTGATTCCTGAAAATTATAATTTTTTACTTGCGAATTCTTCTTTTCTTCATATATCCCGTTCGCTTCGCTCGATCATCTTCGGGGTGATTTCATTTTGAAGCCCTTCTCTTCCTGATGATTTTCCATCTTCATTTGTAGCGATACGACGTATATTTTTACTTTTACGGAGATTTGAAAATTTCGTAGTTTTTCAAAATTTAGTTTTTCCAATTTTGGAAATTTTGAAAAACTTCTTCTTGTAAGTTGTTCCTCTGATGCTGAAAGTTCCAAAACTGCTTTCCTCTTCTTCCTCGCTTCTGGGTTTCACAAGTTACGGTACTTTCTGCATTTTTGGTTATTTATTATTTAATTACTTTATGGTCTTTTATTAAATTTTGATTTCGAGTCTTATTTATTACTAGTTTATATTATAGTTATGTGTTGTTATTATTAGATTTTGGAATTTCTTCATTTTAAGGGTTTTTTATGTTTTATGACGTTTTATTATGGCTATAACTTTTTTATTATTAATTTGACGAGTTTATTCTCTTATTATTTATTATTAGGTTTTCCTAGCTCTACACGATTATATCATTTTAATTTAAGTTTTCGGATTTTGATTTTATTGCATAGAAACATATGGACGTATTCCTGTTCAATCCGGAAAGCTAGACATTTCCTGTTAAGGCGCGTGACCTTGGCTTGGCTAACCTACATATTCCCTTTAACTTTTAATGTGTTTTAATGATATTTAGAAATGTTTTTGTCATTTCTACAATTATTATTTGATTTAATTGAAATTTTGGAATTTGGCTATTTTCCAAAATTGCTCCTTGCAGGCGGTTCAATTAAACCGTTGCAGTGTGTGTGTGTGTGTGTGTGTGTGTGTGTGTGTGTGTGTGTGTGTGTGTGTGTGTGTGTGTGTGTGTGTGTGTGTGTGTGTGTGTGTGTGTTGCCGCGCTCCGGCTCTCGCGGTCGTCGTGGGTCCGTACGCCGACTCTTGCAGCTGCACTTACCACAAACCACTCTCTCTGTCTTCACGAATTTAAGATTCTATGTTCCCTTTTTTGGAACACTATTATCACGAACTCTTAAACTCGCTGTACGATCACCACCGACTGGGCGAACCACCTTTCTTTTCAGAGCAAGCGCGGGCAAGGCCAAGGTGCTCACTTTTACTTTTTTGAATCAAAGATTTTGCAACTCTTGGCTCTAATAAGTATGAGCTTGTCGTCATAAACTTACTAACTTTTAATTTACGCAAAATTCCCTGAATTTTATCTCAATGCTCGATTATTTGACTCTTTTTTAAGATTAACACTCTCTCTCTCCAAGGTCGTGCCTTTTGGGAGAAATCGGCTCTTAAGTTCTGATGATAACTTTTTAAAATTTTCAAATTATATTACCAGAGCACATATATAAGATTTATGTTTAAACAAGGTTAATAACATATACAGAATGGATATATATTGAAAACACAACAAAATTTAGAAATGAATTATTTATATATATTCTTTTCTCTTTTGCACAGAAAAATTTTATATTCAAAAACCTTTTTAATCACACCAAACAATTTGATTAACCAACAACACAACTATTTATTTATTTGACAAAATTTATCAATGTAATATTTTCTATATCTTAAACAAAATAAAAACGCTTGACTTTTCAGACAGAACCACAAACAGTTTTTCCTGTACTGAAAAAGTCGTATTTAAATTATTAATTATTTTCAACACCAAAGCAGAGGTTTAAAAAAGAATTTAATTTTTAATAATTCCCCTAATGACGTTATATTTGAAATGAAGTTAATATTTGCGAATTATTCCTTAAGTATAAGATACCTTCACACTTTATTAGAAGTTCTAGTTGGATTTGGAATTTGTTGTATAATTAGGATGATGTTGATATGATGTTTTCGATCCAGAGTCTGTAAGCTGCTATGTAGTTGAATGCTGGTCTCGAATTCTTCTAAGTTGCCTTGAAGATCGATTAAAGTTGAAATTATTCTAAGTCCAGTTAAGTAGAGTGACAGTTGAATCTTCCTCTCAGCTCAGAGTCGGTTGCAGAAGAAACGTCCTATTCGCGTCGATTCCAAATCAAAAGTACCCGTCTTTCGACGGATAAATTATGGTCTCCCTGTCAGTGGGAATTATTCCCCTTCTTGGAGCCAATTTTCCTCCCTTTTTGAGAGAAAGGTATTTTCTTTATATTATGTGTTTTCAGGCCCTTTTGGTCTGAAATATTTACACTATATATTTTATTAGTCATATTTTTTGACTAATGAATAGTTTTCTTCCTTTGTTATTAATTAAAACACCTGTTAATTAATAATTTATTGTATTTTTTCTTCAACGTTATCTGTGATCCAAGTTGGCAATATGATGTTTTAAACTTTGGATTCCTTCAGAAGATGCGTGCGCAACTTTTCATGTTTTTGCATGAAAATCTCTACTTTGGACGTTTTTTCGTTCAACTCGCTATAACTTTCGAACGCTCGAACCGATTTTAAAGTTCCTTTCGGATTCTTCTTCCTATCCATCTTGTGGGTCTTGTGGAACTTGATTCATCGCTCTACTACGCTTCGTTCGCGAGTTATCGCCCTTTTTCCGAAATTCGATTTTTCCTCTTTTCAAATTTTGAGATAAGTCCTTTGTCAAAATTCTTTTGACGAAATCTTGTTCCTCTTCTACTACGACGAAAAACTATGTTTGTACTTTTCCCATAACTCGTTTGGTTTTTGAGTTATGTGTCCTTGAAGTCCTAGAGTTTGTGTCGTATGAGTTTATGTTCATAAAAACCCCCCCATTATATATTATTACTTCTGCTTTGATGTTTTACAATTTTACATACTAGATATATATAATTATCATGTTACTTTACCCCTTTAACGTTTAATTTAACCGCTTTTGGGCTTTGAAGTTTTACGTTTTGTAATTATTATATCTCCCTTATTTTATTCTCAAATTCGATTCTAAGTACATATTATTGTGCCCTATTGTGGTCTCTACAATAGTACTTATTATTATTTTTTAAATAATCCCCCCTTCAACTTAAAAATTCCAAAAAACTCCCCAAGAATGACTTTCTAAGTCCATTCTCACCTGTTAATTATTATTAATTCATATTTTTTATTTATGATTATTATTAGTTCCCCTTTGAGTTATGACTCTACGTTTTTTGAATTTTGAATTTAAGTTTTTTCCAAATTTTAGGTTTTTGAGCCCCTGTAAAAACTTGAATAACTTTTTGTTTTAATTGCTTTTAAATTTATTTTTCGATATTCTTAATCGGTTGATTCTACTGAACATTAATTTATTTTAATAATTTAGTATTTTAATAAAATAAGAAACAAGACAGAACGACTGTACACGATCCAACATGCAGTGTTCCACACCTGTTGCCGTGACGTCACCGTCCCCCCTCGTCTCTCATCTACATCGCTTTATCGCGGGAATTTAACTTGTTTTAAATTGGCTTGAGGCTTTTGGCTTTTTCCAAACCGCCTCAGTGTGTGTGTGTGTGTGTGTGTGTGTGTGTGTGTGTGTGTGTGTGTTGAGGCGGTTTGGAAAAAGCCAAAAGCCTCAAGCCAATTTAAAACAAGTTAAATTCCCGCGATAAAGCGATGTAGATGGGAGACGAGGGGGGACGATGACGTCACGGCAACAGGTGTTGAACACTGCATGTTGGATCGTGTACAGTCGTTCTGTCTTGTTTCTTATTTTATTAAAATACTAAATTATTAAAATAAATTAATGTTCAGTAGAATCAACCGATTAAGAATATCGAAAAATAAATTTAAAAGCAATTAAAACAAAAAAGTTATTTAAGTTTTTATAGGGGCTCAAAAACCTAAAATTTGGAAAAAACTTAAATTCAAAATTCAAAAAACGTAGAGTCATAACTCAAAGGGGAACTAATAATAATCATAAATAAAAAATATGAATTAATAATAATTAACAGGTGAGAATGGACTTAGAAAGTCATTCTTGGGGAGTTTTTTGGAATTTTTAAGTTGAAGGGGGGATTATTTAAAAAATAATAATAAGTACTATTGTAGAGACCACAATAGGGCACAATAATATGTACTTAGAATCAAATTTGAGAATAAAATAAGGGAGATATAATAATTACAAAACGTAAAACTTCAAAGCCCAAAAGCGGTTAAATTAAACGTTAAAGGGGTAAAGTAACATGATAATTATATGTATCTAGTATATAAAATCGTAAAACATCAAAGCAGAAGTAATAATATACAATGGGGGGGTTTTATGAACATAAACTCATACGACACAAACTCTAGGACTTCAAGGACACATAACTCAAAAACCAAACGAGTTATGGGAAAAGTACAAACATAGTTTTTCGTCGTAGTAGAAGAGGAACAAGATTTCGTCAAAAGAATTTTGAGAAAGGACTTATCTCAAAATTTGGAAAGAAGAAAAATCGAATTTCGGGAAAAGGACGATAACTCGCGAACGAAGCGTAGTAGAGCGATGAATCAAGTTCCACAAGACCCACAAGATGGATAGGAAGAAGAATCCGAAAGGAACTTTAAAATCGGTTCGAGCGTTCGAAAGTTATAGCGAGTTTAACGAAAAAACGTCCAAAGTAGAGATTTTCATGCAAAAACATGAAAAGTGGCGCACGCATCTTCTGAAGGAATCCAAAGTTTAAAACATCATATTGCCAACTTGGATCACAGATAACGTTGAAGAAAAAATACAATAAATTATTAATTAACAGGTGTTTTAATTAATAACAAAGGAAGAAAACTATTCATTAGTCAAAAAATATGACTAATAAAATATATAGTGTAAATATTTCAGACCAAAAGGGCCTGAAAACACATAATATAAAGAAAATACCTTTCTCTCAAAAAGGGAGGAAAATTGGCTCCAAGAAGGGGAATAATTCCCACTGACAGGGAGACCATAATTTATCCGTCGAAAGACGGGTACTTTTGATTTGGAATCGACGCGAATAGGACGTTTCTTCTGCAACCGACTCTGAGCTGAGAGGAAGATTCAACTGTCACTCTACTTAACTGGACTTAGAATAATTTCAACTTTAATCGATCTTCAAGGCAACTTAGAAGAATTCGAGACCAGTATTCAACTACATAGCAGCTTACAGACTCTGGATAGAAAACATCATATCAACATCATCCTAATTATACAACAAATTCCAAATCCAACTAGAACTTCTAATAAAGTGTGAAGGTATCTTATACTTAAGGAATAATTCGCAAATATTAACTTCATTTCAAATATAACGTCATTAGGGGAATTATTAAAAATTAAATTCTTTTTTAAACCTCTGCTTTGGTGTTGAAAATAATTAATAATTTAAATACGACTTTTTCAGTACAGGAAAAACTGTTTGTGGTTCTGTCTGAAAAGTCAAGCGTTTTTATTTTGTTTAAGATATAGAAAATATTACATTGATAAATTTTGTCAAATAAATAAATAGTTGTGTTGTTGGTTAATCAAATTGTTTGGTGTGATTAAAAAAGTTTTTGAATATAAAATTTTTCTGTGCAAAAGAGAAAAGAATATATATAAATAATTCATTTCTAAATTTTGTTGTGTTTTCAATATATATCCATTCTGTATATGTTATTAACCTTGTTTAAACATAAATCTTATATATGTGCTCTGGTAATATAATTTGAAAATTTTAAAAGTTATCATCAGAACTTAAGAGCCGATTTCTCCCAAAAGGCACGACCTTGGAGAGAGAGTGTTAATCTTAAAAAAGAGTCAAATAATCGAGCATTGAGATAAAATTCAGGGAATTTTGCGTAAATTAAAAGTTAGTAAGTTTATGAGGACAAGCTCATACTTATTAGAGCCAAGAGTTGCAAAATCTTTGATTCAAAAAAGTAAAAGTGAGCACCTTGGCCTTGCCCGCGCTTGCTCTGAAAAGAAAGGTGGTTCGCCCAGTCGGTGGTGATCGTACAGCGAGTTTAAGAGTTCGTGATAAAAGTGTTCCAAAAAGGGAACACAGAATCTTAAATTCGTGAAGACAGAGAGAGTGGTTTGTGGTAAGTGCAGCAGCAAGAGTCGGCGTACGGACCCACGACGACCTCGACAGTCGGAGCGCGGCAAGGTGTGTGTGTGTGTGTGTGTGTGTGTGTGTGTGTGTGTGTGTGTGTGTGTGTGTGTGTGTGTGTGTGTGTGTGTGTGTGTGTGTGTGTGTGTGTGTGTGTGTGTGTGTGTGTGTGTGTGTGTGTGTGTGTGTGTGTGTGTGTATGTGTGTGTGTGTGTGTGTGTGTGTGTGTGTGTGTAGATTTATAAATACCCGTTGCATTGGACTTTTGGATAACATCAGTGTTGTCAATAATAAATGAACCCTAGAAAAGATGGAATGGTTCTCAATAACATGTTTTTAGACAAACCTCAACAACTAGTTTTCTGCAGTATATATGCTTGCCCTTATAAGATATAATTATTCGTAAAATATACTTTGAGAAAATAGTTACAACTATAGCATCCAAACAAGAAAATATCCAAAGTGGCTTCCATTAAATTGATTATTATGAAGTATACACACTTAATTAGTTAATCAAATTGAATTCTGAACCATGTCAGACAGATGCACATAACTTTAAAATATCAAATTATAATATAATATTAATTTTAGAAGATGGACTATTTTTTTTTTTTTTTTTTTTTTCAATTTAACAATACTGTGTAACAACTGTTATATCACAGATAATACAAATACCAGAGACAGGTTATGATATACTTGCTTTAACAGTGTTTGTCTAAATGCATTTCTATCATATTGTGCATAATGTAAGACGATATATCCGCGACGTGGGACGTGGTAATTCATATGGGTTTGTAGTGTTGAGTTTTTTCCATTCCCCCTCCCTTCTCCAAGGTTCCTTGACATGTGCACTCTAATAAATTGTGAAATGAATATTTATTTACAAAGTTATATTGTTTGACATTTATTATTTAATAAGTTAAAACCCCAATCCTCCAAAAGTTGTAAATTGTGATAAAACTGATCTATATTTTTAATGTAGACAAGTCCAACCTAATGGAATATTACACACTTTTTTTTAATTGGAATGTCTTCGACCACTTATATTGCCTGTAAATCTTACTAAGGACGATATTTTGTAAAAAGCAAATTATGTTTGTTGTTGTGAATTTAGCATTATTTGGGACTATTAATTGTTTGAATTTACTAAATGTGGGAATATATTTTGTATTAATGAATTTAATGTTTTAAAACAGCCTAATTATTTTCAAAATTCGAAGCAGAAATATTGTATAATCTATAACTGGTATAGCCTTTAAAATAATAAATATGTCAACAATATTTAACAGATTGCTATAAAAAGTACTAAATTTTTAAGTAATATTTGGAAAAGTCTGAAAATAAAATATTGAAACAAATTTATGTTTTATCTAATTTCATTTATCTAACTTTTAATAAAAAATTCCATAGATTATATTCAATTTCTAAAACAAAGATGTAACGTAATATTTATATCCTAATCACTTGCAATGGTTTTAGAAATTATTGGGGTTTTTAAAATATATATTTCCCAATAATTTGAAATGTTTGTCTATTGATATGATTTAACAATGACGACGTTGGGAACTCTTATAATTCTGTAGTCGGTATGCCTTCTGTTCAGTCTCTTTTTCTTACACTATCTCAAATAATTGGTAGTATAATTGAAGAAATTTTTAATTTAAAGATAAGTAATTGAACCCAGTAACCTAACATGATTAAAATTCGTAGTGAAATCTTTTGTATTTTGTATTGGTTTTGACTGATCAGGTCTAGTTTCAGTAGGTTCCTTTCTTAGGTTACTAGTTTTAATTTTGAATTCCATGGTCCTAGGCTACTAGGCAATGTCGGTGTGTTTCGGTTTTCTTCTGTTCTAGGGTTATCACTTGAAAACGAGAGTTGATTTATAGTCTCAAAACTTCGTTTAATAGTTTTTATATAGATAAATGATGGATTACACTATATCAAGAATCTATCACTATCTGTTGATAAAACTATAAATTTGATAACTAACTTTAAAACCAACTAAGAAGTCTATTACCTATATTCTATAGGTAGCAAAAGTATGGTGTGAAAGAAAGAGGAAAGAAAGGATGCGAAAGAAATATGCTTTGTCGAAAGATGTGAGAATAGTATTGCCCGTAAAAAGCAGGGCAAGAAAATACGGTATTGGTGTTATCAGGAACTGAGCCCATTCAAATCTAAAAGAGAGAAACGTCTAAAGTTTATCACCGTAAGTTACAAAGTTAACACAAAAATAAAAATAGCATTAAAGGCATGGTAAATATAAAAGTAAGAAAGGTTTTAATGAAAAGTTGTTAATGGATAACAAATCTATAGATATGTGAATATATCGTTAAATTCCAAGCTGAAATGATGGAAGAACTGGACGAAAACATAAGGAAAAGAACTTAACCCAGATTCATCAGAGCGTGGATACTTTAAAACATATTGAAAAAAAAAATCAATATTGTGTGGATACTGTGATTTCTACGAACCAAAAATGAAGACTTAATGCGTACGATATCCTTGTGTTGAATGAAAAACTTAGGGAAGAAGATAGTAGAAGTTTAAAGAAGGAAGCGGAGAATATGGTAGCACTGATGTTCAGCTCAGAAGATAAAGGAGAAATTGGTAGTGGTGATAATGAAGAATAAGGAGCTTAAAATGGGAAATTTGAGAAAGAGCAAGAAACAAGAGAACCACTTTTGTCGCGGTGGATCCTGCAGTAAATGCCATAGCGTACGGTCTGTTCGGAGGCCAGGAAGTTATTTGCAACAAAACACATACATCTATTCTCCTCCTTCAAAAAAAAAAGAATTAAAGTGAAATAGTTGTAAACCGTAATCATTTTCTGTTTTCTACAAAATATAAAATTAAGATTTCTTCGAAATTAATCGTTGCATATATATGTGTCAAAGATTGTTAATGTGCTAGGTTCTTATGTGTTTTTTAGCGATTTTCTAGATAATTTAAAAACATTCCACAATTTTATTTCTATAGTAATTCGCACACAAATTACATTGTTTGTAATGGCGCCCGTCGAGCGGTCTAAATGTTGCAATAACAAACGTTGAACTGTAATTTTAACCTTTAAGACCTATAAAATTCTATGCTATTTGCATATTAGTTTATCAAACCATAAATGTACAATAAAAGAAGCTATAACCTCAAATAGAACGGACGTTAAAGGAATGTTACATTCAGTATATCACTTCAGGAATGCAGTTTTGTTTAGTTTTATACTTTATTCACATTTATCTAAGACTTTAAACTGCAGTTAGGTCGTAAATGTTATTGTTTACCGACATAGATAGCTGAAATTTAAATTTAAAGGAAACTTTAAGTAAAATAATTTATGTGTTGAAGAAAAACAAATTTCAATTACTTTTTATTTTCCAAGATTTATTTTTTTTTAATCCTAATTATTACTTTATCATAATTGTTATCCATTTACAGAGTGACTGAAAAGAAACATCCACTCCCGCCCACTTTGTTACTAATAAAAATAGCTAAACATGTTGTGCAGCAATCTTTTTTGTAATGAGGAGCTACTTCTATTTCAACTTTGGACTTACGGGGTGGGGGGGCAACACACAACTCAACATATGAGACATATGGTTATGAGCTATTTAATGTCAAACAACAGCCCGGTGTAAGAAGAAAAAGACTGAAGAAATTAATTGTTTTTACCACCTTTCTAAAATTGTGTCATTTGATGTCATTGTATTGAAACAACTAAAAACGAAATGGTACGTACCCATTATACTTTATCATTATTTGATATGTAAAAATATATAGACATTTTCCTGGTAAGAGAGACTAACTCAACAAGTCCTTATTTTATTATTTTTGGTGTCGCAGAGGGTAGGGTTAACAGGGAAAAAATTGTAAAATAGGATGTATATTATAGAGTTTGATAAACAAAGTGACTAGCTGAACAACGTCTTGGAGAATTAAACTTAATGGAACAAACTCAACACATTTTTATATAGGAAAAAAAACAGTTGGTATTCTTGACTCAGTAAATAATCGGATTGCACTATTTGGAAATGGTCATAGAAGACAAACTGAAGTAGAAAGAGTAAGTAAAGAAGAAAAAAACACTAGCTGCTTTTACGAAATTCTGAGCTTTCCATTTAAATTTTGATATGCAAAAATGTATTACACCCTATGTGGACGTACGATATCCAACTGTGGGGATGCAAAAATAAATTATTATCAAAATAATACAAATTTCTATAATAAAGTACTTTCTGGAGTAGTAAATGCTCCGTAGTACACATAATGGATTAACAACGTGACTCGTACAGTATCTTTATTACTGAAGAAATCAAGAAGAATATATTTAAACACAAACTTACACAAAACAATTAATTCTGAAATGTTGGCAGTACCTAAGATGTACATTGCGTGGCGCCTCAGAAGAACTAAACCCAAAGAAATACTAAATTCTAAAGACTAAATTCTATAATAGATTAGCTTAATCATAGACGTTTTATAAAACAGGAAGTCGTTAACCGATACTTTATTGGATTGGTCAAATTAAAAAAATCAATATACATTTTTTAATAATATAATATGTAATTAATTTTATTATAATTATTACATTTAGTCATTATGTCATCTGACAGATCCCAGTCAATAAGAAGAACGTCAAGAGCGAATAATATATTCAATATGAAAACTTAGAAGTTCAAAAGGTTTGTCGAATATATTAATTGGAGATAAAATTCATGTAAAGAAAGTGCGGATGACGGAATTTTTGAAAGAAGAATTAGAAACTTGAAATCGCAGGTTAACTTTAACAATTAAATGTAAAAAACAAAGAAAGAAACGATTTGGGCGTTTAAAATGGGGTGAAACACTACTGACTTTTATTTTAAAAAAAAGTCTGTTAAGAGATAAAACCTGATTAACACGAAGATAATATAGATTTTTTACGATTTTCAAATATGTATTATTGATGTTTTGTTTTTTGTCATTTACTGAAATAATAAAATTATCCTTCACTATAATTTTGTGCTGGATTTGTTGTACCATTTCACATTCTTTTCCCAATCGTATTTTAATCTCTTTTTGTTTTGATTCAGATACAATTTCACTTCTTTATATCAACAACCCTTCAAACTATGTAGGAATTATTAACACTAACAGTTCAACTTCTTTTATCCCTGTAAAAACGTTTTTATTATTCAATATAATATGCAGACCTTGTTGGATAACCTGCTTAAGGGGTTCCATCTTGTATGCAGTTTCTCATTTGTCTGTATGAATAACTGACAAGCCCTAAGCTCGAAGTTTAGTCTGACTATAAGTTTATGGTTGGTGGAACAATCATTTTTGAGAAAAAGTTTTTAATGTTGACAATGTTGGTCGATGTCTATATGGTAGTTACTATTGTTTTAAGTTAGTTCTTTTAAACTTTTAATACCTCTTTTACTACTAATAACTTACAATACTATGATTTCTGGTATGTTAGAAATTAAGAAAACCAAGAGGTCATATATTTTCCCAATGCAACATAGTAATTTTATATGTTTCGATGTATTGAATATAAATATCATCAAAGCATTTGAATTTAAAGGAGTTTTCCTTTGTTACTCTGATTTTTTAACATTTTTATTGCTTGTGGTCTGTTCTAACTTCGGTTTCATTTTAACAGAGGATAATTTAAAGTGATTTTTTTCAAGCAATCACGTGAATATTTATATATTCATAGAAAAAGAGGTTTTGTAGATTGCGACTCCCCACCGTGACTTCTAAAAGCTTATTGAGCAACTAACTGCCTAGGTTCCAATCCAGAAGGTTAGTCCAATAATCCACTAATTATCTTATCTTACTAGAGTTCAATAAATGTTTGTATTCCAAATAACCTAATCAATGAATACATGACCATTATATAATTATAATAATTATAATAATAATAATAATATATGGTTTCATTATATAAACCATATATTTTACATAATTACAATGTCATAGATAGTAAACAAATAAACTAATTAGTGTACAAAAACCGTCAACATTAAACACAACAAACAAACTAACAACAAATAAATAACGTATCATATCAAATAAACAATCTAACAAAACAAATACATCATTTTAAACATTATATTCTCTATTGGACCTGTAAAAACCATGTATATATTTTATCCCACAACTTTTGGCTTAGTTACAAGATAAATAGGCTTACTATCACTCCAAAAAAAACACAAGAGCATAACAATACATCATACACATAAAAACAAATAGCCAAAGAGATAAAATATGATAACTGTAAAAACACAAACAATGACAAAAAACAGATCAGACTTAAACAGAAACTCCTCCATACATAGAATGATCTAGACGACTATATTTGTCTAAAGCTATTTTTAAAAGTAACTTAATTTTTTTTAACTTTTTAAGTTTTCACGAAGCTTATTCATTAATTTTTGCAACTACTTATGAATGTATTTTACTATATAACTTATATTTCTTCTGTGCTGTCTAGCACGATAATCTAAACTGCTCTGTGATATAATTGTGTATAAAAAGCTATAATTAATTATGTTAGTAGACAAAATCAATGAATGCGCAGTTTAATAATAATAACAATATTTCGGAATTTACAAATTATATGTATTTTAAATAACAGTTATTATCTAATACAAAAAATATTTAACTTACGTTGGATCTTTGTTGTGCAAAATTAATGATAAATTGTTATATAAATAGTTGCGCCGAGCTCAGGCTCTACCGTGTTTGAAGCGGAACTATTCGCAATCAATGAGGCATTGAGATAGATAATAATGATGCCATGGTTGAATATCAACACTGTGATTTTGGTTGATTCTATGTCAGCGCTGCATGCAATTGCTGGAAATACACCAACAAGTTCCTTGACTGAATCAATCCATAAGAAGTATAAAATAGTCAAGCATATTACCAAGAAAATATTTCTGCACTGGATCCCATCACATGTAAGCGTACAAGGCAATGAGCGAGCAGACGAGCTGGCCAAGCGAGGAACTCACATAATACATTAACCAAGAAGGGTTTGTATCCTAAAACGAGCATCTCATCTTGAGTTCACCAATAAGGTCAAAGAGGACATAAGGAACAAGTCCTATGTATTCGACCTGTATGAGAAAGTCAAGGACTTGCAGAGGAGGACATCTCTCGCAATTTTTTGACTTACAACTGGACACGACTGCCTGAATGAACACCTGAGGAGGATAAAGATTTTTGATTATGACAAATGCACATTGTGTGAAAGCCCGGACACTGTCATGAACAAGGATCATCTCTTGGTTTGCAGAAAGCTGGATAAAGAGAAGAAGAGGGGGAAAATGTCCCTGGTCCCTGGTCTCTACTGGGAAGCAAGATCAATGATGGCGTGAGCCAGAGAGAGCCATTGGACAACAACAACAGTTATTTAAAAGGAAGAATAAGATAAAATAAAGTTAAAATATATATAATTATATTTAAACACATTTATAACTAAAATTTTATTTTTAATAAAAGGTGGGTAGCAGGAAAAGTAATACATTGTCTAAGGAATTTTTATATTATATGGGAGAGGTTTTGTGAATAATAAAGTTAAATTAAAAATACTACAAATTCAACAAGCTAATGAACGACATCTTGGTACTTACCCAGCCAAATTGTAAAACGTTATACAAACAAGTTCTCTAAATGTAATGCCCAAAGATCTTTTTTGGGCCTCGAAATTTTATTGGTAGATCAAGGGTCTTTTCAAATAGGGTTAAAACAGTAATTATTATTCAGGTTTTCTGCAGCGCGTAATTGTGTATATCACTACTTTCTTATGGTAAAGCCCTGACGGGCCTTGTAGATGTGTATATACTACAATATCTTCACTCGCTTCGCTCGTGTCAGTGTCTCGGTCCTGGCGAGACTCGAAGGAGCCTCCAGTAGCTATCTTCGTTTCTTTGGCTTGACCTTCGCAACTATACGAATAACACATTTTCTTGAGATGTCAGAGTTCGAAATTACTTTTTAGACAGTAACGTCGAAATTTGTAATCCTAGAGGGGTGGTGTTGATACCCTTACAAGCAGAATTAATATATAAAAATTTCTATCTAATTTAAAGTGTTATAACACACGAGGTATGAACAATAAAATCGTTTAAAATGACCGTGTTTTGACATTTTAAATGATTTTTTCGAACTTAAATAAGTTTATACATGAGCTCACTCTACTCCCGTGTGCTAAATTTCATGTTCTTGTCTTAATTTTTGTAGCCACTCTTGTGTTTACATACATACGAGAACCATAAAGACAAACACAACGGACAAACGAAATATCACTTTTTTGGTTTCCAGAAATCATAAAACATGTAGATCAGTAAAACAATGGAGGTCAATATTCTTCACGATTACGAGACATACCCTATGTGGACTTGGTAAGTAAAAAGGGAAAAGGAAAAGACTTTACAAAAAATTATTTTAAAGTCCAAACATATCTCTGTATTTATTATCCCTATTCTTTCGGTTATACCTCAAACATATCCAGGTAAAAATTATCCTTAAGAGCTGTTTTTATTACAAATTATAATTTAGGTGAAAACTTTCCTTTTGACACGTGTTTAATGAGGAGTGAACGTGTGTGAACCGTCACGTTCGGGTCGGTTACGCTGAATCGGGTTTACTCGGTTTCACTCGACATTAAGCGCGCTGTGATCGGTGACGCACTGAATCGTCTATACTCGGTTCAAGTCGTCATCCGCCACGTTTACTGACAGACAAGAAGTGAATAACATCGTTCCAATGTTATTGTATATGATCAGTGTAATATTTTAAGTGTTTAAAATTTGTGCTGGATTTTATTAATAGTAAAAAAAAAATATTTATCATCAAGGTAACTCCTCCTATTTCCCCAATAATATAAACGACTTAAAACATCAATTAGTATAAGTTAATAATGATATTAATAAATTTCTCGGAAACGATTGAGGGAGTTTTTCTTAGATATTTAAATAAATTTGAATCTAAAGTATTTATAACATATTTCAGCTTCCATAAACCTATTATTTCTTTCTTAGAATATAATTAATTAACAAATATGATTGTATCTCTTGTAACTACTATCAATTTATGAGTACAGACATAAGAATAAATAATTTTATATGACAATATTAATATCAACTTGTTTTTTATTCACCGAACTAATCCGCAATAATTGTATATAAAACATAAATTAAATGATTTATATATATATATATATATATATATATATATATTAAAATTGGAAAATCAGAAAGTTTCACTTCTATTGTGTGGTCATAAACACACGCCCAAATTTTTTTTTATAAATGGTTTCATTTTAATAATGTTATAAAAGTCTCACAATGTATACAGTGTTTACTTTAAACATTTAACAAAACAATCTCACAATTATATTTGTATAAAATTATACATAAATTACACCTTACGTACAAAATATTTCTTATTTCTAATTTGATTTTGGTTTGCAATTTTGTAGGCTGCAATAAGTCCCAACTTCAAAATAGTCCTTTGAGTATTCAAATCCACACGTCAAGTTGTATTGTTGACTTCTAACCTGACATTTCCATTATCTCAGAAACAAATATCGTGTTATAGTTTTCTTTCAGATATTCACAACTTTTCAGTCATGTTTTGAAAGAGATAATTTCAATATTTTTAGAATATTATTACCATAACAATTTATCAGTTTTTTGAATTAGTTTATATACATATTTCTGAGCACAAATTCCATCCTCAGAAAGATCACTCATTGCAGTTCTACAATACATAGAAATATGTATATGTATTTAGTACACAATAGTCCTAATACAAAGACATATCGACACACTAACATTGTACCAACACACCTAACATTTAGGATACAACCACAGTGGAGCACAACTGATCGTTTGTGAACTAGTAGCTTCCTGGCTTAGGCTATCAGCTGGAAAAATACATTAATGTTTCTTTATCAGTATGAACACAGTAAAGCCTTGCAAGTTATCTAGCTGGATGCAGGGAGAACAGGTACCTCGATTGTTTACTTCGCTCAAAGTCGGACTCAGTGCATGAGTTCTACATTTGCTTGTATTATTTATTATTTATCTTATTAATTCTTTATGGGAGATAAGTGGGTATAGCACCCCCCCCCCTACATCAACTTTTTGAACTATTATAAAACATATTTTAAAGATATGTTTATATACAGCCTAGATTACTTTGCTTTTGCCAAAAATTATCCTTAATCATATTTTAATAACAGGTATCAAAAAGAGTTTTCTTTTATCTAATAATTAATTACAAAATTGTAATTTTCATTAGTTGCAATTTGACACACTAGTGCTTTACATTTTAATCTTAATTTGAAAGAAATCGATAGAGTTATTTTGAGTTTTTTTTCTTTTTCTTTTCAATAACTCCCCTTAACTGGCGTATATTTGTAGTTGGAAACCGATACCATTCTTGGGTCGTGCTTAGAGGACCATTCCAACAAAATTTTGTCAAAATTATTTCATTTGCTTTTGAGAAATTCTTGTATTTACATAACCTCCAAATAGCTCTTGAATAGACCTTTAACCATCTCGACGGGCTGTAGAGAACTATAAACAAGCTTAATTAATTACAATAAAACATTTTAGATACTTTAAAGTGGACAATACCTCTAAATATTTAACATATATTGTTTGATCTAATAACAAAACACTCTATTCAGTACGAGAAACAAAACCTACGAAACAGGTAGAATGTGAATATACACCCTTCATTCTATACTACCTCCAAAGTGTAGACACACTGTGGTGGTATTGTACTTGCACACTTCACTTCAATATTTTTGTTAGCTTTCATAAAAATGTAAAACACTTCAGGAGTGAGTACGGTAGTGGCAATGTCGAGATAGCCTAGTTTCTTCATCTAGTCTAGGGTTAGATTTTTCTCTTTTGTCTTTTCTGTGAGGTATTTTTACCAACACTTGTTCTCTTCAGACCTGATGCCAATAGAGTATTTATTCGATGGACAGATGCCTCTTTCTTATAAGTTATCTTCTCAATTTGTAAATGTTTAACATGACTAGTAAGCAAGTGGTTAATTTGACCTTACAGGTGGATACGAGTCGCCAAAATTACATTTTTGTCGTTTGGTTTATAGTTCTATTTGAAGTTAAGAATCACTTTTAGATCCGTTTTGTTTGTTTTGTTTTTTTATGAATATGGTGATCGCTATGGTTGGTTGTCTTAACAATTAAACCTTTATAGTTGTATCCGTCTGTTAAACTATATCATGAAATCCAGGTTAGACAGACTATGCACTGACGTCTTTACACAACATATCATTTCCCTTAACATCTTTAAAAAAATGTTTCTCTACTACTTACACATGTGAAAGAATTATAAACTGTGCAAAAACATTGCACAAACTATCACCCTCACTCATCCGCAAAACCAAAACGATTTAAAACTAATTCGTCAACAAAAATATCGGCAACTGTCTATAATTTTTTTTTTTTTTTTTAACATGGACTACGTATTTGATTCAAATCAAGCTTACAATGATGGCAGCTAAGTTCAATTATTTTTAACCGTAATATTTCAAAATTTGGGTTTTGGGACATTTCTGTTTATTAAATTTAAACGAAATCGGTAGACAGATGTGAAGAAATGTGTCTTTCATAACAGCCCTATGGCACATTTTTATATTTTATCGATAATTCATGAACCAAATTATTTGTTGAAATGGCGACCTATAGGCTACCCATAGAAGTTCGCTTAAGCAAAACTTTATTAAAATCGTAATATCTGCAAAACTTGTAATATTGTGGTTTTTTTTTATCGTAGCTGCACGAAGAATGTAATGTATAAAAAAGTGGGGGGAAACGTCTAAGTACAGCCAGCCTACGCATACACTAGGCGTAATTAATATTGGTCCACGTGTTTGAACTCTACCAATAATAACTTGACATCGCTTTTTTTTACTCACCACATAACATTCTCTATATTACGTGAAAGAGGTCCGTATTACAATTTAAATAACTGAACAAACATGTATTTTAATAATGAGGCGGAGAGCGTTTTCACTACTCTTCAGCTTTGCGAACACAAAATTAAACAACGAACTTAATTATACTACATTTGAACTAATTTACCTTCTCTGAGTTCATTAATCGATTTTCTTTAGAAACGCTTGACGGAGTTTTACACGTTTTCACGAACAATTAAACAGAAAACTGAACAAATAAACTCTTTTCGGTTTAATAAATATTCGTTCTTCCTTTGACTCGAGATTTAAGCAAGTGTTTTAATTTATGATTTTAACACTGAAAAGTAATAAATAAGTTTTAATTTCTTTCTATCGAAGTTAAGAGCGGAGAAATACTAAAATATTTATTTTCGTAAGTTTATGTTTTAAAATAACTTTCCAGAAATTTTATATTTTCTCACTATTTGGCATTCTACATAACTGTTATATTACTGATTTGATTGAGTGAGAAATTATTCACAATTCACTGCACAAAAATACTCGTATCTCAATTTAATTAGTTTTTTAAATTTTATAATTTTTCAAATCACTTTCTACTAACTGCCATACAGTTGCGAGTAGTATTGAAATGTATAAGCTAGTTTAGTATCAAGAGGCCAATTATTAAGCCGAGTATTCAGGGCAATTTTGGTAAAAAAAATATAGAATCCTTCAAATTTCAAGGTATCAAGAAATTGAAAAAGTTATTTTCTATACAACGTCCGTCTTTCGTTGTTGTAGCGATCGCTATCTTTGTCTTTGCACTCTGTACGTAAGCACGATTGTGGCCACAAAATTAAGATGGAAACATGAAATTCGGTACAGTACCTAGACTATAAAGTGCGAGATAAAATTTTCAAATGTCTAATTGAAATGTTAAAATGGCGACAAATTTAAATAGGTTTTCTGTTAATAATTGGTTTGTTATTCAACTTAAAAGACAATAAATTGGGTAGAAATTTGTATATGTAAATTTTATATTTAATGATATCAACCCCAGCTCTTTACGATGATAAATAGACAAGTTATTGTCATCCATGTTATTTTGAACTATAACCATAAAATAAAATGGGATAGTCGGATAGTGAGAAAAGGCCGAGTTACCGACACTAGCGTAGCGAGTGGAGGACCCTTCACATTCACTAGGACCGAGACATTGACATGAGCAAAGCGATTGGGTCCTTTATCATTAATACACATTTACGAGAACCGTGGGAGCATAAATATTTACAATCGATGTTCATAAAATTTGTGTAACAACTGTTTTAAAACAACTTACTCTACTGCATAAGACTCCTTGATATACCAATACAATTTAACATTTACTAAAAGGCCTATAAAACCATATTTTAAAGGGTCTTCCTGTATTACACTGTATGACGAGGATTGGTACCATGAAGGCCTTATTCAACTTGTTTTGTTTAAAAATCATGAATAAACGTTTGAATCTATAAGTATTTTCTATCACTTATTTTAAAGATCTGGGATAATTTTTAAGATCTATTTTTTACAATCGGCAAAAATATGCAAGTTCGAATATATAGAATAGAAAATGTAGATCCCCTTTAGTGAGTACGGGTTTGACCATCCCGAGGGTCCCAGGTGGTTCTACACCTTTATTCATGTCGTTTTGGATTATATCCCTCTCTTTCATCTTTCTTATCAAGTCTGTTTTGGCTAAACTCTTGTTTAAATTCTCTACCCTGAGGCTATGAGAGTATTTCAGGGCTAGGTGGTCTTTATTTTACACTCTTTTCTTCCTTTCTTTATAAAATAATGATGATTGAAATATTTTTGAAAAGTCAAAAAAAAAAAAAAAATACAATAAAGCAATCAAAATTTTGAAAAAAAATCCCATTTATACTGCTCGGAAGAAAATTCAACCATTTTAAAATGTTTAAATAGTGACCAGTATAATTAAAACTAAGAGTTCACTAACTAAATAAAATTCAGTTGATGTTAACTTCGGTCTGGTGTGTGAGTGTCTCCCACCCTTATCAAAGTGTCATGTTGTCTTAATACAGTATCGATGGGATTGAGAACACTAACATCCAAACAAATAGTAATGACCTGCCCTTTATGGGACTTCAACCAATGTGTAGTACAGCTGTTCAGGAGCAGCAAACACTGTCAACCAAAGGACCAAGAAAAGAATCATCGAACACGTCAGCAAAAGGTGCAAATACCTTATCAAGGGACCAAGTTCACCTCTGTCCATGGTCAAGCTTAAACAAGAACATGCCGAACATAGAACACGATAATTTGATGAAATCAGAAACGAAATTATGTTTCTTCCATGGAAATCAAAACTGTCAATTATAAGGGCAGTCAAGGGGTCCGCAGAACACAACCCCACTGAAAGTCATTGGAGTACAAGGATTCTTTACAAGAGCATCCGGGAATGGCAGACACTTGTACAAGTGACAAAATGGTATAAAAACTATGAATCGTTTGGCCTGGCTAGGTCTAAGCAGAGTACAATAAACCTTTGGTTAACGTCCACGAGTCTATAGCTTCCAGATATCAACTAAATGAAAAAAAATACTTTAGAATAAAATACTTCAACAAAAATGGTAGTTGTGTCTTTCGTCTCTGAAAATAAAATAATACACTATTGGATAACTGTTCCACAAACTTTCTATCATTCAAACAACGATACTAATATCCTCTAAATATCATTAAAAATTATTACGTAAACTATTTTTACGGAAAATTTCATTCAAGAGATAAAACATGTAAGAAAATTTAGGTTAACTTCAACCTGAAAATTAATATTAAATAAGTAATCTGTGATCGAAGTTTACTGGTATAACTAGCTCACTAAAATGTTATGATAAAGTCTATACAGAATTCAATAGACGATGGTTTATGATCATCGTGTCAAATAAAGCTTGTATAGATAATAAATAGATTGTTACGTAAAAGCTTGGGAGCATTTAGCAGAGGGGAGTTATATTCCCCCATTGACTAATTCTATATAGCTTGCCTCTTAAAATTAACAATAATTCAATACATTGTATGGTAGGAAATATAACATGTATTGTATATACTAGGTGTTTCAAAAGTAGGTCTTCAATGATTCCTAAATTTTGAATAACTAAATGCAAAATGTTATAGTAAACACTGAGATTATCTAAGTGTATTTAGGACGGAAAAATTTAGTACTGTTCAGATCTTTTCATTTCGAAACATATTAGAAAAATGTTATTAATTTAATACCTCCCATAGCTTATTCATAGAATTTAAACTAACCATTTACAGAACTGATTTGCACCTAATTATGATGTATTATAAACCAAATGGAAAAAAAAAACATATGTTTTTCTAAAAATATATATAAATCTTGTTAAAATGACACTGGAACGTGCAAAATCTGCATTAAGGTTACAAGATACGATGACTGAAAAAAATATATTTTTTCCAAATAAAAGGACTGCATGAAGGGAATATTCTGTCAACCCAACTTTTGAATCTTGGCCTGGGTGTAATTTTGAAGGAACATTGAAATCTTGTCATCAGTGCTGACCGATAATAAGTCATACAGAAATATTAGCAAGTTAACAATAGTTAAGAGATATCGCAGCTTATTCATTTATCAATTAACAACAGATGTTGATTTTTACTCTTGTAACCTATTGTATTAATATATACACAAATAACGAAAAATATCTAATTATACCTTGTTAAAAATATGAATAATCCGTCCTTGTCAAATAACTTTAAAACCAGAAGCTAATAGATGTTATTAAAGCTAATGAGATCAAAGTCAGTGTCTAGATCACCAAAGCAAACCGGTAACAAGTCTTAACCTGGACGCTAACAGCTGAAAATAATAAAAGTCTAGAAACTTAGGAAAGAATGATCTTGAACATAACATTTGCCTTACCTTCGATAACAGCGTATGATTAATAGAAACGAATTAAGAGTTAATAGAGATGTTTGGGACACCCTTGTCAAAGAAATACTCATATGGCTACCTTATGTAAAGTGAATAGAGAAAAGAAATGCTGTGAAAATATTAATGTTGGCGAAATAGGAGAAAGAAAAAACTGAAAATACTCCAGTTGATATATGAAGGAAGACCTAAAAGTGGCGGAAATTAGAATATAAAGAAGAGTTACGTAAATAGAAAGGTATGGAAGAAACTATTTACAGAGGCCCCACCCCCCGAACTAAAAGAAAATTATAAGGGATATGGCGAAACACAGGAAGAGTATCGTATTTATACAAAACAAGAATAACTACAACTACATATATTTATATTTAAATCACTACTGTATAGAAACACTTGTCATGCATGGCGTAAATTACTGTTTATTTTCACATAAATATACCAAGTATAGGAAAAGTTACGTGATGAAATTAGAGTTTGTCTACCGTCCTTACAGTGTCCTAATGTCAAACCAAGAGACCCATTTTTATCAAGTTTGTTATTTGAACATGTTTTAGTCGTTTCTCAAGACTATCTTTCATTTTCGATAAATTCGTATTTATTAACAACCACAAATTTATAGTTCAAAATTTTGAAAATCTCCTAAATGAGCTTAACGATTTATATCAATATTTTGCTAACGTGTAACATTTAAGAACTTTAAAAAGTTTGATCTCTATCTCCCAAAAAATAATGTGTAGAAGAAATACACTAAGTGGAAAAAGTTAACTTATATGAAAATCGGCGTAATCAATTTCAATTAAATGTAAGTTAAATGTGTAGAGTTGTGCCAAACTATAGGTAAAATAAAACTGCTTGGCAAATAGAACCATAAAAGTGTTGTCAGTTATTTTTAGTCAGTAACCATAATGTTTCAATTTGCGTATCAGCACATTAGTCTCAGTCATAACTCTTCACCAAAAGGACTAGTTTTCGCCGAATACGTGTTATTCAATCTTTTGTTACTGCATTCATTTTCTTTTGCCAATTTCAACCCATAACTCCCGAAACCACATTTTGGAAAACAATACGTTTTGTTTGGGTCCATTAAGGCTATATTTGAACAATATTTTATCAAAACCATCTAAGCTAAATTTAACAAAATAGAAATATTTAGTTTTGCTCTATAATTTTGAACTTAATTTGTTTTTATATGTGTGTGATATAATTTGTGCAATGTTGTACATAGTTTACTTTATTATGCTGAAATTCAAACAGTTTAACAATTCTATGCATTTGGAGACTATGTTTTACTTGAACACAGAAGAGTTGTTATCCTTGTTAGCGAGTAAATTCTGTTTTAAAGAATAATTGCCTTTCTTGTAATTGCCTCCAATATTCTATCTTCTGTGTTCTTCATTTCTTTTATATTCTTTTAAACTTTAAACTACCATTAAAACTTTGACATCTAAAGTTAGTAAAGTTTTAATAAATAATTACACCATCATACTCGAAAGTGAAGAGAGACTCGACAAATAAGTCATAACTCAGTGTAATTCGGAATAGTTAATCGTTAAAGGTTGTGCATGTTCGAGTCCCACTGCTAGCGTTAGGTTTTTCTGAATATTATCAATAATATAAATTACTCAAACTGTCACAAAATAAAGACGTTAATCACAAGAAAAAGTATTGAATTTTAGAGAGTAATATTTAATAATTTTAATACCAAATACAGTTAGTTTTTTTAAAGTTATGTGATAATGTCAGAGTGTTCATATAGTTCAATTGGATTCCGCATAGGTAATATAGTTCCATCAGTTTTGTAAATAAAATGAGATACATAATTTATATCTCCTAGCAATTTTTTCATGTTCTATGTAACTAGAAGTTCTTTATGCCGGAAGTTGTTTTATATTCACAAAACAGCGTGTATTAGTTTTAAAGTACAAAAATAATGATGATCATCATATTAAATTCTGACAATAAATACTGTACGTTTTGAACACTTTAGTACTTTCAACATTGTTATACAATTTATTTCATAATATGTCTCCGACAATATTATATGTTCATAAGTTTCATAAATTTCTGTACATTTATATACATCGAGCTTTTACTCATCAATAGAAATTAATAAAATGTGATTTTTTTTTTTTAATTTCTCATTAAACATATCTTTCTCAATACACTTTTGGGGCTATAATTAAATTTGATATAAATTGTTTCAATACATTTTAATAATATCAGATTGTGTTTTTTTTTCTTTTGACGAGGAGGTCTATCCCTAAATTTAAAAAATGCATTTCTAATTTGTCAAGAAGAAAAAAAAATGACTTCAAACATCTTCTTGGAAGGAACCAAGTTTTAAAATTTAATTTCATTAGATCTTCAGTAAATACAGAAAATGAGGCATAAAAACAAATTTGACAAGAGTTACACCTATTGTAAATAGATCAATACTTACTGCAGAACCCAAATTTAAACCATATATATTTCGTACGTGTCTGACACGATTGTTATTCATAAGTTCAACATAATCTTGAAGTTTCATAATTATTTGCAGATTTATTTTCATCTCACCTTTACTCATCGACAAACGCTCAGTATTTCAATGTTTAAATAAATTTTTATAAAATCTTCTTTTTTCTTTAGAAATGGAGGTCTATTTCTACTTTGTTAAGAAAAAAATAAGGTCAAAGAGCTCTTTGAAGAATCAAGTTTTAAAATTTAAGTAGGTACCTTAGATCTTAAAGAAACCGCTCATCAGTAAATACAGAAAATGAGACATACAGAAAATTATACTTGAGAGACATCTACTACAAATTTCATACGTACTCTAGGAATTAAATTTAAACCATATTCGACGCTACATTTTTACATATATATAAATACAGAAAGCTGGTTTTACATCCTTCTCACCTCAACCTAAAAGACTTTTTGTTTATGTCTTTAATCATACTATATCTACTTCAAAATTATATATTTATGGTTCCAAATATAGTTTATATGAAAAGGATGTTTCTGTGTGATGACCACACTCTATTGTGGATTAAACTCTTTGTCAGTTCAATGGCATTTTCGATCCCATATACGGTAACCGGGCATTTAATTGAATTCTATCTGGTTGAGTGTTGAGACCTTAACCAAGTTCTGGTCATATTCCCACACTAACAAAGAATTATATTGTTGAACTTTTATCGTCATCGATATAATATAACCTAAATATGATTCACTCATTTCCCCTACCAATCATAGCTGTGCATACTCCAATAAAACCCACACTTCGTTCTGCAATTCAATTACTCAATTTCTTAACGTTTCACTAACCTCCAATAAAATTTTCCAATATCGAAGACCAAAAACATATTGTAGAATTGTTTTAAATAAAACAAATATTATTTACTATTTAATAAGGAAGCGAAAAAGATATTTAATGACTTCTAAAACTTAAATCGTTTTCATATTTATAACATCGTTAGTCCCCTTGTAATTTCATATTTCATAATTTTCTACACATCCTGTATATACGTCATCGTTTTATTCTAAAGCTGATCGGCAACATTAAGCCTCAGTGAACAAAGTGTTTTTCATTTGATAACCGTCCACTTGGGAGGGATATCACGAAGGAAGTTATTTTCACGTGTGTAGTAGACGTTCTCTCCCACTTTTATCTAATAGATTATTAATATAACACAGTTGATATACTTTAAGATAAATATTTGTTCTTGTTGTTTTAAAGGCAAAAACTCTCAAACTTATAAAAAAATGACACATTGAATAATATCATTTAACAAAATTCCATAAAAAACTTCAGATGAGTTAAGTATTCAAAAAAAGCTATAGAAATAATCAAACGTTGAAAAAAATGTTAATATTTTTTGTATTTACAAACATTTTAAATAGTGTAATCACATAGTTTAAATACATCATGCCGAAGTACATTTAATGCTCGTGGCATTTAATATGATCGTGGGCCTCAACAAGTTAAAATAAATCAAATTTTAACATTAAATACAGTAAGCTGAATATCGATGTTTTTTGTCATTACGTAAGCACACTGATTTAATAAATTGAAATTGGAATAGAACAGATGTTGAAGAGAACAAGAAATAAGCCAGACACAGTTGTGTAAGAGGATCAACTTGAGTGCAACTTTGTATTAATTTGTTGCAAAGTGTTACGTGAAGAGATTGTAACTTGTAAATGTCGAAAGTTGAACAGTCGTACAAGTTGAATTAAGTTTAGTTATCTTAAAGTTGTAAGACACCATGTAATGCGATTTAAACATTTTCAGAATGTTACTACAATTAAAAGATTTAAACTCTGTAAATCAACTCGCTTTATCAAGTGATAAACCAAAGACATGACAAGTTAAAAACGCTTACAAACACAACGTCACTTTTATTGTTTTTGGTTTATAACTTGAAAACGGAATGGATTTGTACTTTAGAAACGTCTTGTATTGATTATACACACACACACAAATGTCCTATTTTACTATACAGATGTATATCGACTTGTCTTTTCTTTTAGATTTAGTTGTTAAACATAAATGTTTTTACCTAAAAAAGCCTTCACATTGTTCATATAAATCTGTAGTCTCAGTATCAGACAATGGTTGTATGATTCATAACAACGATTGTGTCATTTATATTCCCTCTCTCTCTCTCTCTCTCTCTCTCTCTCTCTCTCTCTCTCTCTCTCTCTCTCTCTCTCTCTCTCTCTCTCTCTCTCTCTCTCTCTCTCTCTCTCTAAAGAACTTCATTTTCTTAAACTTAACGATGTCCTATCTTTTCACATTTTAATTATGTTGCATGCTACATACACATTGATTGGGACTTACAGTCGCACTCACCCAAACAAACACTTGTCCCATGTTATATATATTATACATATCATTATAATATATATAATATATATATATATATATTATAAATATTATACATATCACATAAAAATATTATCTAACGCTCACATCATACATAATAATATAAAGCACAGTAGAATGGATGTGAATTTTGCAACATAAAATTTCACAATAAATTAAATAACCTGCTTTAAACTATTAAATGAAATAATATAAAGCTGTCCGTTTTGAGACACAATAAGTTAGATATAAACAAACAGAAGGACATTATTCACAGATAACAATTAAAATTATTCCCATAATGATTAACAATTGCAATAAGTAATAAAGTAACGAAAATATTTGTCAATTCTTAAATTCCTTCATAATGTATATTTTATTATTAAAATTAAATATCGAGAAAAACCCGAACGTTTTACAATGTTAACACATTGTGCCAACATATTGTACCATGTATAGTCTTCATTTTCCGTTATTTTCTTCTTCTTCTTCTTTTTATTAAGGCGATGTTGACAGGGAAATTTTTCACCCACTATTACAACAAGGAAAAAATATTCCAGTTTTAAGTTATACCATTCCCACCCAAAATGAATCACACACATACAGCTGGATAGACAGACAGACACCACAACTTTCTTATTCATAATGATGAAATAAAACAATTAATCGAAATTGTACTTAAAAATTAGATTGAATTTTATTTATAAAAATAAACTATATTACTCAATAACAATGCCGATGAAATCTTTAATGAACTCAAATTAATTTTAATTTTCTAACATCATTGGTGTCCCAAAAATATTTATATTTCATGATTTTCTGCACATGCTGTATATACGTCAATGTTTTAATCTAAAGCTGATGGGTAACATTAAGCCTCAGTGAACGAAGTGTTTTCTATCTTGGGTTGGACTTCACGCAGGGAATTACTTTCACGTGTGTAATCGACGTTCTGTCACATAAATCTATTATGCAACAGATTAATAACATAACACGGATGATATATTTGAAGGAAAACATATCCATTTAGAAAGAGAAACATATATACGCAGAAAGAGAAAGTAATGTGATAGGTCAAAAAGTTCGTCAGATTAATTTCTTAGAAATAAGTTTATAATTATTTATAAACGGAGTGTACAGACACTATCAGAACTCCTGATATATATGATTGTAGTTTAGATAGAGATAAACAGGCGGGTTTTTGTAGAAATAAGTCACCTCAATCTACAGAGTGAGCCAAAAATTAGGTATCATATACGGGATTTCTAAGAATTCATAAAATGTGATATTTTACAGTTTTGTCTTATGAAAATATGAAATATTATAGTCGTGCTTTCTTATTTAGAGTAGATAGAAAAATACGTTAATATATTTTTTAATTTTATTCTTTTTTCTAGATTTATAATAATTACAAATGTTAATGAAAAAGTTTTATTGTATTTTGAAACCATTTCAAGGGCGAAAATCAAAATTGTTAAAAGTCGACTCCCATGAATAAATAAATACCAAATGAACTATTTTAAGTTAACATAGAGTGATCCAGGAAGGGGTACTTTTTGAGGGATACTAAGAAAAATAATATTTATAAAACTAGGCCAAATTGCAATATCAATACAGTTAAACCATTGATTGTATAAAAAAAAGCTAATCTTCCATGAAATGTCTCACTTTAATGGCTATTGTTATCATTTATACAACAACAATGGTTATATATATATTGTTATACAATGGTTATACAATTAATATATGTTTGCTATACTTTAATGAAACAGAAAAAGATTTGCATGATGACATAAATCAAAGCTGGAAATAATTATAAATCTTTTTATTTGTTATTACATTCTACATATGTACCTAATTTTTGACACACGGTTAAGGAGCTTGATTTCTACGAAATTCAGTTTGTTTCAAATCTCTGCATGAATCAGAACCATTCCAATATTTTTTGAACACCCTGTACAAATTGTTAAAAATATATAACAAAAATTCATTTCAAAATGGTCACCATGTAGCACAAGTGTGTTATGAATTTTTTGACTTCTACATATTGGTTTACTTTACATTAATAAGTACATATTCACTTTAAAACTAAAGTACACAAATTAATCATTATTTACACTTTAGTTTTTATTGTAATATAATAGATTTAAAGAAACAATCACTTCTAGTTTTGGTTTACCTACAATATCTTGTAACCCCCTCATTCATTTTCCGGGAATTCATAACAAATACCAATCCGGTTCTTTCTATACTAATTATTAAGTTTAGTATTCCCAAGGCTCACATCCTGGTTTACCAATCTGTTAAAATTATTATTTCAAAGGTAATCCAAAGTGTAGAGAGCTTTGAAGTACATGTAAAGGTATAAGTGGTTGCATTGTGCCATTATTTTACATGAAACCACTTTAAAGCAATAAATTATTGAAAACCATTATTCCAACGAAAGTTACAGTGTTGCCACATCTGAAGTAAAGTATTTCCCTTTGTGATAAAGCAGTGGTTTTGTGAGATAAACACTTTTATGAACTTGTAAGATAAAAGGAAAGATCAATCTAATAAACAGTTCTACAGAACCATAATTGAATCATTCTCTGTGTGCTTTGTCTGGTTGAACTGTTATTTCACTCAAAGGACACTCACCCAACCAGGCAAAGATGTTGGTATGTTGTGCGTCCTTATATTTGGTCCATGGTGGTCCTTTGACCCACCATACTGGCCATCAGCCATTTGGTCTTTACCAATTTACATCCCATTTCTCCTCAATTTTTTTTAAATTTCAGCCCCCCCACGAATTGTGAATAATTTAAAGATATATTAATTTACTAAATTTCATTACATTTTTAAATCACTATCAATGTTTCAGGATTCCCCCCCCCCATAATAGATGAAAAATCAACCAGTACAATTCGAGAGCAAAATCTATTGTTCATAAAAACACATTATGGCAGTTAAATTGGAAGAGAATTAAGCACACAGAGACTTTTTATCTATATGCTTACACTAGTATTCCTTTAAACTTTGATTTACTTTACTCCAATATATTGTACTACAATCGTTATGCCATTTTTACAACAATAAATATCCCTATCTCAAATAAAGCTACGGTATAAGTATAATTAAACTACGAAAAATACAATAACTCTTTTAAATTATACCTGCAGCGTACTGTGAAGCTAATTGTACAATAAATTTACTTTTAATTACAAAATGGCAGTTTCGTTACGTACAATCTAACGTGGAAATTGAATTGATTTATAAACAGTAATTATTTTACCTAAAAATGTACCCTTCTATATTTTGGCTCTTAACAGTCGACTCATAATCTATTCTGTGAATGAGGACTTAGTGTAATTTATCCCTGAGTAAGTCGAATGTTCTGCAAAACAATTATAGCGATACGTTCAGCAACATGTTCTCATATCACTAAAATCTAAACGAAATCGGCAGAGACGGTTTTGAGAAATTAGGTATTTATTATAATTTCATCATAATAGTTAGAGCCGAAGTTGAGAAAATAGTAAATTTATGTGTTGTTAACTTAAAGCAACCACCCCCAAATTTTGAATTATCAACAAACTGAAAGAAATAAAATAACGTGATATGACTAAAATATGCCCACAAGTCAAATTCGATTAAAATCCTTTCATAGATTTAGGCTGTAGAACACCGCACGTAAGACAGATGATAGGTAGACAACGCCCTTAAACCCCATTTTTCAACTCGGGGACCTCAAAACGGACATATACGCAAAAAACTTGACATCGATTTTTTGAAACATTTTATAACTTTTTAGATACTTTATAATATGTGGGGAAAGTAAAAAAATATTCATCTTTTTGCTTTACATTGTGTATTTTTAAATTATATAAAAGTGATTAATATATTATTATATTCTTTTTAGTTTAAATGGTACGCACAACTACTTTACAAGTGCCTTTCTTTAGTTAATGACAATGTAAAAATATACGGAAAAATATATATTTAGTTTGATGAAATTGAATAATTGGAACAAAAACATTTAAGCTGACATTAACATCAGTTATATTTCAACGGGGTTATTTCACTTTATCCTTTGGCAGACATTTTCTTCAGAGTGGATTTATTTTTAGTATGGTAAATGTTGTAAGAAGAGATTATATTTTAAGCTCATTAAACTTGTATCAAGTAGAGGCTGTTGTGGTTCTAATCACTCCTAATAATCCCACTAGTTTGTCAAGTTTACTTTGTGTTGTTGTTGTTGTTGTTACTTGATGTCTCTTCTTTGTGTCCATTAGCCAATGAGAGTGAAGAATGGTCACGCACAGTTCTGACCAAATACAAATATAAATCGTGCTTGTTTTGGAAAATATTCCCCCATCTTTAGTATTTTCTTCATAAATACAGTTAAGTTTCATCTATAAAATATGTCTAATGTCAATAAATAATAAATAAAAATAGAAAAGAAATAAATAAAATAAAATTTTATTTATAATACAATTAACAAACATTTATTTACAATATATATTTAAAATACATTTTTTTAGACAGAAGTAATCCCCAAACCACAACTAACACAATTAACGTTAGCAAGTTTAATAAACCTTTTTGTACATTTCTGTAACATAATTACCCATCCTCAGAGTATTTATTCTATTCTGGTGCTCATTAAAAAATCCTATGTAGCTTCCTAAAGTACGACGATCCGTAAGAGAAAATATTTGAAAACTTTCGTTCCATTCCAAGAAATTATTATCTTTACGACATTTTTACAGATCACTGATTTTTACTATCGACATTCCGACTGTTGTTAAAACTTAATATAACTCGTCAATAGTCTGTTGACTAAGTGAAGCACGGCAGGTACTCTACGCGCCTGTGTGTGATGGGGCGTGCGTTAGAGTGAGGCAACCCTTCGTTCAACCTCATTCCCCGTTCAATAGAAGTATAGTTTATTTTCACTTTTGAACTGTCAACTGACGAACTAACAATTTTGATGAAAATAGTTTTGGTTGAATTTTATTTGATATTGGGATGGGTGAGTAAAATAGTCTGTGCACTGTTCACTTAGTAATTATTATTGTATTAATTAAATCACATTTTATTCGAAGTTTCGTTTATAACTCTAGAAATTGAGTTGCTTAACAAATTAAATATGACCTATTTAAAAATAATTGATTACTCTAGAAAGAAAAAGTTATATACTGTATGTAGTATTTAAATTAGTTCATGGTGAGCTCTACTGTATATAATAACACTCTACTTGTAAAAAATATTTTCTTTATAAAATGTTATCATTTTCTATTTTAAGTATATGTTTATAATATATATTTCTTAATAGTGTTTTACAAAATTTTTCTTCAAAAATAATTAATAATAATTTCATTTACATATTATTTTGTATTTATCTGTGTATTGTTTTGCTTCACATACATACGTCAACAAAACTAATGAAGAAAAATATTTAAGACTAATTTAAATAAAAATACATGTACAAGGGTGACCTTTAGATGTTTAACTTTAATATTACATTAATTAGAGTCCCTTTAACATAAAGTACATCTTAAACACAAATAAACGTATACAGCACGCAAACATAACCACATTAATGTCAACCCCTGTAGGATTTACCTACAGTACACTAAACTTAACCTCCCACTCTCTCTCTCTCTCTCTCTCTCTCTCTCTCTCTCTCTCTCTCTCTCTCTCTCTCTCTCTCTCTCTTTCTCTCTCTCTCTCCCTCTCTCTATGTAATAAATTCTCCATAAACTTAAATCGAATTTGATACAGTACACTTAACCTCCCACCCTCTCTCTCTCTCTCTCTCTCTCTCTCTCTCTCTCTCTCTCTCTCTCTCTCTCTCTCTCTCTCTCTCTCTCTCTCTCTCTCTCTCTCTCTCTCTCTCTCTCTCTCTCCCTCCCTCTCTCTATGTAATAAATTCTCCATAAACTTAAATCGAATTTGATAAAAAATTGAATTTAATTTAAATTCCATTTCTTAAATCATCTCAAAACATGAATAGATGTTTAGAATTATATTTTAATGCAAGAGGAGGACACTTCTGTTATGAATAAGTTAGGTATAAGATTAAAGCTTTAAGAATAGATTAAACAAGAGATAGATTTATCGTAAGAACGTAAGTAGGGTAGGAGGTCTAGTTATAAGGAATGATTGCACAAAATGAGAAACAAAAGGATTGTTTCTGGGAAGGAGCCAAGTGTGGAAGTTCCCACTACAGGAAAGAACGCTAGTGAAATGGGAACTGACATTTGAGAAGTCTAGAGTCAACCAACTCCAGAGAAGGAAAAAGGAAAGGAGACCATTTCTATTTTTATTTTTGAGTTTTGTTTTGAGGGTGAAGTCAATTGCAGTGCTTAAATATTCTAAATTGGGCTAAGCAACAGATTCTTTCGGAGATGAATTTGTGGTCGACATATTTGGGTTTATGGAATAACTTAAGCTCAACTGTGTCATTTAGCATCTTGATTCCGTTAACTAGATGTAAGTGATAATCTTAATAATTGTTTGGAAAGAGATTGTTTGACTGTGTTCCAATAAATATGTGTACAATAAATTATTGTACCTCTTGCTTTAGCAGTTTTTAACCAAATAATTTTGTTATTCTATTTTAACTTAAATTTTCTCTATAGGATTATATAAGTTTTGTAATTTCTTAGCGAAATAAATATTTATAAACTTATCATTGTAGCTGTAAAAATATCAGCTATTGCCAAATGTTTCAACCTCCCAGCTTTAATTTATAAATTTGATGCAGTTTCATGTAACTTGTGTGCTTAATAAATGTTTGTTAAAATAAACGTTTTCCCTGGATCTCTCTGTATTATAAAATTTTAGAAATATGAAAAAAGTTGACATTGATCCTTTTCAACTGGTTATGTTTTCTGTAATGATACAAAACATTCACATGAGTGTTTTAATCAAGAAACACAAACATGTTCTGTACTGCGAGAAGTATAATTGTGTGTTTTCAGTGTCCGCATTTATTTTTACGACTTTAATTAACGTACAACATATCCGCCAGACTTCGCTGGAATAGTTTATTTTTAAAATACTTCAACGAACATGTGGTGAAGAAAAGTATAGGTAGTGTTTATTACAGGGGAATATTACAGAGAACTAGTCTAGAAAATGTGATCCCGGGGGGGAAACTATTTTATTTTCTTGCATCAACGGAGCTACAAGTAGCAAATTTTAAATTGAGTATTACATTTAATGGCCAAATGGATTGGTCAATATTCCGTAAAATTGGCTCCATACCATATTTATATAAAATCAGGAAGGTTTATTTTGTTTATATTTAATCTTTATTAGAGGTATAATTGCTTGGGTTCATTGTTCTTGTCTCGGTTGACATTAAGGTTATTATCGTCTTATAAAAAAAACGAATAGAGTATAAAATAAAGAAAGACCCCCAACCCTGGAATACTCAAACAGTGTCAGTGTCGGAAGAGAACAACAGTTGGCTAGATTTCCTCGGGTTTGACACCCCAGTACTCATTATAAGTTAGTCCCTGGGGGATGATAATAATTGCATAGAGTGGATCTTATATGAAGTATATATTGAAACCCTTAATGAAGACGCAGAAAGCCTAATTAAAGCGGCTTCATAGAAATACCGGTACAATCCTATAAACAACTTTTCTCTGACATAGATCTATTAACGACAAGTCAAAGTGAGAAAACTTTCATTATTTATTTACAATAATCGTATATTCCCACAAATTAATACAACCTTTCTGCACTAAACAAGTTGCACAACCTAAAATTAAATAATATATTTTCAAGTACTAACTTTTGTAATAGCTTTTACATTTTATTTAACAATATGCTAAAACAATTTCAAGTTAGGCACAATCAAGAGCTCATTATTAGTGAGTAAAGTCTCAATTATTGTGGAGTCCTGGCTCATTTAGTGAGTACGAGCTCATTTATAATGGAATACGTAGTCATTTATAGTGAGTACGGGTTCATTTATAATGGAATACGTAGTCATTTATAGTGAGTACGGGTTCATTTAAGTAAGGCCTCATTTATAGTGATGAGATGCTAATTGATTGAACTCATTTATATTGAGTATGGGCTCATTTATAATGGAATACGTAGTCATTTATAGTGAGTACGGGTTCATTTAAGTAAGGCCTCATTTATAGTGATGAGATGCTAATTGATTGAACTCATTTATAGTAATTATGGGCTCATTTATAATAGAATACGTTCTCATTTATATTGAGTACGGGTTCATTAATAGTGAGCTCATTTATATTGAGTATGGGCTCATTTAAGTAAGGCCTCATTTATAGTGATGAGATGCTAATTGATTGAACTCATTTATAGTGAGTATGGGCTCATTTATAATAGAATACGTTCTCATTTATATTGAGTACGGTTTCATTAATAGTGAGCTCATTTATATTGAGTATGGGCTCATTTAAGTAAGGCCTCATTTATAGTGATGAGATGCTAATTGATTGAACTCATTTATAGTAAGTATGGGCTCATTTATAATAGAATACGTTCTCATTTATATTGAGTACGGGTTCATTAATAGTGAGCTCATTTATATTGAGTATGGGCTCATTTAAGTAAGGCCTCATTTATAGTGATGAGATGCTAATTGATTGAACTCATTTATAGTAAGTATGGGCTCATTTATAATAGAATACGTTCTCATTTATATTGAGTACGGGTTCATTAATAGTGAGTTCGGGCTCATTTAAGTAAGGCCTCATTTATAGTGATGAGATGCTAATTGATTGAACTCATTTATAGTGAGTATGGGCTCATTTATAATAGAATACGTTCTCATTTATATTGAGTACGGGTTCATTAATAGTGAGCTCATTTATATTGAGTATGGGCTCATTTAAGTAAGGCCTCATTTATAGTGATGAGATGCTAATTGATTGAACTCATTTATAGTGAGTATGGGCTCATTTATAATAGAATACGTTCTCATTTATATTGAGTACGGGTTCATTAATAGTGAGTTCGGGCTCATTTAAGTAAGGCCTCATTTATAGTGATGAGATGCTAATTGATTGAACTCATTTATAGTAAGTATGGGCTCATTTATAATAGAATACGTTCTCATTTATATTGAGTACGGGTTCATTAATAGTGAGTTCGGGCTCATTTAAGTAAGGCCTCATTTATAGTGATGAGATGCTAATTGATTGAACTCATTTATAGTGAGTATGGGCTCATTTATAATAGAATACGTTCTCATTTATATTGAGTACGGGTTCATTAATAGTGAGCTCATTTATATTGAGTATGGGCTCATTTAAGTAAGGCCTCATTTATAGTGATGAGATGCTAATTGATTGAACTCATTTATAGTAAGTATGGGCTCATTTATAATAGAATACGTTCTCATTTATATTGAGTACGGGTTCATTAATAGTGAGCTCATTTATATTGAGTATGGGCTCATTTAAGTAAGGCCTCATTTATAGTGATGAGATGCTAATTGATTGAACTCATTTATAGTAAGTATGGGCTCATTTATAATAGAATACGTTCTCATTTATATTGAGTACGGGTTCATTAATAGTGAGTTCGGGCTCATTTAAGTAAGGCCTCATTTATAGTGATGAGATGCTAATTGATTGAACTCATTTATAGTGAGTATGGGCTCATTTATAATAGAATACGTTCTCATTTATATTGAGTACGGGTTCATTAATAGTGAGCTCATTTATATTGAGTATGGGCTCATTTAAGTAAGGCCTCATTTATAGTGATGAGATGCTAATTGATTGAACTCATTTATAGTAAGTATGGGCTCATTTATAATAGAATACGTTCTCATTTATATTGAGTACGGGTTCATTAATAGTGAGTTCGGGCTCATTTAAGTAAGGCCTCATTTATAGTGATGAGATGCTAATTGATTGAACTCATTTATAGTGAGTATGGGCTCATTTATAATAGAATACGTTCTCATTTATATTGAGTACGGGTTCATTAATAGTGAGCTCATTTATATTGAGTATGGGCTCATTTAAGTAAGGCCTCATTTATAGTGATGAGATGCTAATTGATTGAACTCATTTATAGTAAGTATGGGCTCATTTATAATAGAATACGTTCTCATTTATATTGAGTACGGGTTCATTAATAGTGAGCTCATTTATATTGAGTATGGGCTCATTTAAGTAAGGCCTCATTTATAGTGATGAGATGCTAATTGATTGAACTCATTTATAGTAAGTATGGGCTCATTTATAATAGAATACGTTCTCATTTATATTGAGTACGGGTTCATTAATAGTGAGTTCGGGCTCATTTAAGTAATGCCTCATTTATAGTGATGAGATGCTAATTGATTGAACTCATTTATAGTGAGTATGGGCTCATTTATAATAGAATACGTTCTCATTTATATTGAGTACGGGTTCATTAATAGTGAGCTCATTTATATTAAGTATGTGCTCATTTAAGTAAGGCCTCATTTATAGTGATGAGATGCTAATTGATTGAACTCATTTATAGTAAGTATGGGCTCATTTATAATAGAATACGTTCTCATTTATATTGAGTACGGGTTCATTAATAGTGAGTTCGGGCTCATTTAAGTAAGGCCTCATTTATAGTGATGAGATGCTAATTGATTGAACTCATTTATAGTGAGTATGGGCTCATTTATAATAGAATACGTTCTCATTTATATTGAGTACGGGTTCATTAATAGTGAGCTCATTTATATTGAGTATGGGCTCATTTAAGTAAGGCCTCATTTATAGTGATGAGATGCTAATTGATTGAACTCATTTATAGTAAGTATGGGCTCATTTATAATAGAATACGTTCTCATTTATATTGAGTACGGGTTCATTAATAGTGAGCTCATTTATATTGAGTATGGGCTCATTTAAGTAAGGCCTCATTTATAGTGATGAGATGCTAATTGATTGAACTCATTTATAGTAAGTATGGGCTCATTTATAATAGAATACGTTCTCATTTATATTGAGTACGGGTTCATTAATAGTGAGTTCGGGCTCATTTAAGTAAGGCCTCATTTATAGTGATGAGATGCTAATTGATTGAACTCATTTATAGTGAGTATGGGCTCATTTATAATAGAATACGTTCTCATTTATATTGAGTACGGGTTCATTAATAGTGAGCTCATTTATATTGAGTATGGGCTCATTTAAGTAAGGCCTCATTTATAGTGATGAGATGCTAATTGATTGAACTCATTTATAGTAAGTATGGGCTCATTTATAATAGAATACGTTCTCATTTATATTGAGTACGGGTTCATTAATAGTGAGTTCGGGCTCATTTAAGTAAGGCCTCATTTATAGTGATGAGATGCTAATTGATTGAACTCATTTATAGTGAGTATGGGCTCATTTATAATAGAATACGTTCTCATTTATATTGAGTACGGGTTCATTAATAGTGAGCTCATTTATATTGAGTATGGGCTCATTTAAGTAAGGCCTCATTTATAGTGATGAGATGCTAATTGATTGAACTCATTTATAGTAAGTATGGGCTCATTTATAATAGAATACGTTCTCATTTATATTGAGTACGGGTTCATTAATAGTGAGCTCATTTATATTGAGTATGGGCTCATTTAAGTAAGGCCTCATTTATAGTGATGAGATGCTAATTGATTGAACTCATTTATAGTAAGTATGGGCTCATTTATAATAGAATACGTTCTCATTTATATTGAGTACGGGTTCATTAATAGTGAGTTCGGGCTCATTTAAGTAAGGCCTCATTTATAGTGATGAGATGCTAATTGATTGAACTCATTTATAGTGAGTATGGGCTCATTTAAGTAAGGCCTCATTTATAGTGATGAGATGCTAATTGATTGAACTCATTTATAGTGAGTATGGGCTCATTTATAATAGAATACGTTCTCATTTATATTGAGTACGGGTTCATTAATAGTGAGCTCATTTATATTGAGTATGGGCTCATTTAAGTAAGGCCTCATTTATAGTGATGAGATGCTAATTGATTGAACTCATTTATAGTAAGTATGGGCTCATTTATAATAGAATACGTTCTCATTTATATTGAGTACGGGTTCATTAATAGTGAGTTCGGGCTCATTTAAGTAAGGCCTCATTTATAGTGATGAGATGCTAATTGATTGAACTCATTTATAGTGAGTATGGGCTCATTTATAATAGAATACGTTCTCATTTATATTGAGTACGGGTTCATTAATAGTGAGCTCATTTATATTGAGTATGGGCTCATTTAAGTAAGGCCTCATTTATAGTGATGAGATGCTAATTGATTGAACTCATTTATAGTAAGTATGGGCTCATTTATAATAGAATACGTTCTCATTTATATTGAGTACGGGTTCATTAATAGTGAGCTCATTTATATTGAGTATGGGCTCATTTAAGTAAGGCCTCATTTATAGTGATGAGATGCTAATTGATTGAACTCATTTATAGTAAGTATGGGCTCATTTATAATAGAATACGTTCTCATTTATATTGAGTACGGGTTCATTAATAGTGAGTTCGGGCTCATTTAAGTAAGGCCTCATTTATAGTGATGAGATGCTAATTGATTGAACTCATTTATAGTGAGTATGGGCTCATTTATAATAGAATACGTTCTCATTTATATTGAGTACGGGTTCATTAATAGTGAGCTCATTTATATTAAGTATGTGCTCATTTAAGTAAGGCCTCATTTATAGTGATGAGATGCTAATTGATTGAACTCATTTATAGTAAGTATGGGCTCATTTATAATAGAATACGTTCTCATTTATATTGAGTACGGGTTCATTAATAGTGAGTTCGGGCTCATTTAAGTAAGGCCTCATTTATAGTGATGAGATGCTAATTGATTGAACTCATTTATAGTGAGTATGGGCTCATTTATAATAGAATACGTTCTCATTTATATTGAGTACGGGTTCATTAATAGTGAGCTCATTTATATTGAGTATGGGCTCATTTAAGTAAGGCCTCATTTATAGTGATGAGATGCTAATTGATTGAACTCATTTATAGTAAGTATGGGCTCATTTATAATAGAATACGTTCTCATTTATATTGAGTACGGGTTCATTAATAGTGAGCTCATTTATATTGAGTATGGGCTCATTTAAGTAAGGCCTCATTTATAGTGATGAGATGCTAATTGATTGAACTCATTTATAGTAAGTATGGGCTCATTTATAATAGAATACGTTCTCATTTATATTGAGTACGGGTTCATTAATAGTGAGTTCGGGCTCATTTAAGTAAGGCCTCATTTATAGTGATGAGATGCTAATTGATTGAACTCATTTATAGTGAGTATGGGCTCATTTATAATAGAATACGTTCTCATTTATATTGAGTACGGGTTCATTAATAGTGAGCTCATTTATATTGAGTATGGGCTCATTTAAGTAAGGCCTCATTTATAGTGATGAGATGCTAATTGATTGAACTCATTTATAGTAAGTATGGGCTCATTTATAATAGAATACGTTCTCATTTATATTGAGTACGGGTTCATTAATAGTGAGCTCATTTATATTGAGTATGGGCTCATTTAAGTAAGGCCTCATTTATAGTGATGAGATGCTAATTGATTGAACTCATTTATAGTAAGTATGGGCTCATTTATAATAGAATACGTTCTCATTTATATTGAGTACGGGTTCATTAATAGTGAGTTCGGGCTCATTTAAGTAATGCCTCATTTATAGTGATGAGATGCTAATTGATTGAACTCATTTATAGTGAGTATGGGCTCATTTATAATAGAATACGTTCTCATTTATATTGAGTACGGGTTCATTAATAGTGAGCTCATTTATATTAAGTATGTGCTCATTTAAGTAAGGCCTCATTTATAGTGATGAGATGCTAATTGATTGAACTCATTTATAGTAAGTATGGGCTCATTTATAATAGAATACGTTCTCATTTATATTGAGTACGGGTTCATTAATAGTGAGTTCGGGCTCATTTAAGTAAGGCCTCATTTATAGTGATGAGATGCTAATTGATTGAACTCATTTATAGTGAGTATGGGCTCATTTATAATAGAATACGTTCTCATTTATATTGAGTACGGGTTCATTAATAGTGAGCTCATTTATATTGAGTATGGGCTCATTTAAGTAAGGCCTCATTTATAGTGATGAGATGCTAATTGATTGAACTCATTTATAGTAAGTATGGGCTCATTTATAATAGAATACGTTCTCATTTATATTGAGTACGGGTTCATTAATAGTGAGTTCGGGCTCATTTAAGTAAGGCCTCATTTATAGTGATGAGATGCTAATTGATTGAACTCATTTATAGTGAGTATGGGCTCATTTATAATAGAATACGTTCTCATTTATATTGAGTACGGGTTCATTAATAGTGAGCTCATTTATATTGAGTATGGGCTCATTTAAGTAAGGCCTCATTTATAGTGATGAGATGCTAATTGATTGAACTCATTTATAGTAAGTATGGGCTCATTTATAATAGAATACGTTCTCATTTATATTGAGTACGGGTTCATTAATAGTGAGCTCATTTATATTGAGTACGGGTTCATTTATAGTGAGTACGGGTTCATTTAAGTAAGGCCTCATTTATAGTGATGAGATGCTAATTGATTGAACTCATTTATAGTGAGTATGGGCTCATTTATAATAGAATACGTTCTCATTTATATTGAGTACGGGTTCATTAATAGTGAGCTCATTTATATTGAGTATGGGCTCATTTAAGTAAGGCCTCATTTATAGTGATGAGATGCTAATTGATTGAACTCATTTATAGTGAGTATGGGCTCATTTATAATAGAATACGTTCTCATTTATATTGAGTACGGGTTCATTAATAGTGAGCTCATTTATATTGAGTATGGGCTCATTTAAGTAAGGCCTCATTTATAGTGATGAGATGCTAATTGATTGAACTCATTTATAGTAAGTATGGGCTCATTTATAATAGAATACGTTCTCATTTATATTGAGTACGGGTTCATTAATAGTGAGCTCATTTATATTGAGTATGGGCTCATTTAAGTAAGGCCTCATTTATAGTGATGAGATGCTAATTGATTGAACTCATTTATAGTAAGTATGGGCTCATTTATAATAGAATACGTTCTCATTTATATTGAGTACGGGTTCATTAATAGTGAGTTCGGGCTCATTTAAGTAAGGCCTCATTTATAGTGATGAGATGCTAATTGATTGAACTCATTTATAGTGAGTATGGGCTCATTTATAATAGAATACGTTCTCATTTATATTGAGTACGGGTTCATTAATAGTGAGCTCATTTATATTAAGTATGTGCTCATTTAAGTAAGGCCTCATTTATAGTGATGAGATGCTAATTGATTGAACTCATTTATAGTAAGTATGGGCTCATTTATAATAGAATACGTTCTCATTTATATTGAGTACGGGTTCATTAATAGTGAGCTCATTTATATTGAGTATGGGCTCATTTAAGTAAGGCCTCATTTATAGTGATGAGATGCTAATTGATTGAACTCATTTATAGTAAGTATGGGCTCATTTATAATAGAATACGTTCTCATTTATATTGAGTACGGGTTCATTAATAGTGAGTTCGGGCTCATTTAAGTAAGGCCTCATTTATAGTGATGAGATGCTAATTGATTGAACTCATTTATAGTGAGTATGGGCTCATTTATAATAGAATACGTTCTCATTTATATTGAGTACGGGTTCATTAATAGTGAGCTCATTTATATTAAGTATGTGCTCATTTAAGTAAGGCCTCATTTATAGTGATGAGATGCTAATTGATTGAACTCATTTATAGTAAGTATGGGCTCATTTATAATAGAATACGTTCTCATTTATATTGAGTACGGGTTCATTAATAGTGAGTTCGGGCTCATTTAAGTAAGGCCTCATTTATAGTGATGAGATGCTAATTGATTGAACTCATTTATAGTGAGTATGGGCTCATTTATAATAGAATACGTTCTCATTTATATTGAGTACGGGTTCATTAATAGTGAGCTCATTTATATTGAGTATGGGCTCATTTAAGTAAGGCCTCATTTATAGTGATGAGATGCTAATTGATTGAACTCATTTATAGTAAGTATGGGCTCATTTATAATAGAATACGTTCTCATTTATATTGAGTACGGGTTCATTAATAGTGAGCTCATTTATATTGAGTATGGGCTCATTTAAGTAAGGCCTCATTTATAGTGATGAGATGCTAATTGATTGAACTCATTTATAGTAAGTATGGGCTCATTTATAATAGAATACGTTCTCATTTATATTGAGTACGGGTTCATTAATAGTGAGTTCGGGCTCATTTAAGTAAGGCCTCATTTATAGTGATGAGATGCTAATTGATTGAACTCATTTATAGTGAGTATGGGCTCATTTATAATAGAATACGTTCTCATTTATATTGAGTACGGGTTCATTAATAGTGAGCTCATTTATATTAAGTATGTGCTCATTTAAGTAAGGCCTCATTTATAGTGATGAGATGCTAATTGATTGAACTCATTTATAGTAAGTATGGGCTCATTTATAATAGAATACGTTCTCATTTATATTGAGTACGGGTTCATTAATAGTGAGTTCGGGCTCATTTAAGTAAGGCCTCATTTATAGTGATGAGATGCTAATTGATTGAACTCATTTATAGTGAGTATGGGCTCATTTATAATAGAATACGTTCTCATTTATATTGAGTACGGGTTCATTAATAGTGAGCTCATTTATATTGAGTATGGGCTCATTTAAGTAAGGCCTCATTTATAGTGATAAGATGCTAATTGATTGAACTCATTTATAGTAAGTATGGGCTCATTTATAATAGAATACGTTCTCATTTATATTGAGTACGGGTTCATTAATAGTGAGTTCGGGCTCATTTAAGTAAGGCCTCATTTATAGTGATGAGATGCTAATTGATTGAACTCATTTATAGTGAGTATGGGCTCATTTATAATAGAATACGTTCTCATTTATATTGAGTACGGGTTCATTAATAGTGAGCTCATTTATATTGAGTATGGGCTCATTTAAGTAAGGCCTCATTTATAGTGATGAGATGCTAATTGATTGAACTCATTTATAGTAAGTATGGGCTCATTTATAATAGAATACGTTCTCATTTATATTGAGTACGGGTTCATTAATAGTGAGCTCATTTATATTGAGTACGGGTTCATTTATAGTGAGTACGGGTTCATTTAAGTAAGGCCTCATTTATAGTGATGAGATGCTAATTGATTGAACTCATTTATAGTGAGTATGGGCTCATTTATAATAGAATACGTTCTCATTTATATTGAGTACGGGTTCATTAATAGTGAGCTCATTTATATTGAGTATGGGCTCATTTAAGTAAGGCCTCATTTATAGTGATGAGATGCTAATTGATTGAACTCATTTATAGTGAGTATGGGCTCATTTATAATAGAATACGTTCTCATTTATATTGAGTACGGGTTCATTAATAGTGAGCTCATTTATATTGAGTATGGGCTCATTTAAGTAAGGCCTCATTTATAGTGATGAGATGCTAATTGATTGAACTCATTTATAGTAAGTATGGGCTCATTTATAATAGAATACGTTCTCATTTATATTGAGTACGGGTTCATTAATAGTGAGCTCATTTATATTGAGTATGGGCTCATTTAAGTAAGGCCTCATTTATAGTGATGAGATGCTAATTGATTGAACTCATTTATAGTAAGTATGGGCTCATTTATAATAGAATACGTTCTCATTTATATTGAGTACGGGTTCATTAATAGTGAGTTCGGGCTCATTTAAGTAAGGCCTCATTTATAGTGATGAGATGCTAATTGATTGAACTCATTTATAGTGAGTATGGGCTCATTTATAATAGAATACGTTCTCATTTATATTGAGTACGGGTTCATTAATAGTGAGCTCATTTATATTAAGTATGTGCTCATTTAAGTAAGGCCTCATTTATAGTGATGAGATGCTAATTGATTGAACTCATTTATAGTAAGTATGGGCTCATTTATAATAGAATACCTTCTCATTTATATTGAGTACGGGTTCATTAATAGTGAGCTCATTTATATTGAGTATGGGCTCATTTAAGTAAGGCCTCATTTATAGTGATGAGATGCTAATTGATTGAACTCATTTATAGTAAGTATGGGCTCATTTATAATAGAATACGTTCTCATTTATATTGAGTACGGGTTCATTAATAGTGAGTTCGGGCTCATTTAAGTAAGGCCTCATTTATAGTGATGAGATGCTAATTGATTGAACTCATTTATAGTGAGTATGGGCTCATTTATAATAGAATACGTTCTCATTTATATTGAGTACGGGTTCATTAATAGTGAGCTCATTTATATTAAGTATGTGCTCATTTAAGTAAGGCCTCATTTATAGTGATGAGATGCTAATTGATTGAACTCATTTATAGTAAGTATGGGCTCATTTATAATAGAATACGTTCTCATTTATATTGAGTACGGGTTCATTAATAGTGAGTTCGGGCTCATTTAAGTAAGGCCTCATTTATAGTGATGAGATGCTAATTGATTGAACTCATTTATAGTGAGTATGGGCTCATTTATAATAGAATACGTTCTCATTTATATTGAGTACGGGTTCATTAATAGTGAGCTCATTTATATTGAGTATGGGCTCATTTAAGTAAGGCCTCATTTATAGTGATGAGATGCTAATTGATTGAACTCATTTATAGTAAGTATGGGCTCATTTATAATAGAATACGTTCTCATTTATATTGAGTACGGGTTCATTAATAGTGAGTTCGGGCTCATTTAAGTAAGGCCTCATTTATAGTGATGAGATGCTAATTGATTGAACTCATTTATAGTGAGTATGGGCTCATTTATAATAGAATACGTTCTCATTTATATTGAGTACGGGTTCATTAATAGTGAGCTCATTTATATTGAGTATGGGCTCATTTAAGTAAGGCCTCATTTATAGTGATGAGATGCTAATTGATTGAACTCATTTATAGTAAGTATGGGCTCATTTATAATAGAATACGTTCTCATTTATATTGAGTACGGGTTCATTAATAGTGAGCTCATTTATATTGAGTACGGGTTCATTTATAGTGAGTACGGGTTCATTTAAGTAAGGCCTCATTTATAGTGATGAGATGCTAATTGATTGAACTCATTTATAGTGAGTATGGGCTCATTTATAATAGAATACGTTCTCATTTATATTGAGTACGGGTTCATTAATAGTGAGCTCATTTATATTGAGTATGGGCTCATTTAAGTAAGGCCTCATTTATAGTGATGAGATGCTAATTGATTGAACTCATTTATAGTGAGTATGGGCTCATTTATAATAGAATACGTTCTCATTTATATTGAGTACGGGTTCATTAATAGTGAGCTCATTTATATTGAGTATGGGCTCATTTAAGTAATTGATTGAACTCATTTATAGTGAGTATGGGCTCATTTATAATAGAATACGTTCTCATTTATATTGAGTACGGGTTCATTAATAGTGAGCTCATTTATATTGAGTATGGGCTCATTTAAGTAAGGCCTCATTTATAGTGATGAGATGCTAATTGATTGAACTCATTTATAGTAAGTATGGGCTCATTTATAATAGAATAGGTTCTCATTTATATTGAGTACGGGTTCATTAATAGTGAGCTCATTTATATTGAGTACGGGTTCATTTATAGTGAGTACGGGTTCATTTAAGTAAGGCCTCATTTATAGTGATGAGATGCTAATTGATTGAACTCATTTATAGTGAGTACGAGCTCATTTATAATGGAATACGTAGTCATTTATAGTGAGTATGGGCTCATTTAAGTAAGGCCTCATTTATAGTGATGAGATGCTAATTGATTGAACTCATTTATAGTGAGTATGGGCTCATTTATAATAGAATACGTTCTCATTTATATTGAGTACGGGTTCATTAATAGTGAGCTCATTTATATTGAGTATGGGCTCATTTATAATGGAATACGTAGTCATTCATAGTGAGTATGGGTTCATTTAAGTAATACCTCATTTATAGTGATGAGATGCTAATTGATTGAACTCATTTATAGTAAGTATGGGCTCATTTATAATAGAATACGTTCTCATTTATATTGAGTACGGGTTCATTAATAGTGAGCTCATTTATATTGAGTATGGGCTCATTTATAATGGAATACGTAGTCATTTATAGTGAGTACGGGTTCATTTAAGTAAGGCCTCATTTATAGTGATGAGATGCTAATTGATTGAACTCATTTATAGTAAGTATGGGCTCATTTATAATAGAATACGTTCTCATTTATATTGAGTACGGGTTCATTAATAGTGAGTTCGGGCTCATTTATATTGAGTATGGGCTCATTTATAATATAATACGTACTCATTTATAATAGAATACGTACTCATATATAGTGACTATGGACTCATTTATAATAGAATACGTACTCATTTATATTGAGTACGGGTTCATTAATAGTGAGTTCGGGCTCATTTATATTGAGTATGGGCTCATTTATAATGGAATACGTAGTCATTTATAGTGAGTACGGGTTCATTTAAGTAAGGCCTCATTTATAGTGATGAGATGCTAATTGATTGAACTCATTTATAGTAAGTATGGGCTCATTTATAATAGAATACGTTCTCATTTATATTGAGTACGGGTTCATTAATAGTGAGTTCGGGCTCATTTATATTGAGTATGGGCTCATTTATAATATAATACGTACTGATTTATAATATAATACGTACTCATATATAGTGACTATGGACTCATTTATAATAGAATACGTACTCATTTATAGTGAGTATGAGCTTTTTTAATTTAGAATTGGTACTCATTTATAGTGAGTATGGGCTCATTTATAATATAATACGTACTCATTTATAGTGAGTATGGGCTCATTTAAAATGGAATACGTACTCATTTATAGTGAGTATGAGCTCATTTATAATAGAATTGGTACTCATTTATAATAGAATACGTACTCATTTATAGTGACTATGGACTCATTTATAATATAATACGTACTCATTTATAATAGAATACGTACTCATTTATAGTGAGTATGGGCTCATTTATAATAGAATACGTACTCATTTATAGTGAGTATGAGCTTTTTAATTTAGAATTGGTACTCATTTATAGTGAGTATGGGCTCATTTATAATAGAATACGTACTCATTTATAATAGAATACGTACTCATTTATAGTGAGTATGGGCTCATTTAAAATGGAATACGTACTCATTTATAGTGAGTATGAGCTCATTTATAATAGAATTGGTACTCATTTATAGTAAGTATGGGCTCATTTCAATAGTTAAGTACTCATTTATAGTGAGCACAGATATTCAGGTTCGATTTCGCATTTAAAAGAATGATTGTCGATGGTTAAAGCCTTTCCAAGATATTACACTTGTACTCAACAATCTCGCTATTCATCGTTGGATAAAAAGGTTGTTTTTGATTTTCACAAAACAGAAGAGTTAGTTATTGTCGCTACAATTTACAATATTTCCCTCGGTGCAATCAATGCTCAAGCATACATTGTTTTGAAAGGAGTAAAACCACCTCATGTTCTGTTTATTGCACGTACATGTCTGCTTTTATTCGTAGTATGAAATACACCAAGAAAGAGTAAGATTTTTTATAATCTCGCTTATACGTAGTGAATAAAACAAGTGTTGGCATAATGCCACAATAATTGACTTTGAGATTATTTAACCATTTTAAAATGGCAGTTTTGTACTAATACTTCCTTTGTTCTTCTAGACATTACTTCTTGTCCACATCGTTTACCCTAGTGTAATGAACATTTCTAATTTTTCTAAATTTCATGCATTTGACCTAAACACCAACACACAGACAAATACTTAAAATAATACGAAATGGACGAGTGAAATCAGGACTCCATTTTACTGGATAAAAACCTTTGAGAATTATGTGTATTATTTAGATTAAAATATCAACAAAGCTTTATTAAACATAAGTTGTAGCTTCATAACTCTAAACTCCATAAAGAGACAAAGTATGTCGATATAGGGGATGTTGATCTTTTTTATAAGTGAAAAAACTTGGAACATGAGCAATGCTAAAAAGACCCACATCTTCTAGTAGAAAAATAATCCATATTAATATATAAGAATAGAACGCAACGGTACATCAATATAATTCTATATACAACGATTTGCTTCTAAAATAATACTGCCTATATAGCAAATACTACACCTAAATATGCTCATTTGAAAACTGATATTGATTTAAATTGTCATTTACTTATTAATTATATTTTGAGGACTCTCGACATGAGTTTTCGAAAAGATTGTCTGTATTATTCAATAAAAATGTGGAGTAGTTCAGGGTTTGATGGCAATTATGTATGGATTTACGGGTATGTATTTTGTCATAATATCAGGGATAAGGGGGGTTTAAACTAATTAAACAGAGGAGGGGATGTATTTACAACGACTTGATCATTTAGCTGATTAAGGTGTGAAACATATATTGTCCCCTCTTTCAAAATCTTAGGGTTTGACCTTGTGATCATTCTATGTGGAGATTTAACCGACAAACTGTATGGGTTCTAAAGTAGAGATATTTTTAATTAAATTTTCTATTATTTTTTTTAACGGAAGTCTTATATCCTAATTTCGACATTGTTTTCACTGATATGATTGTCAGATACACTAGGATTCGATTAGTTTTCTTCCATTATTTCAGATCATCAAATTTTTTTTCTTAATCGATCACCAAATTGGTGTCGGTTCTACTTGGTGAAGACATTCCTTGTGTTTTCCACTTCTGTGATTTAAGGTTTTCCTGATAACGGTTTTACCTAGTGTTAGTTATTTCAATGGCTGAGGAATAGCTTTGGCCCAGAGTTGCTTTCTCACATTACTATTATTTTAGTTTTAGTTTCCATAGTGATCCTTGGCTACTTGACTATGTTTTTGTTGTTTGACTTTCTTATGTTCTGGGTTTATTCCTTAACAACGGGAGTTAGTTAATCTCTATACGTTGTCAGTTTTACACGCACAAATTATGACGAAAAACTTTGTACACAAATTAACAATCCATTCTTAATAAATTACTTTAAAACAATAATATTGTTATCCATGGATTTGGAGTTTTTTAAGAAAAATTATTATCAGTCTCAATTTGTATCCAACAAACTTTTATTATATTTAATTGTAAGTTTTTATATATATTTACTTTTATACTCCTGTTTTCTCTTCCTCAATAAATTTTCAACTTGAATGCCTTAGGTACATGATACAAGTTTTGGACTGTGAAAGAGAAAACTTTTTAGTTGACAACTTTTAGTTCAAAGTGATGTATCGGCAGAAAGTTGGAACTCTTTTGTGAAATAAACACGTGGTACTTCATTAGAGTGTAATAATGTGTTTGTAGTCAGCGTGTAAAATCTTTGTTTAAAATTTAACTAAAAAACTCACGGTAATCTTTTTAAAATAGTTTAGTTTAAAAGCAAATATATTGTGCAAAACTATCGAATTAATTTTTCATAGACTCATTCTTCTATCTAAACACTGACCAAAAATAATATTTTTCGAAAAATTTCTTAAATAATAAGCGAGGCATTTCTCTCTCTGTATTATGACGATTTCCTCATGTATATCTTATGGGCGACCAGTTAGTCTCTTCTTATTTACATATTATGATTGTTACTTTTATTTTGACATACATTTCTACAATTTAATAAACCCTAAGCATGCTGTACTGTACAAATAAACTTGTTCTAAGAGGAAAATGTATTTGAATGAAATCGCCATTTTTGCTGATTATTTCTAAACCATAATTTTCAACACAGGTTTGGATTATTAATCTTCACATTTCACCATAAATCAAACTTTACATATTGTTTATATAAATTTTTTCTCAACAACTCCCAAACTAACAATTTTCAAGATGTAGCAACCAATCTGTCCGTAGAGGCTACATTTTAGACCAATATGATCATTACAGCCGATTATTACAAAGTTGAAATTTTTATTTGTCTTTCAGTAGGGGTTCACACTATCCGGCCCTCCGAAATATTCGACCCAAGTTTGTAAAAGTTATATTAATTTTTATTCACAAATTTAGACTATACAAAAGTTAATTTATAATACTTTTCAATCTTAAGGCCTTGTAAAATATACTTCTTTACCCATAGTACAGATTTTCTGCGTAGTTTCATATCCCAAATCTTATCTTCGGGATTGTTTTATTGACACAAAGATGACTTTAGCTGCGTGAACAACGAGTCTCACTTTTATCACATCAGTTAGCAGTTCTTATTTTGACTTATAATAGGTTGTGTAATGTTATTGTTATTTCTAAATTATGAGCAATAAATTCAAGAATTATTTTACCCAATATATGTGTATCATATAAATGTTTTTCTCGTTTTATTTAACTTTCCTTTCATAGATATGTCAAATTAACATTTATAAATTCTTTTACTAAATAACATAAACACGAATTTAAATATGCTATGAAACGTACTGATATTTCGGTATCACGAAATTGGGTGTAGAGAGCCGGATTTACTGTAGGCTATTACTAAATTTTGAGTTAACAATACTATGAAATTTCAAAATTTCGACAAACAATATGTCTACATGTCAAATTTGATCCGATCCATTCATGTGGGCAGTAAAGGATCACGACAAAAGACACCAGATGAAATTTAAACAATTGATTCCTAAAATCAACTTTATTTTTTTGACCCGTCAATAACTGTCTCTGTATTATGTATACATGAAAAGGTATAAATTCATTTACAGATTGTATTTTGACTTATAATATTAAGGTAGCAAAAGTAATCCTTGTTCTAAATCTATTTTAAGATTACTTTAAATATAATTCGTTACTAAACTTTTCAAGCTGTTATTGTCTTCATTTCAGATTTTATTATATTCAAAATTTAAACACAGAAATAAACCGATTATTAGTGTTGATAACCCAATATCCTAACTAATCCTCAACTTCCGACTGAAATAGAATTGCATTTCATGGAGACTTAAATACTTTTTTGTTAAGCTGCAAATACGGCATTTGGACGTAAAGGATTAAATATGATCCATTAAGATATAAAAGAAGGAGGATAAGCTTATATTTTCGAACTTAAATTGAGCTTATACAGATAATAGCACGATATAGATTGTACAATAAGATTACAAGACTCAAATCAAAAACAAAAGTGAACAAGAAAGTTTATTGTAATGTATCAAACAAATATAAATATAATGTAAACAATTATAAAGATTAAACGTAGTTTGACGTACATCTTTTTACATAATTTAACTAGGACAGCAATGTACATTTTCATCTAGATAAGTTTAACCAAAAAGTGGAACTTAATCAAGTTTTTTCACTTTAACAAATTGTATATGCAGACAAAAATCTTGATAAACTTTAGGATTATTCACTCAGCTTTTAATTTAATGTATACTTCAACAAAGAATCCATTATAATATGTTATATATACGGACATTTACATGTTTTAATAAACCGTATATATGAAAAAAGAGCACTTTTTACTGTACAATTACGTTCTAAATCGTAAGAATAAATACTTTTTGAAGTTTTAAATCTGCAAAATATTGTCACATATTTAATTACATGTAAAATAAAATTTAATGTTTGAGAAAAATAAATAACATTTATATGTATGTAAAACTGTATGAACACAATCCACTAGTATCATTTTTAAAACTTTACAAAATAATTTATTATTATTACCTATTTAGTTAGTATTTAATCTATATTAATATGAAAGATTAGCACATGTGCAGATTGTATGAACGTATAATAATTGTTAAGAACAATTATTGTCTGTCGATTATTTACGATTATACAGGGTCTCTGGCATTGGACAAAATCCTACTTTAATACCAATCTGTCTATATGTAATAGATGTGTATTATGTTATTTTATAATAGCATTAGTTAGTTTATTATTATAGTAGTTTTGTTATTATTATATTATATTCCGTTCAACACAGACAGACTTGATAGAGGTATATGCATACATATTTTTGGTTTAAAATAACTTTACAAAAATAAAAGACGAACTGGTTTTAAAGTTAATAAATAATGATACTATTTAAAGTTGTTCATATTATTTGCATAGTTTATTATTTACATACTGGGTGATTTTTTTTTTTTTTTTTTAATTTTAATTTTCCACATGTTATTGAAAATACAGAGATAGATATTAAAGTTATATTTGCAGGAAAGTTATTTACCATTAGAAAGAACCCTTAAAACATAGTACGAAATTCAAAATTATCCCTTCCCATCCCCCAACCCCCAAACCAAAAACCTTTAATGGGTACCTATGACTTGTGATATGTCAAATGAAAGCTTATAAAAATTATGAATTTCTGTGGTAAGAAAATAAAAATCGGCCTATGCGTTCTATCACTACGATGACAAACGGAATTTTGTTTAAATGTATTATCTCCTTTTATTATTAAAAATATGGAGATAAATATTCAAGTTATGTTTACAAGGAAGCTATTTAGCTTTAGAGGAAACCGTAAAACTCACATGTAGAAAATTTGAAAACACCCCTTCCCACTCCCCTAACTCCAAACTCAGACATATGTCTGGATTGTGCTACCTATGGATTGTGATAAATTATATTAAATTAAAAGTCATAAGAACACACTGTAACTTGAGAACGAATAAACTAATTTCCGTTTTATTGGTGCCAAAATGTTTCCTTTCTTATCCCCTTTAATTTGATATATCACAAGCCATAGGATCTCATTAAAGGTTTTTGATTTGAGGGTTGGGGATGGAAGGGGTAATTTAGAATTTCGTACTGTGTTTTTTAATATTCTTTCTAACGGTAAATAACTTTCCTGTAAATATTACTATAATATCTATCTCCGTATTTTCAATAACATGTGGAAATTTTTTTAAAAATTACCCGGTTAGAGGTAAATTTTTGAGTTAGATGTTGGGAGAGGGGAGGTTGGTGATTTTAAGTTTTGTACGTATGGTTTTTAGGGTTCGCCCTAAGTGTAAATAACTTTACTGTACCCATAATTTGAATATCTATCTCCGTATTTTCAATAATAGAGGTGAACACTTTAAAAAAAATAATAACCTAGATTAGACCTAGTATTTTATTTCGTAGATGGGGGAGTGAGAAAATTATTGTAATATTTTTTTGTACACAGATATGATTTATTTCTTTTCACTTTCACACATATACGTAGTATATAGACCATTATGTGAGGGTTGTTTAATTTTTTTTGCGATTACATCCGTTTTGAGGTGTACGAAGTCAAAAACAGTGTTTTTTTGGAATTGAGTCTGTCTGTCACCTGTAGCAGTGCTCCACAGCCAAAATTCATGAACCATTTTAAATCAAATTTCGCTTCATATCTCAGAAAGATTTTTTTCAGTTTTTGGTGAACTCTAAATTAGGAGTTACCTTGCATTTAAAAAACACCAAATAACATTTTTTGAACTATTTAATGATTTTTATTACATTCCACTCATGTTTTTGCTAAGAACAGCAAAAAAAGAAATGGTTTGCTTTCAGAAATTCCTGTATCGGCAAAAATAAATTAGTAATAGACCTGTTATAAAATACGTAATTTCTCAATATCGGATATAACGATTTCGCTAAAATTTTACTGGAATCTGAAAATCCATAACACAAACTCTTGTGAAACAATTTTAGTTGAAACAGAAAGTTGTCACCGCAACTATTGTAATTTAATCAATTTCTTTAAAGTTTTAAAGAACGCATAAATAAATCTACACAACGAGGTAATATTAAGTCAAGACATATTTTCTGTTCAATGATCTGCAGCAAAATGTACAAAGTTTTAACCTCGAGTAAAAGTTGAGACTCTGGGGAAGAAATAAAGGCTTTGTAAGTTAAAGTTTAGCTTCAAAGTTATATACGACTGCTTGTAGCTGTGTTTAAAATTATTAGAAAGTATTACTTTCACAAACTTTAAAAACACAAAGTGTTGCAGAATTAATTATTAGGTCTATGTTTATGTTTAAAGCATCACAGAACATAGGAATAAAATAGATAAATTAATTAGAGACACATTAAGGAATAAAGTGCGCAAGTCAAACTATTGCTGTGTTTTATAGAGAGTAACATTACAACTACTGATCCTGAACTGATGAGTTTTCTCGCTAAAAGAGAAACAATGTCACGGTGCCTATAAAAATCATTTACAAGAACTTATTTTTTATTTTTGATATTTTAAATTTGATACACATATAGGCAATGGAATATTCAACGACTGACCATTTTTATTAACAGCTCTAGGTGTTTCCCTCCTATTCATGAATTACTACTTGTTTTATGTTTACTAACAAATTCTCGCCCAAGTTTATATTTACATTTAAATTGTTAAATATATATATATATATATTTAATACACTTTTTCCCGCATCCATCATCAAAACTAGAAAAACGAACCAAAACTAATTGTGATCAAAAACGTCAGTTTAGTAGTTGACAATCAAAAAGTGAAAATAAACCATGAATACTGTTTTGAAAAAGATATTTATAAATTTAAATTGAACCTAAACTTGCTTTGCTGCGCCATAAACACCTTCTCATTGTAAAACGTGTTTGATTGAAACGAGCTTTTGATGACGGAAGTAAAGGCTATTTTTTCTCTTTTATCAAATTTCTGAACCAAAATTTTTAACTTGCGATTTTGCAAACAGGTAAATTATGTTTCCCTTATATTTGAATGACACCGATAAAGCTGTTTGAGAAGTTACGTACTTTATGAGCCCTATAGAAGATGTTTTAGTTCTTACCGATAACTCAGGGTCCGGCATTTTTTGAGAAACGGTGATCAATAAGACTCGAATAAGAATATGTTTGGAAAATTGATCAAAATCGTTAGTCTTGAAGGAGCAACCTACTTGGAACGTATTTTAGTCAAATTTGACAAGGCATATTTAGGCCATATCTCAACCCTTATTTTTAATTTTTTATAACTAAACATTTGGGGTAGCTAGCATAAAATTAAAATTTTCTTAAACTCAGTTCCAATGATTTTTATCACATTTTGCTCAAGTTTAATCTCAAAAGACCAAAATAAAACATATTCGTCAACATATCTCCAAAAATTCCGATTTCTAGATTATAAATAAAAAAATAATGAGACACTGGAATGGTATATACGATGTAATTTCTTAAAATCAATTCAATAGATATCATTCATCTTTCAGTACAATGTGAAGATGAATAACCCAAACCTGTAAACACATAGTACGGTTCAGAAATAATGGTCAAAAGACAAGAAATAACCTTCCACTCTGTCTCGACTATAATCAAAACTACAATTTACGTTGAAAACTTGTTTATTAATCAAGTTAACAGCCTATTTAATTTTTTTTTAAGATGGCATCCGTGGTTCATTGTTGCTTTTTAATTGACATCTACCGAACTGACAAATAGTGACAAATAGTATTTGGTTCTGGATTGATAAATGAAAAAGTTTGTGTAATGTTTTGCACCATTTAATAGGTATGTCACTATATTTACCCTTATCCCTGAATGTTATTCTTTCTAAAATATAAACAATACAAAAATATATAATTAAAAGTACACGAAATTAGTATTAATGAACAAATAAATTCACAAGGTCTTTTTAAAAAATTTGAAGAGGTTTTTCAAAAGGGAAGAGCAAGAGACCAGAAACATGGGTAAAGAAAAGGTTTATATTAATTTGTTAATAACACTTCTTCATAAACACTTTAATTTTTTTACAATTTTTCTTTATAAATATTTTACTTTTTTTTTATAATACGTCTTCACAAACATTTTAATTTTCATGGCTTTAATAACATGTATCTAGTCTACTTCTATGCCATGTATAGAAATAACCGAACACCAGGATTTGATAAGGTTTCAAAAGTTTCAAAAACAAGATAAATTCGTTGTTCGATAATTCTTATCTTGGTCGAGAATATTGTAAGCGAACTACTTAAAATTGACCTCATAGCCTCCTTCATGACGAAGCTGTGACAAAGCATAAATATTCTCCAATCGTGACTTGCTAATAACGTTTAAAATGTTCCTCATAGATTACTATAGTTAGTATATGTTAATAATTTTTATTTTTATTATTATTATTATTTTTTTATTTTTTTTTTTTTCATTACTGTTGAGACCGATGGTTCTTGGTGGAATTCCATGTTTAAAGATAATAAAACACAATTTTGTATTTTGTGATATCCACTTTTTATTAGTCTATCCGACCAAAAAAAATGTTTTTAATTATCTTTAATTTATTAAATGTAATCTTAAATTATTAAAAATAATAATTTACTGATTTTGTTTTATGTTGCGGATTTACGATTTTAAACAATTTTATTTTTATTTTGGGTGAATAGTTGAATTGAAAATGAGTTTTCTAGATTGGTCGAAAGGAAGAAATTTTTAATCTTATTCTATTTTTTTTAAATCCGTATTCCCTGAGATATATCCGTTTGAAAAGACCAAAAAGATTGGAAGCAAAGTCGAACAGTTGTCAAAACCTTTAAAAAATCAGAATGCTGTTAAAGGACAACATCTCGGTCATCGTCCATCATCACTTTTTTTAAAAAAGAGAATAAAATAACGACCCCTAACGATTGAATAATGTCAGGTTCTGAAGTGAAAATGAGTATAACAGACCTGATAGGAAAGATGAAAGAGAGGGTTTAACCCAAAACTACAAGGAGAATGATGTCGATCCAGTTAGTATACCTCGGAATTTACTGAATATAAATAGACTCTCCTGCAAGACGTGAAAAGAATTGATTTTACGTTGAAATAAATTGTAATAACATTGGCTAAAAGTTGTAACTTCACTGCTGTTATCTAAATGAATAATGTCTTTCTTGTTTCATTGACAAAAAGTTTATGTATGTCTACTGAAGATGAAATCGTAGAAATTTAAACGGTGTATTGTCCATGTGTATTATTAATTGATAATCATGGATTATTCATATTATGCATATATGAATATAATATAGAAAGTAATTTTGAGAGTATATATATCAAACTTTCGTCATCAAGTGATAAAACTAGAACGTGAAAAAAATTAAAAAATACCAACATTGCCTAGTGGTTTGATCCATCTAAAACAAATAACCTAAAAAATCACGTTTTTATTCAGACTTAGTTCTGACTGTTCAGGTCTAACTTTGTGTTCCTTTCTTAGGTTATTAGGGTTCTAATTACCAACACGTTCCTAGGCTATGTTGGTCTTTTTTCACATTTTCATAATCTAGGTTTCACTTGATAACGGGAGTTGATTTATACTCTCAAAACGTCGTGTGTTATTGTAGAAATTGGAGTGTTTAATTAATTATTGATTTAAAACCACACTTCATCACTACTTCTCTCTCCCTTCTATTGCTATTCTAAATAAACTTCATTAGGTTACAGCAAGCTTCAATGGTGCTTGAAACAAAATATCGAGTTGGAACAAACAGCCGAATGTAGCAAGTAACATTAATTATATTAAATAGACACTTTAGAACGAAGTAGGGTAACGTGGTGGGAGGGGAGGTGCGACACAGTTAATCGGAAACGAGTCAGACAAATTGCCTGCTCCGTGTTTAATGCCTTTAACTAGTTGATGGATCGACCGGATACCTTGGAAAGTGTGTGAAATCGATTCAAATTTGTGTTAAATTGATTTGAATGGAGTTTTTAGACAAATCTACCGTGATAGCAATTGTTAGTTAAGTGGCAATATCCTTCACGAATATATCAACACTCGAGAACATAAAATATTCTCCTACCCTATCCATTGGAGTAATTGCCCTCTATTTTGGTTACCCAATATATGAAGTATAAGGAATGTTTGGTAATAGTAAAATATTTTAACTTCATTTTTTGACTGATCTTATAGTTCTCTGGTTTCGGAAAACCATAAAAGTTATTTAATATATGTCGTTCGTCTGTCGTGGTCGACATAACACGATAACTGTAACAAAATTAAGTGAAGGAAATGAAATTTGGTTTACAGAACTATAGTCGGTTATTGAAATTCAGAAAAATTCGAATTAAAAATGTATATATATATATATATATATGAGAAATAAAAATTTAACCAAAAATAGTCCTCCAAACAAGTGTTCACCATTTGCCCTCCAACACCACCTTGGACAAGTCAAACGCAAACACATCTGACTAGTATTGGGAAAAGAGAGAGGAACTTAAATAAACAGATAACCGTCTCCAACTCTTTACCCGCCTCCGGGTAGAAATTTAAGTCAGGAAAACACTCGGCGGCCTATTCTTTAAATTTCCTCCCGGAAAAGAATTTTAAACTAGGGTCCACCTGTCAACCGACCTTTCAGGGAATTTAAACCGAGGTAATATCGGGCAACCGACCCTTCAGTCGTCTCCCGACAGGGAATTTAAATCAGGATAACACTCGGCGACCAGCTAACCATCACTACCATCTTCCTTTCTACCTTACCTTAAAGTCTATCACAACTATTCGACGCAACACAAGACGACGCCCCCAAACCCAAGCCGGTCTTGTAATCTACTTCCAATCAACCAACGCCAACGTCAAAGAGACAAATTAAACAAACAAACACGAAGATGAATTTCATAGAAACAAATGCTTGTAACATAAATTACGTTAAACATTATTGGGGCTGTTGTTATAAAAGTGACATTTATCAAATTTTACCTTTCTTCAGTTGCTCATTTATTGCGTACAAATTTGAAAGGTCGCTCTCTTGTCAAACAAAGGCAATTAAAATTATAATAAAATCGAATTATAAAAGATAAACTTTACGTAACCTTATTATCTTAATTAAAATTATTTAAGGACATTGCGCACTGAAATTACTTTAGGTTTGTTTTAATAATATGACTTAGTTAATTATTACACAACTAACCTTTGGTTAGTTGATACTTAAAATCATGTAAGAGCAAAGTAACTTTTGCTACTTAAAAATATATGAAAAGAGTTTTTTTTTAAACAATTTACTTCTTAGATTTTACGTTCAAAAGATTGCAGTGAAATACTGTACCTACCTTGGGATTTTAATTGCATATTGAATATATATTTAAATTTAACATTTAACATTAATTTTATTACATGTCTCTATAAAAATATATAATTTATGAAAGTAGCTGACACCACACAGGTAGTATTCAGATATAACGGTGTGCAAATGCAGCCCATAAATACAAAGCTGACTGTTAGCTCCCTCGCACTTAACGATGCTCAATGTCGTAATCATTTCACATTGTACTGAAGAGACTGACCCGTTGCGTCATGTCTCACTCGCACCTAACGATTCACAATGTCGTATAGTTAATTACGTAATCATTTCACATTGCACTCAAGAACATGACGAGTGCCGGTACCAAAGTTGAATTACGACTCCCTCGTACTTACGATTCTCAATGTCGTAAAATTAACGATGTAACCATTTAACATTGTACTCATTAAGAGACTGAAGAGTGCCGATTTTTAATACCAAAGTTAAATTATGGCTTCCCCCACTTAACAATCACCTAAAAGATTTGTTGCAGAAATGAGTGAGCGTGACTCTTATGAATACGGCCATTATTTTATTTCAGTACAATAATAAATGTCTAAAATACGTTTTTATCAATTTACTATTTTCGTACCGACAACTTGCCGTTTATAAATGATTATTTCCATTTGTTATGTTGGTAGACATTTAAGATTTAAGACGTATAAGATTAACATTCCAAAGTCATGGATAAACATAAACATATTATAAAACTGTGCACAATGGCATTCCTGAAGTGACATATTGGACATCAACATACAATCTTGTCATTCTTTATTGCACATTCTTTGGACGTTACTGCAAAGAGTAATATGCAAGTAATATATTTGATTTGTAGCGTTGGAAACGATTTAGATAAACTAAAACTACCGTCTACTGTAATTGCACCAAGTACTTGACGTAAAAATAAAATAAAATTACACTTTTCATTCGTTTAAATATATTTGGAAAATTTGTAATGTATAAAAAAGAAAGACTTTAATTTCCACAAACAGAAATACCAATAAAATAACGTTTTAATGACTGATTAGGTCATCATCTTACAGATCAAATCTAATGATGTTTATTTCATATACAAAAATTAGCGGGACGGCTATATAACTTTTAAAGTTGATAAGGTAGAAAGCTGAAACTTTAGATCTTTTCTTAGTTAAGGAAACTATATTTTAACATCATAAAGTAAATTAACCCCTACCCAAAAATGGGTTTTAAGGGGGAAACACAAATCTTGTGTATCACGCCACAGAGTTATATCTCATTTTAAAAGTCTTAATACTTTTTTAAAAAAGCGCAAACTAGAGGTCACTATCTAACAAATTCCAAAATGGTGTCATGTCAAATATACAATATTCAATTTACTTCAGGATCTTCTTTAAAGGAAATAATTAGGAAACACAATTATTACAGCAAATAATGTACTGCTATTTTATTGATATTTGACCAGGAAGTTGCATTCCATAAATATTAATTTTAACCTCGAAATTATTTTTTTCAGTGCTAAATTTTATGTATTAAAAAAGTTTAATAATTACATGTTACAAATTAGTTTTGTGTACCGTTGGTTGAACATTGGACAACCTTCTATGAAATATATTACTTTCTTACGTTTTTGCTGTAAAAATTTGGATCCTTATTATTTTCCTTAGAATAGATTATAAATTAAAATTGGACATTAGAATATTTGACTGATTTAAATTTTTTGATGGAAGCAGCTCCTAGTTCGCACCGGTTTTTTTCTTAAACAAGACTTTTAAAATGAGGTGTTACTCTATGGAGTTTACATTTCAATTTGAATTTTTAGTTAACCCCCCCCCCCTCAGAAAAGAACCTAACGTTATGGTTTGGATTCGAACTCATGAGCTTAGAGTCGCTCTTGATTAGAAAACCAACAACTAAATCCTCAAGGCTGTTCGAAAACTTAAGAATAGATACTTTTTAGATTCCCAGTATACAAAGAATATGGCAAGTTTGATAATCAAAAAATATGTCAGCCTCTGTTTTTTGACTGATCTCAACATTTTACGGCCTCAAGAAACCGAAAAAGTTATTTTCAACATACCTTCCGTCCGTCGTCGTTGTCTTTGTCGGCTTTAAGTAACCACGGTATTATCCACAAAATTCAGATAAGAAGATATAAGAGAATATATTTTGTTCATCGAAATTAAGAAAAATAGAATTTAGAATGTCAATTTGGCGACCATTGTAAACATATTTTTGTGTATTCAATTTATAACACATAATTTATTTTAAACGGGGATTTCAATTCTGCATGTAACCAACCTTACCTCTCTATGATAACGAATATCAAATTTATTTTACAAAATGTAATTTCGAAGCGTGACCTCCCCAGAGAATGTAATATTCATATAGTTACGATATCAGACATGGCGGAGCGGAGAGAGTCGAAACTGTTTGATAGATAAACATCTATTTGACGCTCGACGTCAAGAATGTAGTGATCTAGATAATTAAAACCTGTGTAACTATGTAAATTGAGTTATCCCATTCAATATATACCCATTCATATACTAATACAATTTAACATTTCCTACAAAAGACTAACTTTGAAGCATTACATTATATTACATTGTATGGAACTGGGTAAGTACCATGATGGCGCCTATCAACCTGTTTTAAACTGATGCAGTTTGGGATGCGGCAGAAACAATGAAATTGATTGACCTTCAGTTATCAAGATGAACTATTTTGAGCAAAGTATGTTAAGTTAGGATATAAACATTGACCGATTATTACAAAATAAATAAGTATCACAAATTTTAAAATAATAATAATTCATAATTCCGCTAATGACATTTGAAACACAATATAAAACTAAATAAATGCACTAATCATTATTTCGATTACACCCTCAAATATCCTGATGTACATTTCGATCATATAGTTACATTCGTATAAATACAATATAACATAAATGACCAACCTTATAATATAACCAACCTTCCCAATCTATGGATCAACTTATCAGCTTTGAGGTCACAATTGCCCATGTCATATGACTTGGAATTGAGATGGGCTGTAACCTTAAAAAACAGAAACAACAAGTAACTGCTTCCTGCATCTAACCTATTTATCTAACCTTATTTGTTGTTTTAACCTACTTAATTCGGTCGATTAGTATTGTAAATTTTACCATATGAAGATTTACGTTTTAAAATGTCTTATTTATTTATTTTATTTTATTTTATTTTTACAAATTCGTTTATAATTCGTATTATAATCATCAAAATTTGTATTTAAAATACATATATTATGTTTTTTAAATAATTGCATCTTGATAAAATTATAACAAAACTACTTGATGAACGCAATTATGGTATTTGCCCAGCCCTAATATACAATTTAGATGTAGATCCTCTAAATGTAATACCTAAAAGCTGATGTTTATCACATTTTCTATTGAGACCAGAGTTCGATATTAGATTTTCGCTAACACAGAGAGGTGAATTTCGTATGCTACATACAAAATTGAAATCTGCAAATATGTATCTACTTTATTATATTATAAGTTAGATAATAGATAAGATATGAACAAATAACTGTTTAAAATGGTGTTCATTTTTATATTTATTTTCATTTTGATTTTTCTAAATTTCATTAGTGTTTTATATGAACGCACTTATAGTCACCAATGCCAAATTTCATGTTCCTATCTTAATTTTTTGTCACCACTATTTTGCTTAAATACAACGATAGATGGAGGACGTGTCGAAAATCACTTTTAGATTTCCTGAGGTCATGAAACGTAAAGATCAGTTAAAATCGGAGGTGGACTTTTTTGCCTTTATCCAAACTCACCCTATACTTTGTATAATATTGAAACTTATACGTTGACAATAGTTTTCTTGCTCTGAAAATAAAGTGACTGAAAGCCAATGATATATTGATGAATTACTAAAAGCCCTGTTGAACACTGCACGGTTAGACTTGACTGTTGGACGATATGAAAGATAAATTGCTTTTCCTTCAAAGTTTGTCAAGTTGGTAGACATGAATAAGATTAACGTTGCCGCCATTGGATAAGATTAATGCAAACTATGTAGGCTATTTATATTGTCATTATATTGTTGAGCTATGTATATTATTTCATTTAAATTATACAAGAGCACGTATTAAGTGTGTATAGATTCTGTGACAATATTTATTGTGATAAAAACATTTGGTGAGACAAGCTTTGTACACACGCCGAATGTGAACACTATAGACTTACAAAAACATAATGGGAAATGAAGGAGAAGATACCCCCCCCCCCAAGGGTTTCTTAGGCAAGTGCACACCTGCCGTTTGCGTAGAGACACAATTAGCGTTTCGTTTATGTATATAAAAATGTATATAGTTTGAATATATTCGATGAATATTCAACACTGATTTATGTTAAAAAGGATTAACCTAGCAATTTAAAATTGTAATATGATATGAATACATAGAGAAAATAGATCTATTAGAGTAAATATAGGGTAAATAGTACATCGTGTGTGATTAAAATAAAGGAAGATGTAGTCAATAATAAAAAACATTATACGGTTATCTTTAAATTCGCTGTTCTATTGCTTATAAAAAAAAATTAATATATTTTCTCAACGTGATATTTCAAAAGGTAAATAAACATCTGTTTTATTATTGCTTAAAATATTATATATTCATTTTTATTGTAAGGTATATTATAACCGATTTAAAGATAAACTTGTAGTTCAATAATTATTTCAAGTGAAAAATATAAAACCCATACTGAATTGAACCCAAACCTTTCAATTCTCAATCTAGATAATATATTTACACTTGAAATAATTATTTAATTAATAATATTGGCTTGGTAATATATATATATATATATTATATAAAATATATATATAATATTATATTATATAATCGTTAAAATCAATAAATTAATATCGGTTGATGTATAATTTCTTGATAATTGACTACTACTTCCATTATTCTAATCTTTTCTCTATTCATAAGGTGGATGATTCACACAATAGTAATACTGAGGAATAACGATTATCATAAACTTTTGAGTGTTGTAGTCAATTATCAAAGATTATTTATACATAAATTTATCTACAATAAAAATAAAGTCATCATTTTTATCTTTAAAGATACAAACTTGAGTCACTTGTATATTTTCTGAAAAGATAATGGTTTTTGAGATATTCCCCCATTTTCAAAATATACAAAATAAGTACTTCATTTTTGGTATAGTTATAAAATTTTGTATACAAAATGCTTAACCAAATCTGAATCCATTTTATCATCTATTTCAAATTATAAAATTGTTTTTTAAAAACCAAAAAAATTACTTTGATACTCTAAATACATTCTGTACACCTAACCTAACCTAACCTAACCTTACCTTACCTAACCTAACCTAACCTTACCTAACCTATCTAACCTATCTCACCCGTTATAAAAACAGTAAACGCGATTTATTATAACTGTATTTACTTCAGCCAAAAATAAATGACTGGAGTCAAAATCAAATTGGGCTAACACTTGTTGTACAGAGATATGAATGAAAGAAGAGAAGAGATGTGAACGAGTAGTACAGTGACGTAACGGAAAAGAATTTGGTGGGGTTTCTCGATCATGCGCGCTGGCTTATTCTTTCACTTTTTGTAAGTCTATACTAACATAGGTGTGGTCAGATTTCCGGACAAAATTTGCCAGAGTATGTTTTGTATTAAGTTTATATTAATTTTTATTTTTTTCATTTATACGTACCTTATGTGGTAGATTAGGATTTCGAAGATATATCCCTTTTGAGATGAGCCCAAAAAATGACGTATATCTATCTGTCTACCCTCTGTCAAATGTGTAGTCCAATCGAGTGGATCGATATTATTCAAATTTAGTATGTTAACATATCTCGATACGATATTTTCATTTCATTGATAATCTCAGCATATCGTTAATGAATTATATGGGTTTTTCATTATCATTAGACTCTATTTGTGTGGAATTTAAAAAAATTATATTATGGATTAGGGATACACATGGATAACTAAGTCATCCCTAATAAGGTTTATTTCTCAATTTAGACTATCTTTATCAGAACAAATATTATTTTGTATGTGAAGTAAGAAATGAACTATTGCTTTCGTGTCAGTATTAGGAAGATTAAAAAATACGTTATCAAGTGTGTATCTTTTCTCTATACATTGAAGTCGGACGTAATTATCTACCTTAACACACACACATCCAAATCTAGAAGTTTTTCTGTCCTTTGTGTTCAGAAGCACATAAGTGCTTCTATGTGGTGATTTTATCTGATCATGTTTGTATCTTGAATTTCTTTTCCTAAATTTAGTTTTAGTTTCTAACATATCCCTAGGCTAGTAGGCTATGTTGGTGTTTTTCACTTTTATAGTATAGGTTTAAACTTGATAACGAGAGTTGATTTATATTCTCGAAACGTCGTGTATTAATTTTTATACTCACACATTATGATAAATGTTCGATTGCCATATTAATATTATGAATAAACCATTTAATCAAACAAATTTAAAACCATCATAAAGTTTATTATTATCATGGTGTTTCATGGTTATGAAGATAGATTTAACACTAAATAACGGAAGTTGATGCATACTCTTGAAACGTCGTGTATTATTTATATATAAATATATTCTTTTTTGTTTAAAGGCGAAAAACTTTTCCGTCATGAACGCATTATAAAACTAAAGGTAGAGCAAGACGTAAGAGAGACCCTAAATTTCTAATAGTGTTAGGGTTGAAAATAATAAAAGTTGGGCAAGAGAGGTTAATAGGAAAGATGAAAAAGGAGAAATTAACCCATGATTACATGAAAAAGTGTAGACCCAGCTGGGTACCACGGGATTTCCAAGCCCATACTTCCTATAAATTAGGTGCTGAAAGATGTTTTACATAAACAAAAGATGACGATGTTCCGAATGAACCATTTGAAGTAGTTTCTCTTACTATAATAATTGGAAAATAACAATATCATAAGGTGAAATAAAATTCTGTTATCCATTGCAATGAATGCAGTTGGACTAGTTTTTAAAAGGTTTTATATAAAATTATAACTTTATATAAAAAGAAAATATTGTCGGTTAACGTTATCTTAAAGCTCTTCATTAAAAGTTTTTCCTTTATTCAAACGACAAGTTGATAGCATAGGAAAACTTTTATCAGAGATATAATAACTAAAATCAAAGTGTGGATAACTAAAAAGGATGAAAGAATATGTAATCTAACCTTATAAAATGACCCAGAATGATTTAAATTGAATAAATAATTAGAACACTATCGTTCGTATTTTTAATTTAAACTCTAAATATCGCATTCGGCAACCTTTCTCAACGATAACGAATATTGCTCCCTCAAAATTGTTTTAAAAAAAATTATACTTTTCTCAACAGAATTCGTGAATGAGGTTAAGAGAAAGTTGACATCATTATTAGTGACGTCACTTTAACTTCTGTCAATAAAACCAAAGATATTTCTTAACATGACCACAGTTGATAAAAGTTCTTTTTTACAGTTTCTTTTTATAAGAAAAATATATTAAAGATTATGATTTTAAATAGTGTAGTTAATAAACAGTGAAAAACATTGCACAAACTTTCTCACTTACACATCCCCAAAATCAAATAAAAATTGACCAAATCAATCGTCATTCAAAATGTCATTTCTGCAGTTGTCAATAGAAAAGTAAAGATGATCTACGGACGTCACCTTTGACTAAACGTACATATTTAAGTAAGGGCTCAGGGTGCTTTTATGTACAAATAACACGTCATCAGCAAAACTAATCTTTGATTTAAATCAAACTTTTAATGACTGTAGTGAAGGAACATTTTTGTTTTTTAACTATTATCCCTGAAAGGTTAAATTATTACTTGCACACGATATTGGGTATTAATCATCATATTTCACTTATATTTAAACGAATTCGGTAAAGCCGACTTTGATAAATTAATTATTTTATAACATGGAAGATGTTTTTGTTTTTTACACATAACTCATTATTCGGCATTTATAAAGAGACCTATACGTTTAATTTGGGTTTAAAACAAGTTACAAATTTGATCAATATCGTTATAGCCAATTTTTTTATTTTCTTACTATCCTTAAATTTTAAAATATATCCATATACTAAGTTTTATTACTCAGTCAGCGAGCTGTAGAGCACTTACGATATACAGACAGACTAGCAACATTAGACAGAGAGACATCATTCAAAAACCACTTTTTAACTCAGGAGACCTCAAAATAGATGTATCGGCAAAACACTCCACATCAATGTTTCAATTCATTTATACTACAGTACGTAATATCTACTGCTTTACTTAATTGTAAAATTAAAGAAAAAAAATACAACACTTGAACTTATTTTATTTATTTAACAAATTGCCAATTTTTATATACCTTTATAAATAATTAAATCAATCTTAAGAAATAATTGATATAATTGACTGAAAATTTGTATTCGGAGGTTCTTGGGGTCGCTAAACAAGATTCTGATGTCAAAATGACATAAATATAGGGGATGCCAAAGTGGTGAAACGAGATAATACATAGTGACAAAAACGTTGCATTCATATTTTAAACAACTAGTTATAAGTATAATTAATGAAACTGTAGAAAAAGTAACTTTATATGAATAATGACATTTATTTCAAATGTCGACTCAAAATATTTGAAACGTAACCAAACGTACGACTTTTTCTGAGGAAAAAAAAAGGATTGAGAAATAAATAATTATTTTAGCTCAATTTATCGATTAGTTTACGAATATGTGCTTAAAATGCAAAATATAATATATGTAAGCTTCTAATTGAGAAAATTATACAGTCAGTCTTAGTTTTATAAATACAGTATTAAATTGTGTGCAGAATTTTATTGAAAAAACTGTATTTTACAAAATTTGTTTTTAAAAATGTTCTCTCTTTTGCTTCTTAAAGTACTTTTAAAAACCATAAATAAAAAAGAAATTTCAAGTTTCTTCTATTTTTTGGCTTATTTAACGGCCTCAAACTTATTTCAAAAATGGATTGACCTTAATGAGTAATATTTTTCTCTTTTTAAAGTTCCACTAAAATCAATCAGTAGTGTCAATACTTATAGTTAATTGTTTAATATAAGCATGTGTAAACTTTGAGGTTATCTAACAACTCACTGAATACTTCAATATAATTCAAAGCTATTTTCTTAATTAGCGTTTTTATAGGATTTGTTGAAAGAGAGTTTTTTTTTAACTAAAAACTTGTAGTATTTTCCAACTTAATTATTAATAGCAAATTACTGTTTTCCCAATAGGCACAATTGTTGTGTTTGACTTGGAAATCTCCCTAAAAGAATGGAATGAAAATTCCCCAAAACCATAATAAAACAATAACAACACAAAGACTGTACATTTCAATAGCACTGCTATCATCTTCAGAGATACAATACAGACTCGTAATGTGATTTTGGGGAATATTCTTTCCACTGTATATTCACCACAGTGCTCTAGTGATTATAAGTGTTTTGTATCTTATTTCACTCTCGACTATTTTGCATTTTCTCAATGAGAAAGGTTTCTGAGAGCTGTTTTGTGTGGCTAAACTTAAACGAAGTTACTCACTCAAAACGATTTCTAAATACAGCCGTTGAAGACTATTGTGTGAGGATAGATTTGTGCCCTATCAAGCGCGTAATTACAGCTCAAGTGTGTCCGCCATTTTTCTGCATCTTAACAATCGGAAACTGTAACTGGAATTATTAGACTAGAAATATGCAGATTTTTCATTCGTGTTTTATTTTAAAACTACCTCAATCTTTTGATAAATAATTTTAGTTGTTCAGAATTTTTATACTTAATTTTCTAAGTGGTATTTTTGTTTCACAACTACGAATCAAAGGTTCATCTACAGTTATTTTTAACCCGTTAATTTAAAGATTGTTATGCTATAAGACTAGGGAACATATTCTTTTTTTACAGATAAGTAAAATAGAAATATATTTATCGTTATAAAAAAATCCGTTTAAACATGTCAGAGTACTTACCCAGCCCAACTGTACAATGCAGATCCTCTAAATGTAATGACCAAAAGTTGATCTCTTGCCTTTGTATTAAATGTTAAATTTTGTAGAGTCATGTTTTCACGTCTCACAGAGACATTGAATCAATCTTATTGTGCATTTTCTTAATTTTATTCATTTCTGATATTTACCAGTCCCCTACTGTTAGTGAACTTCCATCACGAGTGAGAGGTTTCCGTTCAATCCCCTGAGTAGTTCAACAAGTTACGGTGTTAACCCCACATCGTGTAATACTTAGTAGATTCCAATTTGTAACTGAGGTTGAGAGTTCTAGAACAACAACGACGGAAATTCGATGTGCGAACCCCACATTATACGATACACGAACCCACTACCCCAAAGTCCTTCATGGCTTTTAAGTCGCAAAGATTGAAAGAAATATATATTTAATTATTTCTTTTCATAAACGTTACATGATTGGTCAAAAAAGTCGCGTTTTTCTAAGTAATATCACTTTTTCGATGCTTTAAGACCCAAAAAGTTCTTTTAGAATATCGGTCGTCTATCAAGTGGTATTATTTTATGTGGGTAAATTGTTGTCATTTATAGAGACTTTTTTTCATTATTATTATTATATTTTGTGAATGATTCTAAGTTGGGCGTATTCTTGTTGTTTAAGGACGAAAAACCTCTTGGTCATCTCATCATCTTATAAAAAATAAGAAGAAAAAAAAGTCGAAAAAAGTCGCTTAGCCATTATTGAATTCTTTGTTAGTGTCTTGGAAAAGAATGAAAGTTAGTCGAGAAAAACCGGACAGGGATAAAAAAGAGGGACCTAAACAAAGAAAACGTGAAAAAGCGTTGATCCAGTTAGGTTACCTCGAGATTGCCAAGTCCGCACTCTCTATAAATAAGCCCCTTGAGGGTTTAAATTTTGAAGATAGCTCTAATATGATCAAAAGTTATAATTCCAATATTTAAGGAATTTGATTAAATTGTGGTAAAATCTAGTCTCAAATATTTCAAATACAAACAACACTTATGACGATAAACGTCTCCAAAAAGGTTGAATATCTCAAAATCGGCCAAAATAATTTAGGATGGGGCACATAGCTCATTTTTAATTTCTAACAGATAAATTCCCGCCTTATTTTTTTTGTTGTTCAATGCCTTATATGTATACTTTCAGAACTTACCTTTTTTGAAAATCATTGGTTTGTTCAATGTTTGTGAAACATTTCTGTTTATTTTATTTGGATTGCTATTTGTGTCAAACAATACGGACGGATTTAAGATTTTTAATGGGACTTTAACTTAGCAACTTGTTACTATAAAAAAACTTTAAAACTACTAATAGTAAAAAGAAATATATATTTTTTATATATATATATAACCAAATTTGGTTACATAGTACCAAGTATAAGGGTGAGGAAATATTAATTTTTGTTCTCATGTTACAAGCTTTTTAATTTCACTTGCAGTAAGTTGGGCGCAGGTTAGGCAATCTAACTACTTTTGCTTTGAAGATGAGATCATGGCACAGAGCCTTTGAGCACTATTCACTGCGAATCGGCAGTGTGGATTTAATACACATAATGTCTGCATATCGATCATTTTTCATCGGCTCTACCTCCGTGGAATACAAGATTTGTGTTTATTAAACATAATAAATTCGGGATATTGTATTATAAAATCTATTTTTTACTTCACCTTGTGTTGCCAGATTAACAAAGTTCAAAAAATTTAGTGGATTAAATCTAAACAGTTTAAAATTTGTTTACGCTTTACATGTAACAATATGTAGAACAGAGAAAGATTATGAGAAGACATAATAGAAAGGAAAGTTGTTTTACCAGAGTGTCTCTTTGTAAAGAATAATTTTACTTTTCCCATTAGGTGCCACCAAATTAGAACTTACTGACAGTAATAATTAGAGCTCACTGTTTGAAGTAACACTCGGATATGTCACGTGATAAGAACGGGATCCGCAAATCAAAGACCTTGATTGTTGATGCCGGTCGATTCCCTCGAACTAACGCCACCTACAACGTTGATGCTATTTTAAAACCACCTCAAACTATTTTAATCATTCTAAATAGGATTTTATTATGTTAAAACTTTGTTATTGGAAAAATGTCTATTGTCGCTGATATAAGATAACAATATATCTCAACAACCATTAATTTATAAATGTATAAATTTCTTTTATGATATAGCTAATTTTCTTATGTAGACTATTTTAAATTATGAACATTCGTAGACATTTCAATGGTTAAATATCATAATGTTTATAGTATAAAAAATAAGAATATCAACTCAATTTTAATTTTGAATTATAATGTTGGCAATATTATGTATGTTAATTTTAATTTACTTTGAGAAATTAAATAAAGCAATTTTCTATCCTTATAATTTCGTATTTTTCTATTTCATTTATTCATAAAGGATAATTTCAAAGAGAAGTATTATATAGTAATTTAGGACATACCAACGTGGTTATTTTTATTTTGTGTTATGTATGCACATGTATAATAAATATTGTGTTATAATTTGGCACCAAAACATGTGGCTATTTTTGTTTTGTTGTGCCATGTTAACATTTTTTTGTTCTTGTAACCGCTTGTAAAACAAAAAGACAAACTTGGAAACTACTCTATGGATTTTAAAAAGTTTTAGTTATAATTATCATTTAAGTCATATACCAATTTTGTCACTCATAATATATATATATATATATATATATATATATATATATATATGTTAACGTTGAAAGTTTTAGAAAATGCTATAATTACGTGTCAGAAAATATGCATTTTTTTTTTACTTTCAGAGCAAAAAATTTGATAGCTTTGGAATTAATGCATCGATTTCAAAAACTTTGTTGCTAAAAAAATATAAGTTAACACTAAAAATTTTAATAAAATGTGTAGACAATAACGAAAATTCTTTCTTCTTTTTTTCCGTTTTACTGCTAAAAAAATATTGTCATAACTTCGGAACTACTCAACCAATTTTAATGAGACAAAGAACAAATAACATAACTACATAAGAAAGAAAATTTTATAAAAATCGAAACAGTGGTTCTCGAGTTTTAAGCTTACAGACAGAGAGAGAGACGATTCCTTTTATGTATGTTTAGAAGGCACTCTAGACTCTAGACAATATAAAAACACAGGTTCCCATAAAACTCTAACTAATGGCATTTTATACAGGAAGTCCAATAAAAATGTCGTTATTTGTAAATGGTTGTTTTGGTCGTAAATAAAACTTAAGGTGAAACGTTATATTTATGTTTCTACAGAAAGTAATAAACACAAAATTAAAATTTCTCTCTCTGTCAATGAAATTAAGTTGAATATTTGCCTGACTGTTTATACCAACTAAATTTAATGTGAATATATTTTTTTTACAAACAAAAGGAAATACATTTTTTTATTAGACCTAAGTGTGCTTATTTTATTACCCTAATAACAATTGTGTGTTTACGTTAACACAAATTCTATTAGTCAAATTAATATCAAAATAAAAATAAGACGCAAAACAAAATGTTGCTTTATATAACACATTTATACTTAAGTCTGTCATATAAATTGACTCTATGAAAACGGTTTCGTTGATCTCCAGAAATTACTAAAACTTAACTGTTGATTATTAAGCAATATTATGTTAATTGCAATACGAATTTTATAAATTCTAGTGATATAAGAGAAACACGGTATATAAAACGAAAAAATACCAAATAATCAGAGTGTTTAAAATTGTGTTTCCAAACTTCAGGTGGTGGTTTCTCACTATAAAGCTAAGATAAATATTTGTTCGGAATCGCTTAGTTTTTAAGATAAACGCCATTTTGTTTGTTTTGCAATTTTTTTATCTCCAAAACAGTTTGACGAATTGCTTTATAACTTGGAATAGTACCTAATAAAATAAAGAACCCATTTCAAAAACAATAACCCACCTAATCCAATAAACCGTTTCAAAATGGTGCGTAAATTTTGTAAATCTAAATAACTCAAGAACGGAAATTTTGTATGCAAAAAGTCCAGAGACGTGTTTTTAGCTTTTAATTTCCTATCAGCTATTTTAATTGTCAAATCAATCAGACTATTGAGTAAAGTAGAATTGCGCCTATTAGTTTTTCGGCCACAAATTATATGGCAGTAATGTATAAGCATTTCGTGTATTTCAATCTAATGGCCGCAGTTCTGTTGTTTTGACAATTATAAAAGTAAATTAAAACAGCTAAAAAAATGTCTCGATATTTTTCATAAATTTTCCCATTTTTGAGTTAATAAGATTTAGGCTGCCACCATTTTGAAACAATTTATTGGATTAGGTTGGTTATTATGTTTTGATAACAGTTCTTCATTTTATTAGGTACTATGCCAAGTTTCAATTCAATCCGTCAAACCATTCTAGAGATAAAAACTTCTTTCTTTTTTAAACAAAAATAAATAATTTGTAGATATTCTGGACATACGTTTATAGTAGCTTTTTCCTTAGTTTTGATGTGGTGAACCACCTCCTGATGTTTGTAAACACAATTTCGCAACAATATGTACAGTACAATGAAATAACATTAATAAAAACATTAAAATAACTTTTTTTCCTTTAGATAAAACAAAAATTCTATATGTTAAAGGTTTCTTAAAATTATTTTAATTAAATTACTTGCATCATACCACTTTATTCAAAGTAAGTATCAAGGTGACACTTTTAAGCAAGAAGGGATAAAATAACTAAAAGATGATATGTTGCTAAATTAGTTTAATAAAATTGAACTAACCGTGTCTTCTTGAATTATAAGACAGGGTTGTAATTGAAGAGTAATTGTGATATTTAAATATCTCACAGTAAATCTAGAGACAAAATCATATTCTTCTTCAGCCTCTTATGCTGTTGAGGGTGGGGTAGCCTCTCGCTAACATTCGTCTCCACTGCTCTCTATAACGATAAGTCTCCTAATATCTACCATTGCTTCTGTTGAGGGTGGGGTAGCCTCTCGCTAACAATCGTCTCCACTGCTCTCTATAACGATAAGTCTCCTAATACCTACCATTGCTTCTGTTTTACCCTATCTATCCGGTTTACCCATCTATTCCTAGGTTGGTCTCTTGGTGCAGTTCCTTTATTTTCTCTACCATATTATGATTTTCCTTTCATGACTCATCCATGCTCTGTACTTGCCAACACTATTTCAATTATTTTTCCTCTACAATATTTATAATCGACTTTCTTTGGCCAACTTCACTCCGTATCCTTTCATTTCTCACCCGATCTCTTTAGTTTTAATTGCGACTCGTTTTAAGTACTTTATTTCTCACCATTATCCATAATTTGCTCACGTGCCCCAGTTATTTATATAGTTACTGATGAATTTTGTTTTCATATTTATCGAATATTACATTTCTAATCTTACAAAACCTGCCATTGCTTTGATTTATTCTATTTGATATCTTCTTATATAGCTTATTATGACTCCGACATATTCAAATCTCCAAAACTCTTCCATCGCAAATTATTCTAGCTTCCTCCTCCAATCTTTGAACAACCACATCAACATTTTACTCTTAACCAACATTACCCAGCTTCTCAACTCTTCATACTACTTATCTACACCCTGCTGCATTTGCTCTAAATTGTTTGTAAATAAATTGCAGATATACAAGTCTAAACCTATACGTGAGTATTTTAGTTCTATCCATTCACCTTTTGTATACTTTTGTGATTTCATCTATAAATATGTTGAATATTATCTATCCCCTTAATTCAACAAACCCTTTTCCATGACAAAGTCCCCCGACAATTCCCTGCCTCCATTCTTATTACAATAACAGATTTGTTATATAGATGTTTTTAATTGCATTTACTAGCTTTTCTTGGACATTCATTGCTTGTAATGTTTCGTACACGTATTGTCGAGTGAATTTCAACAACCAAAATATTTGGTAAACTAAATTCATGAAAACAAGTCAAATCAAAAGTCAAAATTGCTAACAATATTTAAAACTTCAAAAGGATGAAATATTACAATTTAGTATTTCATGGTTATTTTATCTCCACTATACTGGATATTTTTTAATTCCTGGTAGGTTATAAATGTTGAAAATTGTACATAGTAAATATAAAAAGTGTTATTTTTTATACTCGATTTTAGTAATTTTATTCTTTTCTGATTTATTTTTTATGTTTTTTTAATCAGTATTAATTTCTGAACATTTTACAAAAGACGTTTATGAAAATTGCTTTCAACTCACATCACTTATTGGCTTAAAACAACAAATTCTATTTTCTTTTTTTTTCCATTTATTATTGCTAAATAATAATGGAAATCTTGGTATTTTCTAATAATTGACATCTTCAACGCCCTATTTCCCGTATTCGCAATCTAAAGTTATATTACTCAAACGAGACAAGACGTCACCATTTTAAGTGTTCACGCACAAGCATTTCCCCTCTCCCCTTCACCACTTTAAACCTCGATCATTTAAGATAGACATAAATATTTTATTAACTAAAAATAAAGTCATTACATGATTATTTATCGTTTAAGAGATAATCCTCTCATTTTTTACGGCTAGTTTTCATAGAGACTTATTTATTTTTCCATGCCGGACCGAATTTAGACACATTTAAAACATAATCAAATTTACAGAAAGTAGGTTCTTTCCCCCTTGGGAAAGTCTGAACGTTTCCGACCTAACTGAGAAACTAGATTTTTTTTTCAAATTTATTTTTATTTTTCTACATACTGTAGTCTCCTTGTAAGTCTATACACTTCTCCGAGCAATGTTCCCACCCCTTTAATCCGTCCAAATAGTACTGGAGTCTTTCTGTGCAAAATAGTTATCAAGGAAGGGATATGACCTCCTCATTTGACAAAATCTCTGTCCTCCCAACGATGTTCTCATCCCTTTAATCCATCCAAATAGTACTGGAGTCTTTCTGTGCAAAATAGTTATCAAGGAAGGGATATGACCTCCTCATTTGACAAAATCTCTGTCCTCCCAACGATGTTCTCATCCCTTTAATCCGTCCAAATAGTACTGAAGTCTTTCTGTGCAAAATAGTTATCCAGGAAGGGGGATATAACCTCCTGATTTGACAAAATCTCTGTCCTCCCAACGATGTTCCCACCCCTTTAATCCATCCAAATAGTACTGGAGTCTTTCTGTGCAAAATAGTTATCAAGGAAGGGATATGACCTCCTGATTTGACAAAATCTCTGTCCTCCCAACGATGTTCCCACCCCTTTAATCCGTCCAAATAGTACTGGAGACTTTCTGTTCAAAATAGTTATCAAGGAAGGGATATGACCTCCTGATTTGACAAAATCTCTGTCCTCCCAACGATGTTATCATCCCTTTAATCCATCCAAATAGTACTGGAGTCTTTCTGTGCAAAATAGTTATCAAGGAAGGGATATGACCTCCTCATTTGACAAATTCTCTGTCCTCCCAACGATGTTCTCATCCCTTTAATCCATCCAAATAGTATTGGAGTCTTTCTGTGCAAAATAGTTATCAAGGAAGGGATATGACCTCCTGATTTGACAAAATCTCTGTCCTCCCAACGATGTTCTCATCCCTTTAATCCGTCCAAATAGTACTGAAGTCTTTCTGTGCAAAATAGTTATCCAGGAAGGGAGATATGACCTCCTGATTTGACAAAATCTCTGTCCTCCCAACGATGTTCCCACCCCTTTTATCCATCCAAATAGTACTGGAGTCTTTCTGTGCAAAATAGTTATCAAGGAAGGGATATGACCTCCAGATTTGACAAAATCTCTGTCCTCCCAACGATGTTCTCATCCCTTTAATCCGTCCAAATAGTACTGGAGTCTTTCTGTGCAAAATAGTTATCAAGGAAGGGATATGACCTCCTGATTTGACAAAATCTCTGTCCTCCCAACGATGTTATCATCCCTTTAATCCATCAAAATAGTACTGAAGTCTTTCTGTGCAAAATAGTTATCAAGGAAGGGATATGACATCCTGATTTGATAAAATCTCTGTCCTCCCAACGATGTTCCCACCCCTTTAATCCGTCCAAATAGTACTGAAGACTTTCTGTGCAAAATAGTTATCAAGGAAGAATATGACATCCTGATTTGACAAAATCTCTGTCCTCCCAACGATGTTCTCACCCTTTAATCCGTCCAAATAGTACTGAAGTCTTTCTGTGCAAAATAGTTATCAAGGAAGGGATATGACATCCTGATTTGACAAAATCTCTGTCCTCCCAACGATGTTCTCACCCATTAATCCGTCCAAATAGTACTGAAGCCTTCTGTGCAAAATAGTTATCAAGGAAGGGATATGACCTCCTGATTTGACCAAATCTCTGTCCTCCCAACGATGTTCCCACCCCTTTAATCCATCCAAATAGTACTGGAGTCTTTCTGTGCAAAATAGTTATCTAGGAAGGGATATGACCTCCTGATTTGACAAAATCTCTGTCCTCCCAACGATGTTCCCACCCCTTTAATCCGTCCAAATAGTATTGAAGTCTTTCTGTGCAAAATAGTTATAAAGGAAGGGATATGACATCCTGATTTGACAAAATCTCTGTCCTCCCAACGATGTGCTCACCACTTTAATCCGTCCAAATAGTATTGAAGTCTTTCTGTGCAAAATAGTTATCAAGGAAGGGATATGACATCCTGATTTGACAAAATCTCTGTCCTCCCAACGATGTTCTCATCCCTTTAATCCGTCCAAAAAGTACTGGAGTCTTTCTGTGCAAAATAGTTATCAAGGAAGGGATATGACATCCTGATTTGACAAAATCTCTGTCCTCCCAACGATGTTCTCACCCTTTAATCCGTCCAAATAGTATTGAAGTCTTTCTGTGCAAAATAGTTATCAAGGAAGGGATATGACCTCCTGATTTGACAAACTCTGTCCTCCCAACGATGTTCCCACCCCTTTAATCCATCCAAATAGTACTGAAGTTGTTTCTGTGCAAAATAGTTATCAAGGAAGGGATATGACATCCTGATTTGACAAAATCTCTGTCCTCCCAACGATGTTCTCGCCCTTTAATCCGTCCAAATAGTACTGAAGTCTTTCTGTTCAAAATAGTTATCAAGGAAGGGATATGACCTCCTGATTTGACAAAATCTCTGTCCTCCCAACGATGTTCCCACCCCTTTAATCCGTCCAAATAGTATTGAAGTCTTTCTGTGCAAAATAGTTATCAAGGAAGGGATATGACATCCTGATTTGACAAAATCTCTGTCCTCCCAACGATGTTCCCACCCCTTTAATCCGTCCAAATAGAATTGAAGTCTTTCTGTGCAAAATAGTTATCAAGGAAGGGATATGACATCCTGATTTGACAAAATCTCTGTCCTCCCAACGATGTTCTCACCACTTTAATCCGTCCAAATAGTATTGAAGTCTTTCTGTGCAAAATAGTTATCAAGGAAGGGATATGACATCCTGATTTGACAAAATCTCTGTCCTCCCAACGATGTTCTCATCCCTTTAATCCGTCCAAATAGTACTGGAGTCTTTCTGTGCAAAATAGTTATCAAGGAAGGGATATGACATCCTGATTTGACAAAATCTCTGTCCTCCCAACGATGGTCTCACCCTTTAATCCGTCCAAATAGTATTGAAGTCTTTCTGTGCAAAATAGTTATCCATGAAGGGGGATATGACCTCCTGATTTGACAAAATCTCTGTCCTCCCAACGATGTTCCCACCCCTTTAATCCATCCAAATAGTACTGGAGTCTTTCTGTGCAAAATAGTTATCAAGGAAGGGATATGACCTCCTGATTTGACAAAATCTCTGTCCTCCCAACGATGTTCCCACCCCTTTAATCCGTCCAAATAGTACTGGAGTCTTTCTGTGCAAAATAGTTATCAAGTAAGGGATATGACCTCCTGATTTGACAAAATCTCTGTCCTCCCAACGATGTTATCATCCCTTTAATCCATCCAAATAGTACTGGAGTCTTTCTGTGCAAAATAGTTATCAAGGAAGGGATATGACCTCCTCATTTGACAAAATCTCTGTCCTCCCAACGATGTTCTCATCCCTTTAATCCATCCAAATAGTACTGGAGTCTTTCTGTGCAAAATAGTTATCAAGGAAGGGATATGACCTCCTCATTTGACAAAATCTCTGTCCTCCCAACGATGTTCTCATCCCTTTAATCCGTCCAAATAGTACTGAAGTCTTTCTGTGCAAAATAGTTATCCAGGAAGGGGGATATGACCTCCTGATTTGACAAAATCTCTGTCCTCCCAACGATGTTCCCACCCCTTTAATCCATCCAAATAGTACTGGAGTCTTTCTGTGCAAAATAGTTATCAAGGAAGGGATATGACCTCCTGATTTGACAAAATCTCTGTCCTCCCAACGATGTTCCCACCCCTTTAATCCATCCAAATAGTACTGAAGTTGTTTCTGTGCAAAATAGTTATCAAGGAAGGGATATGACATCCTGATTTGACAAAATCTCTATCCTCCCAACGATGTTCTCACCCTTTAATCCGTCCAAATAGTACTGAAGTCTTTCTGTTCAAAATAGTTATCAAGGAAGGGATATGACATCCTGATTTGACAAAATCTCTGTCCTCCCAACGATGTTCTCACCCTTTAATCCGTCCAAATAGTACTGAAATCTTTCTGTTCAAAATAGTTATCAAGGAAGGGATATGACATCCTCATTTGACAAAATCTCTGTCCTCCCAACGATGTTCTCATCCCTTTAATCCATCCAAATATTACTGAAGTCTTTCTGTGCAAAATAGTTATCAAGGAAGGGATATGACATCCTGATTTGACAAAATCTCTGTCCTCCCAACGATGTTCTCATCCCTTTAATCCGTCCAAATAGTACTGGAGTCTTTCTGTGCAAAATAGTTATCAAAGAAGGGATATGACATCCTGATTTGACAAAATCTCTGTCCTCCCAACGATGTTCCCACCCCTTTAATCCGTCCAAATAGTACTGAAGTCTTTCTGTGCAAAATAGTTATCAAGGAAGGGATATGACATCCTGATTTGACAAAATCTCTGTCCTCCCAACGATGTTCTCACCCTTTAATCCGTCCAAATAGTACTGAAGTCTTTCTGTGCAAAATAGTTATCAAGGAAGGGATATGACCTCCTGATTTGACAAAATCTCTGTCCTCCCAACGATGTTCCCACCCCTTTAATCCATCCAAATAGTACTAGAGTCTTTCTGTGAAAAATAGTTATCAAGGAAGGGATATGACCTCCTGATTTGACAAAATCTCTGTCCTCCCAACGATGTTCCCACCCCTTTAATCCGTCCAAATAGTATTGAAGTCTTTCTGTGCAAAATAGTTATCAAGGAAGGGATATGACATCCTGATTTGACAAAATCTCTGTCCTCCCAACGATGTTCCCACCCCTTTAATCCGTCCAAATAGAATTGAAGTCTTTCTGTGCAAAATAGTTATCAAGGAAGGGATATGACATCCTGATTTGACAAAATCTCTGTCCTCCCAACGATGTTCACACCACTTTAATCCGTCCAAATAGTATTGAAGTCTTTCTGTGCAAAATATTTATCAAGGAAGGGATATGACATCCTGATTTGACAAAATCTCTGTCCTCCCAACGATGTTCTCATCCCTTTAATCCGTCCAAATAGTACTGGAGTCTTTCTGTGCAAAATAGTTATCAAGGAAGGGATATGACATCCTGATTTGACAAAATCTCTGTCCTCCCAACGATGTTCTCACCCTTTAATCCGTCCAAATAGTATTGAAGTCTTTCTGTGCAAAATAGATATCCAGGAAGGGGGATATGACCTCCTGATTTGACAATATCTCTGTCCTCCCAACGATGTTCCCACCCCTTTAATCCATCCAAATAGTACTGGAGTCTTTCTGTGCAAAATAGTTATCAAGGAAGGGATATGACCTCCTGATTTGACAAAATCTCTGTCCTCCCAACGATGTTCCCACCCCTTTAATCCGTCCAAATAGTACTGGAGTCTTTCTGTGCAAAATAGTTATCAAGGAAGGGATATGACCTCCTGATTTGACAAAATCTCTGTCCTCCCAACGATGTTATCATCCCTTTAATCCATCCAAATAGTACTGGAGTCTTTCTGTGCAAAATAGTTATCAAGGAAGGGATATGACCTCCTCATTTGACAAAATCTCTGTCCTCCCAACGATGTTCTCATCCCTTTAATCCATCCAAATAGTACTGGAGTCTTTCTGTGCAAAATAGTTATCAAGGAAGGGATATGACCTCCTCATTTGACAAAATCTCTGTCCTCCCAACGATGTTCTCATCCCTTTAATCCGTCCAAATAGTACTGAAGTCTTTCTGTGCAAAATAGTTATCCAGGAAGGGGGATATGACCTCCTGATTTGACAAAATCTCTGTCCTCCCAACGATGTTCCCACCCCTTTAATCCATCCAAATAGTACTGGAGTCTTTCTGTGCAAAATAGTTATCAAGGAAGGGATATGACCTCCTGATTTGACAAAATCTCTGTCCTCCCAACGATGTTCCCACCCCTTTAATCCGTCCAAATAGTATTGAAGTCTTTCTGTGCAAAATAGTTATCAAGGAAGGGATATGACATCCTGATTTGACAAAATCTCTGTCCTCCCAACGATGTTCCCACCCCTTTAATCCGTCCAAATAGAATTGAAGTCTTTCTGTGCAAAATAGTTATCAAGGAAGGGATATGACGTCCTGATTTGACAAAATCTCTGTCCTCCCAACGATGTTCTCACCACTTTAATCCGTCCAAATAGTATTGAAGTCTTTCTGTGCAAAATAGTTATCAAGGAAGGGATATGACATCCTGATTTGACAAAATCTCTGTCCTCCCAACGATGTTCTCATCCCTTTAATCCGTCCAAATAGTACTGGAGTCTTTCTGTGCAAAATAGTTATCAAGGAAGGGATATGACATCCTGATTTGACAAAATCTCTGTCCTCCCAACGATGTTCTCACCCTTTAATCCGTCCAAATAGTATTGAAGTCTTTCTGTGCAAAATAGATCTCCAGGAAGGGGGATATGACCTCCTGATTTGACAATATCTCTGTCCTCCCAACGATGTTCCCACCCCTTTAATCCATCCAAATAGTACTGGAGTCTTTCTGTGCAAAATAGTTATCAAGGAAGGGATATGACCTCCTGATTTGACAAAATCTCTGTCCTCCCAACGATGTTCCCACCCCTTTAATCCGTCCAAATAGTACTGGAGTCTTTCTGTGCAAAATAGTTATCAAGGAAGGGATATGACCTCCTGATTTGACAAAATCTCTGTCCTCCCAACGATGTTATCATCCCTTTAATCCATCCAAATAGTACTGGAGTCTTTCTGTGCAAAATAGTTATCAAGGAAGGGATATGACCTCCTCATTTGACAAAATCTCTGTCCTCCCAACGATGTTCTCATCCCTTTAATCCATCCAAATAGTACTGGAGTCTTTCTGTGCAAAATAGTTATCAAGGAAGGGATATGACCTCCTCATTTGACAAAATCTCTGTCCTCCCAACGATGTTCTCATCCCTTTAATCCGTCCAAATAGTACTGAAGTCTTTCTGTGCAAAATAGTTATCCAGGAAGGGGGATATGACCTCCTGATTTGACAAAATCTCTGTCCTCCCAACGATGTTCCCACCCCTTTAATCCATCCAAATAGTACTGGAGTCTTTCTGTGCAAAATAGTTATCAAGGAAGGGATATGACCTCCTGATTTGACAAAATCTCTGTCCTCCCAACGATGTTCCCACCCCTTTAATCCATCCAAATAGTACTGAAGTTGTTTCTGTGCAAAATAGTTATCAAGGAAGGGATATGACATCCTGATTTGACAAAATCTCTGTCCTCCCAACGATGTTCTCACCCTTTAATCCGTCCAAATAGTACTGAAGTCTTTCTGTTCAAAATAGTTATCAAGGAAGGGATATGACATCCTGATTTAACAAAATCTCTGTCCTCCCAACGATGTTCCCACCCCTTTAATCCATCCAAATAGTACTGGAGTCTTTCAGTGCAAAATAGTTATCAAGGAAGGGATATGACCTCCTGATTTGACATATCTCTGTCCTCCCAACGATGTTCCCACCCCTTTAATCCGTCCAAATAGTATTGAAGTCTTTCTGTGCAAAATAGTTATCAAGGAAGGGATATGACATCCTGATTTGACAAAATCTCTGTCCTCCCAACGATGTTCTCATCCCTTTAATCCGTCCAAATAGTACTGGAGTCTTTCTGTGCAAAATAGTTATCAAGGAAGGGATATGACATCCTGATTTGACAAAATCTCTGTCCTCCCAACGATGTTCCCACCCCTTTAATCCATCCAAATAGTACTGGAGTCTTTCTGTGCAAAATAGTTATCAAGGAAGGGATATGACCTCCTGATTTGACAAAATCTCTGTCCTCCCAACGATGTTCTCATCCCTTTAATCCGTCCAAATAGTACTGGAGTCTTTCTGTGCAAAATAGTTATCAAGGAAGGGATATGACATCCTGATTTGACAAAATCTCTGTCCTCCCAACGATGTTCTCACCCTTTAATCCGTCCAAATAGTATTGAAGTCTTTCTGTGCAAAATAGTTATCAAGGAAGGGATATGACATCCTGATTTGACAAAATCTCTGTCCTCCCAACGATGTTCCCACCCCTTTAATCCGTCCAAATAGTATTGAAGTCTTTCTGTGCAAAATAGTTATCAAGGAAGGGATATGACATCCTGATTTGACAAAATCTCTGTCCTCCCAACGATGTTCCCACCCCTTTAATCCGTCCAAATAGTATTGAAGTCTTTCTGTGCAAAATAGTTATCAAGGAAGGGATATGACATCCTGATTTGACAAAATCTCTGTCCTCCCAACGATGTTCTCATCCCTTTAATCCGTCCAAATAGTACTGGAGTCTTTCTGTGCAAAATAGTTATCAAGGAAGGGATATGACATCCTGATTTGACAAAATCTCTGTCCTCCCAACGATGTTCCCACCCCTTTAATCCGTCCAAATAGTACTGAAGTCTTTCTGTGCAAAATAGTTATCAAGGAAGGGATATGACCTCCTGATTTGACAAAATCTCTGTCCTCCCAACGATGTTCCCACCCCTTTAATCCGTCCAAATAGTATTGAAGTCTTTCTGTGCAAAATAGTTATCAAGGAAGGGATATGACATCCTGATTTGACAAAATCTCTGTCCTCCCAACGATGTTCCCACCCCTTTAATCCGTCCAAATAGAATTGAAGTCTTTCTGTGCAAAATAGTTATCAAGGAAGGGATATGACATCCTGATTTGACAAAATCTCTGTCCTCCCAACGATGTTCTCACCACTTTAATCCGTCCAAATAGTATTGAAGTCTTTCTGTGCAAAATAGTTATCAAGGAAGGGATATGACATCCTGATTTGACAAAATCTCTGTCCTCCCAACGATGTTCTCATCCCTTTAATCCGTCCAAATAGTACTGGAGTCTTTCTGTGCAAAATAGTTATCAAGGAAGGGATATGACATCCTGATTTGACAAAATCTCTGTCCTCCCAACGATGTTCTCACCCTTTAATCCGTCCAAATAGTATTGAAGTCTTTCTGTGCAAAATAGATATCCAGGAAGGGGGATATGACCTCCTGATTTGACAATATCTCTGTCCTCCCAACGATGTTCCCACCCCTTTAATCCATCCAAATAGTACTGGAGTCTTTCTGTGCAAAATAGTTATCAAGGAAGGGATATGACCTCCTGATTTGACAAAATCTCTGTCCTTCCAACGATGTTCCCACCCCTTTAATCCGTCCAAATAGTACTGGAGTCTTTCTATGCAAAATAGTTATCAAGGAAGGGATATGACCTCCTGATTTGACAAAATCTCTGTCCTCCCAACGATGTTATCATCCCTTTAATCCATCCAAATAGTACTGGAGTCTTTCTGTGCAAAATAGTTATCAAGGAAGGGATATGACCTCCTCATTTGACAAAATCTCTGTCCTCCCAACGATGTTCTCATCCCTTTAATCCATCCAAATAGTACTGGAGTCTTTCTGTGCAAAATAGTTATCAAGGAAGGGATATGACCTCCTCATTTGACAAAATCTCTGTCCTCCCAACGATGTTCTCATCCCTTTAATCCGTCCAAATAGTACTGAAGTCTTTCTGTGCAAAATAGTTATCCAGGAAGGGGGGTATGACCTCCTGATTTGACAAAATCTCTGTCCTCCCAACGATGTTCCCACCCCTTTAATCCATCCAAATAGTACTGGAGTCTTTCTGTGCAAAATAGTTATCAAGGAAGGGATATGACCTCCTGAATTGACCAAATCTCTGTCCTCCCAACGATGTTCCCACCCCTTTAATCCATCCAAATAGTACTGAAGTTGTTTCTGTGCAAAATAGTTATCAAGGAAGGGATATGACATCCTGATTTGACAAAATCTCTGTCCTCCCAACGATGTTCTCACCCTTTAATCCGTCCAAATAGTACTGAAGTCTTTCTGTTCAAAATAGTTATCAAGGAAGGGATATGACATCCTGATTTGACAAAATCTCTGTCCTCCCAACGAAGTTCTCACCCTTTAATCCGTCCAAATAGTACTGAAATCTTTTAGTTCAAAATAGTTATCAAGGAAGGGATATGACATCCTCATTTGACAAAATCTCTGTCCTCCCAACGATGTTCTCATCCCTTTAATCCATCCAAATATTACTGAAGTCTTTCTGTGCAAAATAGTTATCAAGGAAGGGATATGACATCCTGATTTGACAAAATCTCTGTCCTCCCAACGATGTTCTCATCCCTTTAATCCGTCTAAATAGTACTGAAGTCTTTCTGTGCAAAATAGTTATCAAGGAAGGGATATGACCTCCTGATTTGACAAAATCTCTGTCCTCCCAACGATGTTCCCACCCCTTTAATCCATCCAAATAGTACTAGAGTCTTTCTGTGCAAAATAGTTATCAAGGAAGGGATATGACCTCCTGATTTGACAAAATCTCTGTCCTCCCAACGATGTTCCCACCCCTTTAATCCGTCCAAATAGTATTGAAGTCTTTCTGTGCAAAATAGTTATCAAGGAAGGGATATGACGTCCTGATTTGACAAAATCTCTGTCCTCCCAACGATGTTCTCACCACTTTAATCCGTCCAAATAGTATTGAAGTCTTTCTGTGCAAAATAGTTATCAAGGAAGGGATATGACATCCTGATTTGACAAAATCTCTGTCCTCCCAACGATGTTCTCATCCCTTTAATCCGTCCAAATAGTACTGGAGTCTTTCTGTGCAAAATAGTTATCAAGGAAGGGATATGACATCCTGATTTGACAAAATCTCTGTCCTCCCAACGATGTTCTCACCCTTTAATCCGTCCAAATAGTATTGAAGTCTTTCTGTGCAAAATAGATATCCAGGAAGGGGGATATGACCTCCTGATTTGACAATATCTCTGTCCTCCCAACGATGTTCCCACCCCTTTAATCCATCCAAATAGTACTGGAGTCTTTCTGTGCAAAATAGTTATCAAGGAAGGGATATGTCTTCCTGATTTGACAAAATCTCTGTCCTCCCAACGATGTTTTCACCCCTTTAATCCGTCCAAATAGTACTGGAGTCTTTCTGTGCAAAATAGTTATCAAGGAAGGGATATGACCTCCTGATTTGACAAAATCTCTGTCCTCCCAACGATGTTATCATCCCTTTAATCCATCCAAATAGTACTGGAGTCTTTCTGTGCAAAATAGTTATCAAGGAAGGGATATGACCTCCTCATTTGACAAAATCTCTGTCCTCCCAACGATGTTCTCATCCCTTTAATCCATCCAAATAGTACTGGAGTCTTTCTGTGCAAAATAGTTATCAAGGAAGGGATATGACCTCCTCATTTGACAAAATCTCTGTCCTCCCAACGATGTTCTCATCCCTTTAATCCGTCCAAACAGTACTGAAGTCTTTCTGTGCAAAATAGTTATCCAGGAAGGGGGATATGACCTCCTGATTTGACAAAATCTCTGTCCTCCCAACGATGTTCCCACCCCTTTAATCCATCCAAATAGTACTGGAGTCTTTCTGTGCAAAATAGTTATCAAGGAAGGGATATGACATCCTGATTTGACAAAATCTCTGTCCTCCCAACGATGTTCCCACCCCTTTAATCCATCCAAATAGTACTGGAGTCTTTCTGTGCAAAATAGTTATCAAGGAAGGGATATGACCTCCTGATTTGACAAAATCTCTGTCCTCCCAACGATGTTCCCACCCCTTTAATCCGCCCAAATAGTATTGAAGTCTTTCTGTGCAAAATAGTTATCAAGGAAGGGATATGACATCCTGATTTGACAAAATCTCTGTCCTCCCAACGATGTTCCCACCCCTTTAATCCGTCCAAATAGAATTGAAGTCTTTCTGTGCAAAATAGTTATCAAGGAAGGGATATGACATCCTGATTTGACAAAATCTCTGTCCTCCCAACGATGTTCTCACCACTTTAATCCGTCCAAATAGTATTGAAGTCTTTCTGTGCAAAATAGTTATCAAGGAAGTGATATGACATCCTGATTTGACAAAATCTCTGTCCTCCCAACGATGTTCTCACCCTTTAATCCGTCCAAATAGTACTGAAGTCTTTCTGTTCAAAATAGTTATCAAGGAAGGGATATGACATCCTGATTTGACAAAATCTCTGTCCTCCCAACGATGTTCCCACCCCTTTAATCCATCCAAATAGTACTGGAGTCTTTCTGTGCAAAATAGTTATCAAGGAAGGGATATGACCTCCTGATTTGACAAAATCTCTGTCCTCCCAACGATGTTCCCACCCCTTTAATCCGTCCAAATAGTATTGAAGTCTTTCTGTGCAAAATAGTTATCAAGGAAGGGATATGACATCCTGATTTGACAAAATCTCTGTCCTCCCAACGATGTTCCCACCCCTATAATCCGTCCAAATAGAATTGAAGTCTTTCTGTGCAAAATAGTTATCAAGGAAGGGATATGACATCCTGATTTGACAAAATCTCTGTCCTCCCAACGATGTTCTCACCACTTTAATCCGTCCAAATAGTATTGAAGTCTTTCTGTGCAAAATAGTTATCAAGGAAGGGATATGACATCCTGATTTGACAAAATCTCTGTCCTCCCAACGATGTTCTCATCCCTTTAATCCGTCCAAATAGTACTGGAGTCTTTCTGTGCAAAATAGTTATCAAGGAAGGGATATGACATCCTGATTTGACAAAATCTCTGTCCTCCCAACGATGTTCTCACCCTTTAATCCGTCCAAATAGTATTGAAGTCTTTCTGTGCAAAATAGTTATCAAGGAAGGGATATGACATCCTGATTTGACAAAATCTCTGTCCTCCCAACGATGTTCCCACCCCTTTAATCCGTCCAAATAGTATTGAAGTCTTTCTGTGCAAAATAGTTATCAAGGAAGGGATATGACATCCTGATTTGACAAAATCTCTGTCCTCCCAACGATGTTCCCACCCCTTTAATCGGTCCAAATAGTATTGAAGTCTTTCTGTGCAAAATAGTTATCAAGGAAGGGATATGACCTCCTGATTTGACCAAATCTCTGTCCTCCCAACGATGTTCCCACCCCTTTAATCCATCCAAATAGTACTGAAGTTGTTTCTGTGCAAAATAGTTATCAAGGAAGGGATATGACATCCTGATTTGACAAAATCTCTGTCCTCCCAACGATGTTCTCACCCTTTAATCCGTCCAAATAGTACTGAAGTCTTTCTGTTCAAAATAGTTATCAAGGAAGGGATATGACATCCTGATTTGACAAAATCTCTGTCCTCCCAACGAAGTTCTCACCCTTTAATCCGTCCAAATAGTACTGAAATCTTTTAGTTCAAAATAGTTATCAAGGAAGGGATATGACATCCTCATTTGACAAAATCTCTGTCCTCCCAACGATGTTCTCATCCCTTTAATCCATCCAAATATTACTGAAGTCTTTCTGTGCAAAATAGTTATCATTATCAAGGAAGGGATATGACATCCTGATTTGACAAAATCTCTGTCCTCCCAACGATGTTCTCATCCCTTTAATCCGTCCAAATAGTACTGAAGTCTTTCTGTGCAAAATAGTTATCAAGGAAGGGATATGACCTCCTGATTTGACAAAATCTCTGTCCTCCCAACGATGTTCCCACCCCTTTAATCCATCCAAATAGTACTAGAGTCTTTCTGTGCAAAATAGTTATCAAGGAAGGGATATGACCTCCTGATTTGACAAAATCTCTGTCCTCCCAACGATGTTCCCACCCCTTTAATCCGTCCAAATAGTATTGAAGTCTTTCTGTGCAAAATAGTTATCAAGGAAGGGATATGACATCCTGATTTGACAAAATCTCTGTCCTCCCAACGATGTTCCCACCCCTTTAATCCGTCCAAATAGAATTGAATCTTTCTGTGCAAAATAGTTATCAAGGAAGGGATATGACGTCCTGATTTGACAAAATCTCTGTCCTCCCAACGATGTTCTCACCACTTTAATCCGTCCAAATAGTATTGAAGTCTTTCTGTGCAAAATAGTTATCAAGGAAGGGATATGACATCCTGATTTGACAAAATCTCTGTCCTCCCAACGATGTTCTCATCCCTTTAATCCGTCCAAATAGTACTGGAGTCTTTCTGTGCAAAATAGTTATCAAGGAAGGGATATGACATCCTGATTTGACAAAATCTCTGTCCTCCCAACGATGTTCTCACCCTTTAATCCGTCCAAATAGTATTGAAGTCTTTCTGTGCAAAATAGATATCCAGGAAGGGGGATATGACCTCCTGATTTGACAAAATCTCTGTCCTCCCAACGATGTTCCCACCCCTTTAATCCGTCCAAATAGTACTGGAGTCTTTCTGTGCAAAATAGTTATCAAGGAAGGGATATGACCTCCTGATTTGACAAAATCTCTGTCCTCCCAACGATGTTATCATCCCTTTAATCCATCCAAATAGTACTGGAGTCTTTCTGTGCAAAATAGTTATCAAGGAAGGGATATGACCTCCTCATTTGACAAAATCTCTGTCCTCCCAACGATGTTCTCATCCCTTTAATCCATCCAAATAGTACTGGAGTCTTTCTGTGCAAAATAGTTATCAAGGAAGGGATATGACCTCCTCATTTGACAAAATCTCTGTCCTCCCAACGATGTTCTCATCCCTTTAATCCGTCCAAACAGTACTGAAGTCTTTCTGTGCAAAATAGTTATCCAGGAAGGGGGATATGACCTCCTGATTTGACAAAATCTCTGTCCTCCCAACGATGTTCCCACCCCTTTAATCCATCCAAATAGTACTGGAGTCTTTCTGTGCAAAATAGTTATCAAGGAAGGGATATGACCTCCTGATTTGACAAAATCTCTGTCCTCCCAACGATGTTCCCACCCCTTTAATCCATCCAAATAGTACTGAAGTTGTTTCTGTGCAAAATAGTTATCAAGAAAGGGATATGACATCCTGATTTGACAAAATCTCTGTCCTCCCAACGATGTTCTCACCCTTTAATCCGTCCAAATAGTACTGAAGTCTTTCTGTTCAAAATAGTTATCAAGGAAGGGATATGAAATCCTGATTTGACAAAATCTCTGTCCTCCCAACGATGTTCCCACCCCTTTAATCCATCCAAATAGTACTGGAGTCTTTCTGTGCAAAATAGTTATCAAGGAAGGGATATGACCTCCTGATTTGACAAAATCTCTGTCCTCCCAACGATGTTCTCATCCCTTTAATCCGTCCAAATAGTATTGAAGTCTTTCTGTGCAAAATAGTTATCAAGGAAGGGATATGACATCCTGATTTGACAAAATCTCTGTCCTCCCAACGATGTTCCCACCCCTATAATCCGTCCAAATAGAATTGAAGTCTTTCTGTGCAAAATAGTTATCAAGGAAGGGATATGACATCCTGATTTGACAAAATCTCTGTCCTCCCAACGATGTTCTCACCACTTTAATCCGTCCAAATAGTATTGAAGTCTTTCTGTGCAAAATAGTTATCAAGGAAGGGATATGACATCCTGATTTGACAAAATCTCTGTCCTCCCAACGATGTTCTCATCCCTTTAATCCGTCCAAATAGTACTGGAGTCTTTCTGTGCAAAATAGTTATCAAGGAAGGGATATGACATCCTGATTTGACAAAATCTCTGTCCTCCCAACGATGTTCTCACCCTTTAATCCGTCCAAATAGTATTGAAGTCTTTCTGTGCAAAATAGTTATCAAGGAAGGGATATGACATCCTGATTTGACAAAATCTCTGTCCTCCCAACGATGTTCCCACCCCTTTAATCCGTCCAAATAGTATTGAAGTCTTTCTGTGCAAAATAGTTATCAAGGAAGGGATATGACATCCTGATTTGACAAAATCTCTGTCCTCCCAACGATGTTCCCACCCCTTTAATCCGTCCAAATAGTATTGAAGTCTTTCTGTGCAAAATAGTTATCAAGGAAGGGATATGACATCCTGATTTGACAAAATCTCTGTCCTCCCAACGATGTTCCCACCCCTTTAATCCGTCCAAATAGTACTGAAGTCTTTCTGTGCAAAATAGTTATCAAGGAAGGGATATGACATCCTGATTTGACAAAATCTCTGTCCTCCCAACGATGTTCTCATCCCTTTAATCCGTCCAAATAGTACTGGAGTCTTTTTGTGCAAAATAATTATCAACGAAGGTGATGACCTCCTGATTTGATAAAAATCTGTCCTTCAAGCACAACTTTTAGTTTAGGAAACGAACAAAAAGTCGCTTTGCGGTATATCTGGTGAGTAAGGAAGGTGGTAAAGCAATTTTAACCGTAATTCGTAGATTTTCGCTTTTGAAACCACTGAGGTGTAAGCCGGTCCATTGTCCTAGTGAAACGTAAACATTTTCTCTAAATGTGGCTGTTTTTTCTGCCATTTCTGCCTTCCACTTGTCTAGTAATATCGCATAATGTCCTCCTGTAATGGTTTTTCGTTTATCGATTAAGATAAATCGAATATGTTTTTGTTTCTAGAGTGTATTAATTAAGTTTTATCTACAATAATTAATCTGCACCAAAACTACTTCAACAGAGCGTTGGAAATTTGCATTCTAACACGTTTTTGGTCCAATGTCAGCAAACATGGCACCCAACGTGCTGCCAGCTTTCTCAGAGTCCTCGTATGCAGCGTCTAACTCATCATTAGTTTGTGTAGGCGTATTTCCTTTTAAATACAAATATTTAATGACAGTATGATATTAATGTTTTCTCATTTTCACAAAATCACTCACATCGACTCACTCAAACGATTGTCAAACAACAATTGTGCGTCCAAAATGGCAGCAATTTTTTTGAGTACTTATCAACACATGAGCAAACATATTCCCTAACTGTAGTGGACAACCTGTTTATATCTACTCCCATAAGAAATGTATTGGAAAAAAATTTGAAAATGAATAAAAATGACTTTTTTCTTTTATGTATATTGGCCTATATATTTATAAAATTCATATTTCGTGAAAAATATTTGGAGCCTTTACATTCTCAAATATACGTAAGAAATATACGAATGTTTTGTGGTGGAAAAACAATTAGAATATATATATATGTACATTTTCAGATCACCTAAGTAAAAAAAAAAGTAGGGGTAAAATAATTTCTTTGTGTCCTTCTGTATATACACTGTTTTTTCCTCTACATAATACATTTCTAAACGGATTTTGATAAAATTTGATACCTAGGCGTATTTTAGTTTAATTTTTAAGCATTGTTTTCATAATTTGAATATATAAAACTTTGGGAAAACAACCACAAAGCTACGATTTTCTCAAAATCTGCTTTTAAAAAAATGTTTCAAAGACCCCAATAATACTTATTAGTTGCCCTATTCCCAAAATGTTCTTTCAGGAGTTTACAGGTATAAAAAAGTATATGATGCTGTTCGAAAAATACAATTTTAGAAAATTTGTTCTTACATGATTTGATAAAATTATATGTAGAAATAAAGATTAATTACTTAAACACTTAAACAAGTGTATGAAGGTTCAGGAATAATTGACAGAAAACAAAAATTAACTTAACTCCCCCCCCCCTACCGTCAATATTTTTTTTTTTTTATAAAATCCAATTTACAAACTTAAAAAGTTTTACCTTAGTTGTATTTGGATGTGTCTTGGATGTATTTTAAATCATATATCTGAAATTCGCTATTCCTGCACAAATATTTAGCCCTATCATTCTTGATTTTTGTTCATTTCTACTGAAAAATATAGACTCATCAGTGATTCTTGTTTTGTTCTTATTTAAACCTTACGAAGACTATTGTGTGAGGAAAGATTTGTGCCCTGTCAAGCGCGTAATTACAGCTTAAATGTGTCCGCCAATTTTCTGCGCCTTGACAATCAGAAGCTGTAACTGGAATTATTAAAACCGTACAAACTCTAGAAACACACATTGAGTAAAATAATATTCTGACTTTATTCTTAACTTTTCTTCTATTATTTGGATGAAAAATTAATCGAAATATTGTGCTTTCAGACGTTTATTAACACAAATATAATTATTTAAATCAGTTTTTCTACGCTGAATGTAAGATCAAACATATTTTTTAATATTACCAATACGGTATTCAAAGTTTTAAGTAATGAGCTGTTTTAATTAGTTTTTACGAAATTAAAATTAAATGATGCTGTTGAAACTGTGACGTCAGAAATGGTCTTGTTTGCTGGCCGCTAACTTAGTAGTAATATTGATATTTATTATTTTATATTATTACAAATAAAGAATAATACACGATAAGTTATGTATATGTACTTTATTAAACTTAAACCTTAACTTAACATTACTTAGTATGCTACCTAACATAGAAACAATATTCTGAGGTAAAGCTTATTTGGGATGCGAAGAACAATTTCATATGTATAAAATACAACAACTATAGCATCTAAAAAAACCAAAGAGAAACAACACCCGCAGCTAACCATGCATCCACTTATTAATAAATTACATACATCACTACCTCAAAGTATTTACAAAAAAGGCTCCAATACAAAAAAATACAAAATAAAGAACAATCGATCTTCTATTATTGTATTCTATTAAAATAAAATTCACTATCTTCTTGATCATTTAATACATTTTTTGCTAACCTAATTAGCCTTCTTTTTATTGAACAACACGACATAATCTCGCACTAGGTTAAACAATTTTCAAGCAAGAAAATAAAAACAAATTGTTGATAGAAGTTAACTTCGGTTTAAGAACATTCACATTTAAATTATTTTTCATTGATCTTAAATTGTATTTACTCTCTCCGCTCCCCTCCCCCCCCCAAGTTCTTAATACTTTAAAATATATAAACTTCTAAGTGGTAGAATATTTAGATTTTTAAACAATGGAAACAATATTAACAGATCTGAAGTTGTGCAAAATTAAATTACTCGAGTTTGTCAAGGTTACACAGGTTCGAGCTCAGTTGATTGCGGTACTTTTTAAGTGTTTCACCTACTTCACTGTCTTCATCAGTAAACAGGTGTAAAGTAAAGACAGACAAATATTTTATTTCAGTGTATTGTAATTATGTACGAAACTATGTAACTCCAAATTTAAAATATTACTAACCAGTGTGAAAACATCGTACAAACTTTCCCACTCATTCACCCACAAAACCAAATAAAGATGAACAAAAATGAATTATTATCAAAATGATCTTATCGGTAATCTGTAGATCATAAAGTGAATACGAAACTTGGATTCAGTCTATGAAAAAATTTATATATTTCAATCAGCTCTTAAACTTGCTTAGCTTGTGACGTAAACACGTATGCATCGCAAATCGTATTTGATTAAAGTTAAACTTTTATTGAGAGCTGTTAGGGTTCATTTGTGTTTCTTGTCAATAATTCCTTAAACGTGTTTTTTTTTAATAATTGCGATTATGCACACAGATTTAAGTCATTAACCTTCACACCTCACTAAAATTTGAAGAACATCTGTAGAAACTAATAGTCCAATACAATTTTTTGTATTACATTTTGGGAGAGATTGTTGCGTTTTTAATCCTATGAGCAAAATTTGATCAAAATTGTTATAAAATCGTCACTCTAAAATTTTGAGTTATAAAAAAAAAATTTCCAGATATGACCAAAATATGCTCACATACCAAAATTGATCCACCAGGCGTTTGGGCAACAGAGCACTGAATAAACGACATACAACAGACATTATTCCAAAAATTACTTTTTTAAACTCAGGGAACAACAAAAACTGATATATTCCCTAAAAACTCTACATCGATTTTTGACATCACATAATTTTCTCAATATTACGTATATGTGAGAAAAATAAAAATAAACAGATAATCAAGTAGGCCTATTTTATAAAATTATATTCGTTCAATTTATGTCTTTTTTTAAGGTTCATGCTTTAGACGCGTGGATAATAATAACGTAGAACGAGCTGGTAAATGGAAGCGCCAAACCTACTGGGATTGCACACAGTAGTCGCGATTCATGATCCAGAAAGACGCTTTAACCTTATGTACATCGCCACGATACGCTGGTTAGAATAAAAAAGTAAGTTTATTAATACGATAGGAAGTTGTATCAACATGATTTAAATCAAGAAAAGACAAATAAAAATAATTTATAGTATTTTTGTAAAACTTTTAAATCGATTTTGAAAATTTTTAATTCAAAGAAGATGATAAGCTTATTTCTACACCAGTAGTCTGAGCAGAATGTCTAGTGTTTCTTTCGTAAAAGTCTAATTACAAATGTTCAATTGTTTTAACTAAACAGGTCAATGAAGCAGAACTGTAATTGGTTGGGGAAATACTAATTAATGGAATCCCTGGATAACAGAAATAAAATTATTTATAATACCGTAGCATAAAGAGTTTAATTTAAATTTTCTTAACGTTAATTTTTTTTAACAATATTTAATTTACCAGACTATCCAAATAAACTAAAGTTAACACTTTTATGAGCAAACTGTGGCGAATTTAAAGATTAAAATCAAACCCAATAACACAATATAATAAAACAAACTTTTATTTCCTGATGTACATTTGAGTAACATAGTTACCATCCTCAGAGGTTGAGTTTACACAAACACTGAATCTATAAATTTTATAAAAAGTTGTAATTTTTTTTCTTCCAAATTTATGTATAATTTTTAATTTATATTGTTCCTGAAATTAAATGTAATTTGTAAACATTAAGAATAATTTTATTATTATTATTATTAGTACTGTATGTTTTTAATATATTTTAGGTTAATTAGTACCTAAAAAGACAAATTTTGTTCCATGAATATTTTTATATTTAGAAATTAAGGTGGTTAAGATTAATTTGTTACAAAATCGTGTCCATACAATTGTTAGGGTATTCAACCCTATTCCAGGTAGTGGAAGGGACAAGGGCATTGACCAGGCTAATGACTTGGTTCAATGCCATTGGTTGAACTAACCACAGGAAGGAGTGGGGTTGAAATCTCACTTGTACAAGTGAAATGTACATCAGAAAATAAAAGTTTGTTTTATTAAATTGTGGTATTGGGTTTGATAAACTAAAGTTCTTTTACTTTTTTATTTTAATTTTATTAAAACTGAGTTATAAAACTTACCAGTAATTTATTATTGGATTAAACGGACATTGTTCTTCATTTATGTATGTAGAAACTAATACACGACGTTTCGGGGGTATAAATCAACGCCCGCTATCAAGTAATGACAAAAACGTTAAAACACCAACATTGCTTAATAGCCTAGTCATGTTGGAAAAAGGAATTCAGACCTAAGCCGACAAAATTAAGACTAAAATACAAACGTGATCAGAAAATGTATCCATATACTCAGAACTACAACACAGCAAACAACCTTTATCTTTTTTCACAAGTTGTTTCAATTTTTTCAATGGTTTATCGCTTAATAACGAAAGTTGATTTATATTCAAGAAACGTCACTTATTAATTTTTAGGGACCGCAGGACCCTTATAATTTAACGCCCGTATCTGTTTGTAAGTCGCAACCTGTCTACACAGATAAGATAAATCCTTTATACTTCAAACTTTGCATTTACACTCTTTGTAATCTTCCAAATATAGGAAAAATAAAGCAGTTAAAAAAATAATAGTCTTGGAGTAGTTAAGGGGCAAAAACTATCGAGTTGATTATATATTTTTTTAATATTATTATCCATGTATGATCACTTTTGTCCAAGTAAGATTTTCCACCATCCACGAAAAAACTAAACAACATTTATATACATTTCAAGCAACTTGATATGTTTTGAAATGCTTTTCTTGATTTCTTCTGGAACAGTGATAATTACTAAGTAACGATGAATATTAACGTTCCTAGCGTAACATTGAGCCTTACAAACGCACTACTTTATTTTGGAAAGTTTAATCAGTTTCATTATGTTAGAGTTAGTAAGAAATTATATTGTAGTAAAACTCAACACATAGACTGCTATGAAAAATAAATTAACGATCTGAGCTGAAAAAATGAATTTTTTTTTAACTTACCATTAGTTGTAGTTGTTCCAATTAGGTACACAAAAAGTCGATACTGGTCCAAAATGGCATCCTAGGTGACTTTCTAATTCATGGACTGGATCCGGGTCATGAGCACCGCAGGCAACACCATATAGTGTTTTATTTTTATTAAAAAACGATTTATATGAAGTCTAATTAGTCACAAAACAATCTCTTCCTCACACAAAGGTCATTTATAACTTGTTATTTATGTCAAAGCAATCCACAGGGTATAGTCCTTGCTTGCCAAGGCAACCAGCAGAAATGAAAGTTGATTGATTTTTTATACCTTCCCTGTAGCACACTCTGCACTTTTTGTGGCTCCTTTCAAGTCACACTCGTCGTTCTTTTCTAAGCAATGTAAATTAGTTCTATCAGGAGGAGATGGTAGAAGTGCTTCCAGTAACTGTAGACGGAAATCATTTAATTAATTAACAAAGTAATAGATTCTGCTCAACTTGAGAATGGCTGAATTGCCGAAACGCCCGTCGTTAAACGTTGAAAGAAGAATATTAAAAATTATAATATTCTTGTTACGTATACAATAGTATCTTGTTAAGTATACTCGTAGATTCTCTAATTATTTGAATGTGGTAATGTAAAATTACTTGTATAATCACATTCGAAATAATTAGATTTAAAATGACATTATCTGAAGTTCAGATAAAATAATGTAGAAAGAAATTATCTGCTTAGCAATGGAAGCATGCTCGTGCTTAATTTGAATTTAGTTGGATGAGACCGCTTGCGTTAATTCCTGCTGACTCTTAAATTTTTGGGATAGGGTTCAACGCCTCTGATGACACGCACTTTAGCAACATGAGCTGAACGTTTATGGTGTCCAAGCAATCGATATCTATCGTGCTGACCGAGGTAAAAGTTTGCATATGTAATCAGTTTGATCAATATACAAAGTATCCAAAAAATACTGCCCCCCCTCTCAATTTTGATCGTATAAATAAAGAAAACCCCTATTGAAAAGTTTATAAATAAGACTAAAGAAGTTGAATCTCGGCATGTAGCACAATTTTGCCTTACAGGGTTTTTTTTTAAAACAGAGCAAGTCAAAATGTATTAAATGACACCCTAAATCGAGTGACATACATAATTTTAAAATGTATACAATCAAATTATCTTTAATCCCACTAAAAACTGGAATAAGATTTACGCATAAAATTAGTTTGACGCGAGCGAAGTAAGCTCATATACAAACTATAAAACTATCTTTTTTTTATTTTTTGAATTTTATTAATTATTAAATTTTAACATGAACCATAAACTGAGTCATCCATTGATGTATTATTTGCCTTTAACTTATATATGAAATATTTTCTAATTGGTTTATTACTTGGTTTACTACTAATTGGCTATTTAAACTACTACTTGTTTTTAAGTGGCTTATTACTTGTAATAAATAAAAACAATTAATGTCAGCTTTGGCAATAATAAGCATATAATTGAGTACTTCAATTTATTAAGTTCTTTGAAATGCCACTTATAGCTAAATCTCTCTCTTGATTCTTATGATTCATTCATTAATAATTTATTTATCAAGTACAAGTCTATACTCTAGCAACTTTCAATTCATGTTTAAATATAGGCCTATATACTGAGTATATCAAAATGAAGTTTACTATAAATTTTTTTTTGAATTGATAATTTAATATATTTGTATTTCAGTATGTTTATATATATATATATATATATATATATATATCAGAACTTGCATGAAAATACTTGACTGGAGTGACAGATGTTTATGGTGGTAGTGGAAGTAGCAATAAGTGTAGCAATAGTATTGCAGTACTATTTCAGTTGCAATAGTACCATCAGTTTGTAGTAACAGATGGTATTGGCAGTAACAGTGGCAGTGGTAGTGTAATTGTTGTTTTTAATAGGAGTTTCATTTTCAGTTATATTGCCACTACTACCGCCACTACCACTGTAATATTATTGTAGCACTTACTGCTACAGTCACTTATACTGCTAAAACCATAAACGGTAACATGACGACTTGTAACAGTCATTCTCATTGCTTTCTGTCACTACTACTGTAATATACCGAAGGGACTTTTATTCCTACACCCAATAATACAGCTACTATCAAAATCATTACCACTACCACTACCACTGCCACTATTATATGTAACTACCACTATCACTGTAAATTTATTTTTATTTTTATTTCCACTGACACTGCCACGGACATTCTAATACTATAATACTTGCTTCTTTATGAGTAGAAACACTACATCTACTATTTCCACAGATATTACCACTACCATAGATATTAGCACTGACACTGGCCTCTCTTACTGCCGATAAATATGTAATATTATTACTACTCTTATTTCTACACCCACTAACACTGATACTACCACAGGTATTATTCTGCCCCTGTCCATTATTATTAAGACTGGGGAGAGTGTTTTAAAAGCCTCCTGCACTGCGACCTAGTTAGATCTTTTGTGCCCCCCTCTTTTTGGACTCAGGAGAGATCTATGTCTTTCACAAAATTGATCAGACCCCTGGTCGGGAGGTTTAGTAATTCTTCTTCCGAAATGAATATAAATTCTAGAAATATATGTCTTTTTGGCATAAGGCCGGGCACTCCATGATGATGTGTTCCATGCGTTCCACCTCTTCACCACAGTACCTGCAAGTATCATCGTCCACCAGGCCCATCTTACTTAAGTGATACCTGCAATGGATATTTCCTGTTAGTATACAACAGAGCAGTTTTAACACTCTTCTGCTTAGGTTTGGCACTTCCTTCCCTCTCTTTTTATCAGGGCTAAGGAACTTCTTGGAATGTATAAGACCCAGCAATGTATTCCAGGTTCTGTTGATTACTTTGTTGGCCCAGTTGGTAATAACCTCCTGGTAATCCCTAGGGCCAAATCCATACATAGGAAATGACCCTGTAAAGGGTTTAGATCACCAAGTTTAGCTTGCTGATCTGCTTCCTCGTTGCCTGCTATTCCCTCATGCCCTGGCACCCAGACAAATTCAACTTTATTCTTGTCCGCCAGCTGGTTTAGGGTCTGATGGCACTCGTGAAGCATCTTTGATCTCAAGTTGTTACTTTAAAGTGCTTTTAATGCCGCTTGACTATCCGACATAATGCTAATTTTCTGTTTGCATTGGTTTTTAGTGATCAGATGATTTGCCACCAAATGGATGGCATGTACCTCTGCTTGAAATATGGTAGCGTCAGCACTGATTGGTCCCACTACTCCTGCCTCTACACCACCGTCCATTTTGGATCCGTCTGTGAACCATTTTTGTGAGTGCGCCGGCACACGTTCCGTGCCTCCCGTCCAGTCTTCCCTAATGGGGAAGCGAACTTTGTATTTGTGATCAAAGATCATTTTTACTTTCATCTGGTCACTTGCAGCAGCCATATCCAATAAAGGAGTGGCTCTGAGAATTTCCAGATGTCCTTTGAGGTTTCCTACTTTGAAATGGTATTCCTCATGTAGTTTGAGGACATGCTTCATAGCTTCCTCCTTAATTGCAACCAGTAGGGGATCCAAGCCTAGAAGGATCTCCATCGCGGCAGTGGGTGTTGTTTTCATGGCACCTATGATGCTTAGACATGCTAGTCTTTGTACGTTAGCCAACTTTGCTTGCACGGTACTTTGGTCTACCTTCCTCCACCAAACTGCTGACGCATAGAGGATAGCGGGTCTAACGACCTGCTTGCAGATCCAGTTATTAGCTCTGGGATTCAGACCCCTCGTTTTGCCAACCATTTGGCGGCACGACCATAGTGTTTTAATGGCTTTGTTGGTCGTCTTAGATAGGTGACTCTCCCACGTTAACTTTTGGTCCAGTGTCACCCCAAGGTATTTTACCTCCTTATAGAGGGGAATGGTGGTTCCACTTAGGTGAAAGCTAAGTAAATTTAATTTCCTTCGTTTAGTAAATGGAACAATAGTGGTCTTTAACGGGTTTATATTCATGCCCTCTTTGAGACACCAGTTTTTTGTTATGTTAATAGCTTTCTGCATTCTCTCCCTATAACGGAGTCATGCTTGCCCCTCACAGTTATGGTTATGTCATCAGCATAAGCAAGAACGTCAAACCCAGCCCTGCTCAGGTCGTTTAGTAGTTCATCCACTACCAGCGACCACAGCAGTGGGGAGATAACTCCCCCTTGTGGGCAGCCTCTTGTGGTACCTACCTCATGTGTAGCGCTACCAATGCTAGTGGGGATACCTGTCTACCCATCAGCATGTTATTTATCCATTGAATGATAATGTTGTGAATCCCTCTTTTACTGAGAGACTGTGTCATTGTGCCCCTGCCCATACCAATGTCATTGTCATTTGTTAATACCAAGACCTCTGTAATGCTATTACTCATATTACTACAGTAACTTTCACACCTACTACTAAATATAATTGTATAATGTAACTCTATAATAATATACTTATTTTCCTAAGGGCATTTTCAAGGGGTGGGGGTTTCATATTTTGTTGAGCTTGTGATACTAATGAGTTTAAAATTAGATAATTAAGATGTGAGTATATGGAAACATGTGTTTATAACTAAAATAATATTCTATTTGTGTAATTTGTGTTCATAATAAGAATAAGATATATTTATATTATAATATAAGTTCAATAATTTTGTTTATCATGGACACAAATTATTATTATAAGTGTAAGAAGTAATACATTTACAAATTGCTTTCATATTATGTTGACATTTTTTGTTGCAATACAAAATACATACTTAATTTTTCACAGGGACATTTGACAAACTCTTCACTCTACTATGGGAGCTACAATGTTGGCACACCTATTATAGATCTGGAGATTTATTCTATTCCCAAAGCTTACTTCTTCACTTCACTTTTTGCGTACTTATTTACATTCATCATTATTTCTGTTCGGTAAGTATAAGATTTTATTTTAATTAACAGTTGTAACTTAACTTAGTAGCTAATCTCAACCTAAGTTTTTTATAAGACTTATGCTTGTATGTTTGTCATTGCGGCCCGGCTGCATAGACATAGACTTGGTATTATGTAACATTGTTTCTTGATTACCCGCCCATTCTTCCTGCATTGTGAATTCAAGAGCTTTCCCAAAATAATTGGATGTGTTTTCAACCACAGCAACAATTTAAAAACACGTACTTCTTATGGGGGGGGGGTCTATACTTATAACTAAACAGAAATCATCTAAACTAAATATCACATTCAATTCAAGTTACCTAGTATTCGGTCAGAATACACTCTTTTATTCGATTAATATTGAAGGAAGAAAAAGGGGAAACAAAATATGAAAATACATGTTGTTATGATATAATTAAATGAATATGATGTAAATAATTAAATGAACAGACGTTAACATATTTTTTCTAGGAAAACTCCATTAATTACACAAATTTTGAAATTATATTGAACAATACAAAATATAACTATATGTATTTATAAATGTATTGTTTATCGTAGAAAATACAATTGTGCAGATTTGAAAGCTGCACATAATTAACTATTTTGCGATGGTTGTACAGATTAAAAGTTAACGTAAAACCATTTTTTTAAACCTATTCATTGACTGAAATTCAGAAATATACCTACCGATTTTTCTGATTAAGAAACTAGTCTAATGAGTCAAAGAACCATGTCTATACAATACATCATAGATTTTATATACAATACGTTTTACATGTATTTCTACGTTCATTTTTTAATTTTTACATTTATTAAATTCTGTGAAAAAGTTATACAAACAACAATAATTCATGAGTTACCTGTCAGAATAACAAAAACAAAAAATCGAACCTAAGTAAATCAATAAATTTTGGTGAAATGAAGACCATAAAATCTCTGTAAGACACTCAAGGTTCACTTAAGTGTGTACTGGCTTGGCAAACTCGAGAACCTAGCTGGGTATACACTTTTTCTTGTATTCTTAGATTAGATCCCTCTCATTCATCTTACATTCTTGACCGATTCTTGTTCTCTACCTATCCTGACCAGATGTTAGGGGGGGGGGGTCTTTATTTTTAAAGGTGATGATGACCGAGAGGTTTTTCTCTTTTAAACATAATAATTTTGATGATAAAAAATGGGAACTTTAATCAAGATTTATTAGTTACAAAAATTTAATAAATATTGTTTAAAAATTTAACTTAATAATTTCATTAAATTTTGGGTAAAACAGGACGATAATATCTAATTCATTGTTTATTTCGCAAAGCTGACAGTTCAGACATGTTGCATAAACATTAAAATGACCCATGATATGAGCATTAACTTTCAAAACCAAAATTTATTACTTTTCAAAATGTAACATGAAGTCAGCAAATTATTCTGTCCGAATATACTGTAAATTAGAAAGTTTATGCAATATTTATACACCAATTTTCGTTACAGTAGACACCCTCAAGTACCCTTAATGTACTTTCTCTTTTCCCTCAGCTTCCAGTACTGTAAGTCTATTTACAATTGCTCACAAACTTCCACTCTCATTTATGTCCGAATATATTTCAATAATTATTAGTCAAATAAATAATTTAATATGGAGTACATTAATTCGATTTCGAGCAAAAAATGGAAATAAATAAATTGCTTTTGATCTTTGATCTGTTAAACTAATAGTCATTCTCGGCTACGATTGTGAAATTACCGGTGTCAAAAATTAATAGTATCCCTTCGCTCCGGGAAGTTTCTAGAACACACTCGAAGAGATCATTTGAAACAAATGTTTTAAAGGGTAACAAAAATATTATATATCTTGTGAGATATTTTGAACTCAAATTGAAAATATTGTTAACCACTATAAGAATTCCGAGAAATAAAAAATGTTGATCTGTATTTTAAAACTTAACCTTATAAAATAAAAACGTACCACGATGAAAAAGCATGTGATCAGGACCGAGTCGAAATAGTTATACATAAAATTACCTATATAAAATTTTCACCTAGCTGATTTTTTTCCATCTTTATAGACCTAATTATTTGTTTTAAAATTAAAATGTATGAAATCATTAAAATATATTTTAAGTTTAACACATAAAATATGATAACCATCAGGGGGTCATTTATAGTGAATACGAGCTTGGAAATCCCGAAATACCTAGTCTGGATCTACAACTTTTTCATGTAGTCTTGCGTTAGACCCCACACTTTCATCTTACTTATCACGTCTCACTTAACCAAGTTCTTTTCAGGCCCTGACGCTATTAAAGTATTCGAGGACACGTGTTCACAAGTGTTCTTGTTATGTTATTTTTTTTCCTATTTTTGGAATTTTAACCCCACTTTTTTTAATCTAATCTCTTTCATTTGTCATAAAACGATGTTCTGAATTGAAAATTAGCCAGAGAAAAAAGGTTTTTAAGCAAACAAACAAAAAATGAAGAAATGAATATTACTGATTCCATCCTTTACAAGACATTTAGACGTTTGTACTGACTTCTTATGGGCATTGGTAGGTACAGAATGGATATAGAATGAGAAAATAAATAAATAAGGAAGTAAACAAAGTTATTATGATATTGATGCATATTGTTATCTGCATATTGACTTACCTTATGGTTTATCCGCGGGTATGTATAAAACACATAACCCACCTAACCTATTTGTGATATTCTTGATGAACCTAGGCTTCTTGGATTCAGAGATATGTTTAGGGGTAAAAAAACAATCTTGGAGTGGAACATTTTCAAAACCCTTTCTTAGTACGCATCCACAGATCTACCCCAAACCAAGATAGAAATTCATAGCTCTAGACTTCTTGTATCCAGAAATTATATATATATACTGTATATATATATATATATATATATATATATATATATATATATATATATATATAATATATTTCTATATATATATATATATATTTCCACTTAGTTGAAATTAACTGACATACAGAATCTTTTTACTAATGATTCCATATTGTATATACAGTAAGAAAACAAAACAAAAACAACGTTGAATTTATAAACGTTCTCAACCAAATTCCCGACCTATCTCACATTTCCAGTTCAGGTGTTCTTCCAGTAATCTCTTCGGGAAACCAATCTGACCCATTTATATCTTCCAATATACCTATCTGGTCCTTTTGTTTAACCGATCTCTCGCTTCTAAGACACTCGTTCTTCTGAATATCTTTGACTCCAAATCGATCTCAATTTATCAGTTTACTCATTTTCCCAAACACCTCTCTCTTCCAGCAAACCGATCTCGTCCTCGAAAGGTGAATTCCCAACCCATTCAAATTCAATTTCACCATGGCAATCACTAACAACTTATTGGAGGTAATGAACAATTAAACAGATTATTACCAAGGGAGAAGTCAAGATTGAATAGGTTTAAAAATAAATCATCACAAAAAATTACTGAGATCGGTTGGAAAATGACTGGATTTGGTTGAACAAAGGATAGGATCGAATAGAAAATGGGTGAAATAAGTTGAAAAACGGAGAAGTAGGAACTTAGTTGAGATCGTTATGACTGTGAAAGTTAGTATCGTTATGGAATGTATTGAATTCACATTGACCTTGAGTCAAGTTGAAAGTAGTCTGTACAGGTAGAGTGATATGTAACAAAGATATATCGAATAAATGATTGGTCTACTCCTACCCCCCCCCCACCCTCACATAGCAACATCCATGAATACACCTTTTGAGCGTCCTACTCCTACTCTGTTCCCAGCCAGCAAGAAGATTAGACCATGTTTTAATTTCAATCTAGTAGTAATTATTTCTATACCTCAGTTTTTTAGTTAATATGTTGTGAGTACAAAATGTACCCTCAATATATCACAGTGGCGACGATGATTAAAACGTACCTCAATATATTACACGTTAGGATAAAGGCTGGGATCGGTTGGGACTATATCAACGATCTCACATTTAAGCCAAAACTCTTATTTACTCTTCTACTACTATGCGTCTCATATGTAGTCATTGAAAAAGGTGAATCAGATATACATAATAATTAAAATACATGATACATTTATTTTACATTTTGATTACATGAGGAATAATCTAATCAATGTTTCTCTCAATGCAAGATGCATATCACATTGGCCTACAATGTTTAACGTTTATCAGTGTTTGTGATCCCTGATAATTATCTACAAATGTGAACACCTTCTGACAATTTCCAGTGCAGCACTCACTACCATAGTGACACTGCAAACAAAAAACAAAACTAAGATTAAGTTACTTTTAGTGACGGATAGTAGGTAGGTGTGGATCTTTCAGAATTTGATTCGAAACATCGAGTCTCAGCCAAGATCGGAAACTACGTAATTCAACAAGCTCAGTCCACTCCGCTACTATAAGAGATTAATCATTAAACTACAAAATTAACTACAATACTTATTATATAATTTTAACTCTAAGAAATTAATGGTCTGCACGCTGCTACCAGGGACAAGATGGACGTCTAGGCACGTTTCACATATTGACGCGATTATAATAATTTAATAGGTGCTGAAAAACCCCGGGATCAAATGACTAACCTAACCTAACTTGTCATTTCATGACTGGAGTGCATGAGGAAAATTACTAAAGAATAAACTTAAACTAGATACTTATACAAATTAAAGTTCTAGCTACACTCTAGTCCGGTCTCCACGCACTATTTGCGCATCAGCTTGCACTCTAATTCTACTGCCGTCTCACGCCGTCTTTCAGAGTGAGGGGAAAGAATAGCCAGATTAGGATTACAGATGATTTACCCCGTAACATAGTATGGGTCAACCCGCAATATGCAGCGTAATCCGCAATTACTTTGCACCCTGGATTGAAGGGGCAAGCGGTATTGAAGAAAACACCACATTTGTCATATTAATGCACCTCATTATACATAGTATATGACATGTATAAAGTACAATACATGAGTTGTAATTGATATAAAGTATTCAAATAAAATTGCTTATTTTTTTATATAAAAACTATTACACCACATTTTAAGAATATGGATCAATTATGGTTGCCACGTGAAAAAGTTGGCAAGTCTCATATACAAAGCTAAGAAATCATTTTTTCAGCCAAACCAGTTAGAAAACAGATCGTTATTGCTTCTATTGTTAGAAACTGAATTGTGTTTTTTTTCTTTTAATATAAAAGACTATAATATTTCAAATTAATTCACCGCACTCTCTCCAGAACTAATAGCACGGAACCTAATAACACCATTTTGTTAATTGACCGTTGAATGATCTTAGTTAAACTTGGTCTGGGCGTGGAGTGATGTAAACTTATGCTTTTACTGTTGGCACTTGTATAAATTTTCATTATTTCCAAAAGTTTTTGCCTTTGCTTCCACATTATTATGATAATAGTTTTAGTTTTATTTCCTAAAATTATCCCATCATTGTCCCTTCCCATGTTAGTCATTTTCTTGGTTGTTGTATCGATATAATTTAAATTGATAAAAAACTAATTAACTGGAAAATTTTGATAAATGAATAATTATTTTGTACTGATATTATTGAAATTGTTGTTTAATAAAATATATTTACTTGAAACATTGCTTATTATTTATATTGCAAATAATGTATTATTTTTAACTAGGGTGATATAGATATAAGATGTAACTTACATTTTCTCCCACACGTATGCATCCCTCAGATATTTCAATCATGCAAAATAGAACAATAGAGACCATCAGCAATAGACAAATAGTTTGCACGGACATATTCACGTTTGTGTATTCACTTTATAATTGTTGTGTTGATAAGACAGGCGTATACTATTTAAAACTCAAGTATTACTTATATTCAAACAGATATAACGTAAGAACAATTAATTAGTAACACATCCAAACCAATTTAACGGCTCATTTAATCGAAACAAAACGAATACTTTAAACTCGTCAATCTAAAGTAATATAAAACATATGTCATTGAAATTAAACGTAACTCGTTGTCCATTTCAAAGAAGCTTGAAATCTATTTCTATTTGTTTTGATTTATTTATCCATAAAATGTTTACAACGTGCCTTTTTACTAATTTTTGATTTATCAATTGATATATATCGTTACCCAATCATTTGTTACGAGAACTAATTTTGTTGAACAATGCGATATCATTAACTGTGGTATATAGCCTATGACTTTCAAATTATTTCAGTACTGAAGGGAATGAAGGTTTTGAGATCGATAAAATTATCACAAACTATCTCAGTTTTTCTCAACTGATCTCCTTTTACAAACGACTTCATCCATTTCGCAGCCGACCTGAATCGATCTCAAAAACTTTTGCATTTTTTATTATTATTCTATAACCAATCTCAGCCTTTGTCCAACCGACCTGATCCTACCTCAAGAACTTTGCTACTATTTTTCCTTAATTTACAAGTGATCTCACCCCTTTCGCAGCCGATCTGAACAACGTTCATACTTCTTTTCCTCTTTCACCCTTTTCCAACCAATCTCAGTTTTTAATGATGCCCTGTCAACCTATTTACCATCAATTTCATCATCGAAGGCGGTAATTTACCTCCGGTAGCGATAAATTAGTCTACCCCACTTCGAGTGTGATTTAATTGAAAAAAGACCACAGAGACACATCAATGAAATAGATTGAGAAAGGTGGACATCGTTAGAAAGAAGGATATTGGGTTGAGAAAAGTTGACAAAAATTTGTCAATGTTAAATATATAAAATATATATATATATATATATATATATATATATATAATAGCCTATATTTGAGATTGACAAAATTTTTTAACTATTGATATATATATATATATATTATACAATAATTAAAAGTGTAACTGAGGCTGTCTTTTTGAAAATATCAAACTCAGTTCAGACTAAAAATTATTGAATTACATTCTGAGACTGGTGGCCAGTTGTCGGAATAAGAACATTCTAATTACATTTTTTATGTATAATTACATTTGAAATTAAAATAGATTACTGTTAATGTTTCCAACTGATATTACTTAGTTTTTTGTTTGGTTTAATCTATCTGATGTTTTCATCTTTTAATTATTAAATTTAACACATGTTCTATATCACAAAAATTACGTAATTCTGAGGTCGCAAATTAAAGACTATAATGTCAGACTTTCTTCAACTCCTTCTTCGGTTGTAATTTAAACAATCAACTATTGTTGTTCCGTTTTATATTTTATCTATTGTCTATGTGATTGCTTCTTATGGGAAATTAAATATTTGGAATGGGATAGATTTTGTTAGAGCGTTGACGTAAAATATTGAAAAACCTTGACATTAGACCTGTACACGTTTCAAAGTATGCGCCAAAATAAACAGTACTGAAACTAAATCAGCTGTGTCAAATTTTGATTGTTGCCACGTCTTCGTGATTATTATGTCTTTCTTATTTGAGGTTAGTTTTGCTGGCATTGTGCTAACTACTGCAGAGAAATCTTTATCGTAGAGGATTATTTTTGCTCATACGGAATTGGACGTGCAGGTGGGCCAAGTTTGTCACACACTGCATTACGTTTTCAGGAACATTGTCAACAATCGTATTCACTTTAAGATCTCTGTGAATATATTCATTGCGTACTGCCGCGATCGGCCCCTACGTTGGACGCCACTTGCCGCGATCGAGCCCCTTGTGGGTCGTGCCCCGCTTTGGACAAGCCACTTACGGCGACCTCTCGCTTCTTTTGTGATTCGAACCTCGCTTTGGAACGTCACTCGTCAGGAGTTCGTGTCTATACAATCGCGGACAAGACCAAGTTGCTCACTTTTACCCTTTTATTAATCAAAGCTATTGCAAACCTTGGCTTTTGCAAGTATGAGTCTGTTCTCATTAACTTAAAATTTTTTAATTATACGAAAATTCCCTGAATTTTATTTTATCGCTCACTGAATTTACTACTTTCCTTTTCACACTCTCTCTCTCTCTCTCTCTCTCTCTCTCTCTCTCTCTCTCTCTCTCTCTCTCTCTCTCTCTCTCTCTCTCTCTCTCTCTCTCTCTCTCTCTCTCTCTCTCTCTCTCTGGGGAAGTGCCTTTTAAAAGAAATCGGCTCCTGAATTCTGATAATAATTTCTTCAAAATTTTATATTTATTATATTTTACCAGAGCACAGTTATAGTAATTAATTTCTTACTCTTGAATTATCTTAAAAAAGCAATGTTAATAAACCAGAATGGTAAATGAAAAGAATTACACTTGAGAATAAAATTTTATGTCTTATTGATCTTCAACACAGATTAAAACAATTTTAAATTTTATAACACAACAATAAACAACAAAATATGACACAATTAATCTAATATAAATTCCTTATTTAACTAACACAAATTGAAAAAAAGCTAGACTATTTCAGCTAGGACTGATAGCTTTCCCTGCACTGAAATAGTCATATTTAAGTTTGAAAAAATTTTTACACCAAAGCAGAGTGAATTGAGTTTAATGAAGTTAATTTTTCAAAATTTCCCCAATGAATTTACTATTTACGAATTATTCCTTAGATTTAGTGTACCTTCACACTTAACATGAAGCTCTCGTAGTTTTGAAGTTATTTGCTGTAATCGGTTTATGATGTCTCTAAGTTATTTTCTCTCCAAATCCTGGATATTTTAAAGTTGTTGACTGCTGGTAGTAATCTCGAATCCCTGCTGAGTAGCTTTCAATGTAGATGAATCTTCTTGCAGATTGACTTTCGAAATTAGTTAAAAAATTTCTAAGTTACTTTTACTATTGCTTTAAATATTTATGTTGAAATTTGCTACGTTGAATTTAGAATAATTTAGTAGAGTGACTAAAGTAACGTCTTCCCTGCTCGGAGTCTGGTACTAGAGTATCCGTCTTTCGATAGACAATTTTGGTTCTCCCTTTCTGTGGGAATGTTCCCTCAAAAGGTAACCACTTTTTCTCCCTTTCGTGAAGAAATTTCTTTTCGTTATATTTCGTATTTTCTGGCTGTTTTGCTCTGAAATTTTTATACTAGAAGCTGTTCTAGGTTTAGTTTTTACGTATTGTATAGTTTTTATTCACTACTTTCTATTAAAAATCCTTTTAATAGATATTTGGATCTTTCTATTATTTTACGTTATCTGTGATGACAGTTGGTCATGCGAGTCCAATTGCTGAACTGTGACGTAGTGCTGCTTTGCGCGACTTTCATGTTAATTCCTGCAATTTATGATTTTGAACACTTTTACGTACAACTTGCTGTAACTTCTGAACGGCTGGTCCAATCTTCGATTTCTCTTCGGATTCCTCTTCTTTCCAATCTTGAGGGTCTTGTAAAACTCGATTCGTCGTTTTCGCCCGTTTAGTTTACGAGTTACCGCACTTTTCCCGAATGTCTAATTTTTCACTTTTTAACTTTTGATTTAAGTCTTTTTTCACAATTCTTTTGTATAAAAGTTCTTCTTCTGATCCTATGACGGAAATAACTTCTTAGTTTTTCGTCGTAGCTCGCTTGGCTCTCGAGTTATTGGTCCTCGAAGTTGTGAGTTTTTGAGCGTCGTATTATCTGTCTATAAAATCTCCCCCCCCCCATTATCAATTTTCACCTCTGCTCTGTTGTTTTACACTTTTACATAATTAATATACATTATTCCTTCCTTATATTTCCCCTTTAACATTTATTTTTACCGCTTTTGGGATTTAACTTTTTACTTTTTGTTATTATTATAACTCCCCATTTTAACTTTAAATCTGATTCTGATCACTTATTATTGTTCCCCACGATTGTCTTTTCAATTGTTATTATTATTATTTTTTAGTTTATTCCCCCTTCACCTTTAAAAACTTAAAAAACTCTCCAAGAATGACTTTCTAAGTCCATTCTCCCCTGGTTATTAATATTATTATTTATTTTTTATTTCTGATTATTATTATTTCCCCTATTGGTTATAACTCTATGAACTTTGATTTTTGAATTTCCCCTTTTTTAAATTTTAGGTTTTTGAGTCCTCCTAATTTCTTGAATAATTTTTTTGTTTTAGGTGCTTTCAAATTTATTTCTTGATATTATTAGTCGATTGACTCTACTGAATAATTATTTAACTTAATATTTTAGTTTTTTAATAAAATAAGAACTACCATAGTTTGGTTTTCATGTCTGTGCAAGCAAAGTTCTGCCTTCGCCTTGCGTGACGTCACCGCACTATCGCATTCCCACTTTAAAGAGTTTAGCGCGGCAATTTAAATGTTTTAAATTTACAGTGAGACGAATGCCTTTCTCATACCGTCTCAGTACGTACCAAGGCGCATTTACTATTATTCGAAGTATTTTATTTTGAAACAATTGAATTTTGTTTATATTATTTTTCTTAGCACATCCCCACACCTGTAGTCCATAGCTCCACACCGGCTTAAGTGCTTGCTTATATAACAGTACTTTATTGCTCGTGCTTAATCCTGCTTTGTATCTAAATAACCAGTAAATATTCTTGAATTTAAGCTAGAGCTCCTTTCTTTTCTTTGTGACGTAGAAGAGGCTGTGGCAGAGATCAAAGGCTGTGGCAGAGAAGCACGAAAAAAGACTCCAAAACCATACTAATTCTAGTGTACAGCAGATGATAGTGCATAGAAATACAGTACGAAGACTGTGTAGAACTAAACCCTTTGACTTGGTGTAGTGTTGGTTAAGATGATATAGATGATAATATCAGAGACATTCAATGGAATGAACTTCTGAAACACCGTGATCTCTTATTTAAGTTATAACTACTAGATAAGTCTGTACTTAGTTGTAGTCCTGGAAATAAATTTTTTTTTAAAATAACATTTTCACAAAAACCGGCCTAGTGATGGTGTGATTATTAGTGTTGTTCAAAAATTTTGTAGAACAATTAGTGTTTTGATGCAGCGGAAAGAGTATTCAGGTCTACCAACTACGGCTGTACAAATGAAAACCATGGTAAATTATTTTTGATATATTAAGGTGTCTTAAGTTTATTTAAAACAATTGACACAGGTTTTCTGTACCTCCTAATTGTGTATATCACTACTTTTCTAGACGTATCTGTAAAACAGACGCGATTTAAATGAAAATACTATTTAAAATAGACGCCATTTTGACATTTTGAACTCGATTTTTTCAGAATGTCAATAGAGTTCTATATGAGAACACTATAGTCCCATAAATCAAATTTCATCTTCATCTTTGTGGATACTATCGTATTTACAGGCAACAACGACAACAACGAAGGAAGGACGGCATGTCAAATCACTTTTTCAATTTCCTAGGATAACGCGATTATCACTACAAACACAGAGATCGAAAGTTTTAACGAATACCAAACTTATTTTGTTTACTGTTTAAGTAATAAAGGTAAAACGCCATAGTAAATGACTTATACATATTTTCTAACTTTTTGAAATACATTTAACACGACGTCCATACATTCTTAAAATAAATTATGTGACTTTTATAAATTAAAATGGTGGATGTTTCCGTAACATTTTTGAATTTTCCAATACTTACAATAGTTATTTCCGATACCTATGAAAGAATTATTTATCGACCAAACATCTGTTCCATATTTGATTTAGAGACAGGCCTCATAAAATTGATTGTCGTAACTTTTATTTTATACATAACCCATTTCTGTCTCACATGTTCGGTCTAAATTTCAAGTTCTCACAAACAGAAATGAATTTATTGCTTTTTATTGATATTAGTTAACAATACAGTTGTAAATGGTTTTCATCCAGCCATCTGTAGTTCAACAAATAACTCTACTGTTATTGTAGTATCCACATTTGTATGTATTTTTGTAAGTCGGGATAATTCTCAGAGATCTTCAATGAAAATTGGTAAATAATTTGTTTTCAAATCTATCGAAAATACATGAACGTTGTAAGTATTAAAATAGTGTTAAGGACACAACCACAAACATTTTATTTATAACAAACAACATATCGTATTTATCGTATTTTTGGAGTGAATATTTATTACTAAACGTATTTATACGGTGCAAAGAAATTGCATAAACTTTCCAACACATCCAACCATAAAAATAAAAATATATGTTACTACCGAAAAATGTGTATATCTTTCTTATACATAAGAAAACAAGTTCATAGGCTCATCATAGTACTTACCCTGACATTCAGAAAAAATCGAGTTGAAAATCTCAAAATGGCGTCTATTTTAAACAGGGGTTTCATTCAAATCTCGTCTGTTTTACAGATACGTCAACAAAGTACTGATATACACAATTAGGAGGTACAGAAAATCTGTGTCTCAACTGTTTTAAATAAACTTAAGACACCTTAATATACCAAATATAATTTAGCATTTTCTATAAGGCCCATGAAACCAACATCTCATTGCATTATGAGGTTGGGGAAGTATCATGATGGCAAGCATCAGCTTGTTTGTTAATACTTGGATATAATAAGTAATTATGTATAACAAATTCTGAAAATGTTTGTTCCTTAAACCGTATTATGGGAGAAATCATCTAGAAGTATGAATTCAACCTGTCCATCAAAATTAAAAAATATCTCCTGATCATGTCCTTGGTACTACCATACAGTTTCCTTGGTGGAAAACCCATTATCATCAATGTGTAGAGCTTTGAAAGTTGATTCGTACTTTCGAAACTTTAAGTAGTAGTTTTTATAGATTAGAAATAATGGATACTTTCGGTGTAAAACAAAAGTACAATGACTCTTCCAAATAGGTTCAACAGAAATATCGAAACATTTCCACACTCCAAACAAAGAGTGCAATATTAACTTTGACCTGAGGATATTTTGTTACAACATACAAACTTTTAATCCCTACTTCGTGAATGGAAGCAACCATCAATACATGCCAGTAAGTGGGAGGAAGAAATGAAGAGTAAATTTTGTTCAATTATAGAACCATCATGGTACTTACCCATTCCCATCATACAATGTAACAGAAGCAGATCCTCTAAATGTAATGCCTAGAAGTTAGTTTCTTGTACTTTGTATTCATAGATCAAGGAGTCGTATCCAATAAGGAAAGTAGATTTAAAACCGTTGTTACACGGGTCACAGAACCTTGTAATTACGAGTTACTACTTTTTTGACATCTGCTAACTCGCTCAGCTCGTATCAGTATATTGGTCATAACTGGCCTTGAAACTGTACATAAATAAAAGATATTCACTTGCTACGCTTGTGTTCATGATTCGACCTTGCCGGAATCGATATTACATTTTTAACAATAACTTCATTATTTGTCATCGTAGAGAGGCGGGGTTGGTACATGCAAATTTTTGTCTAACTTAGTGTGTTATAAGTTGAATAATACATTAGATATAACCTAAAATCTGTTTAAAATGGCAAACCTTTTCAATTAGATGTTTTTGAATTTTTAAAATAATTGTAATGGGACAACAAATTTCATGTTCCTATCCACATCTTACGTCAGACAACAACAAAGGACAAACCGTATATCGAAAATAACTTTTTTTTGGTTTCTTGAGTGTGTGAAACGTGAAGAACAATCAAACTTAAGAGTTTCTATTGTAATCTTGGGAGTTGCCCCCCCCCCCCACCATCAAAAACTCATCTTTATGGGATATGTTAAAAGTTAGCTTGTGTTAGTCGTTTAAAGTATACCAAAAGAACATTTTGGAGGGTAAGAGAAACCATTTTATACGATAATAACGTAAGGGTCGGGAGGGAACAAGAGTTGGTCAAGAGAGACCTGATTGGAAAGAGAGGAATCTAATCCAAAGGACTAGATGAATAAAGGTATCGGGTTTGCCACACCCTTACTCACTATAAGTGAGCCAGTGAGTGAATTTTGTCTACTCATTATACCCTTTACAATTTATCATTCGTTAAAATGTTCTATTGTAATTTTGGGAATTAGCCTCCGCGCAACTCTAAGGCATATCTCACAAGATAGCATCTCTTATATAGGTTATCAAAAGCGCATCTTTCTCGCTGCATTAAAACCTTCAAGGTCCTCTCAGCTAATTTATGGCTAACCTTATTTGTGTTACTAAACACATAAAATAATCCTCACTAAAGTTGATACACAGTCCCGTGCATACAAAATACGTATTGCGATAGTGGAATTATTCCCAAGGGTACATTTAGGTTCAGATTTATTACTCCAGCGTCAGTGGTTGTACCTGGTTTAATAGTTAACATATTCTTCATTATTAATGGTAACACATGAAACAGGTTATCCATACAAACGTATTGCCCCATCTAACGGGGTAAACTTATTAAGGGTGGATAACCTAAATAATATTAATAATAATAATACTTTTTTTCCATGACATGTTTTGTGTACAGTGTTTTCAAAATGCGATTACAACAGCTGTAAGCACGTGTAAAATTAACTGCATACGGATGACGGTAAGGAAAAAAATATTGTTATTATTAATAAATTCGAACTTTTAATGACAGTTCATTTTTCTTTTTTAAATATCCTGAACTGCAACATTTGCTATTTTGCACAAGGATTTGGATCATTAATATTCAAATGTCACTAAAATTTTTATCAAAATCGTTATGGTCGATTTTGAGAAATTAAGTATTTTATCTCCATGACCAATTTTTCGGTTACCGCTAAGTCACAAACCGGCATCTTTTGAGAGATACCTAATAATACGTTTTGTTTAAGTCCTTACAGGCTACACTTGAGCAAAATTTGATCACTATCGTTAGAACCAATTTTGAGAAAATCGTAATTTTGTATAACACAAATTTGTTCCTTGAGTATTTCTTAATGAAGATAAACTCGTACTAGTCGAAAATCGTTAGTGAATGAAAGCAAGATTTAATGTCATTGTTCGATTTTTATTAAAAAATTTCCATAAAGACCAGCTGATTGTTTTTGTTTTGGTTTTAAAATTCTTACATTAATTCTGTCATATCCCATCATTTGTGTATACACTACGCTACTTCAATTGACATTATCAAGGAATACCCTAATTAATTATGAACCAAAATAAAAGGGCCAACATTCAAAGATTATTAGGTTATGTTTGAATATAAAACAAAACTATTGTTCTAAGAAAACAACTCTTTAGTTCTGTTTTTTTTTTTTTTTTTTTTTTTAGCTTTATGTTTAATTTCTATCATATCTTTAATCACTCTCGAAAAGTTTGTATTATTTTTATATACAAATAATGGCTAATGTCCAAATAAACTATAATGTATGATTTTTTTGGTTAATGAACTAGTCCAACATTTTGTAAAACGTACAAAATTTTTATAAAATCTAAATAAAATTGCATCTTCTAGTGGTTTTACAACCATGGTTTAAAATATAAAGTTACAAATTATTCCTCAGATTAGGATCCATAGAAATTCCGTACTCGGGTTAACGTTTCAATGAAAGAGATTTAACAATAACAAATTCACTGATATTTACTGTGTTTTAGGATTAAAACTAAATACCATAAAATAAGAAACTTTGGGCCTGTATTAATTAGGTTGTATTACAGCAAATTACTAACTTTTCCCTTGTAGACTTTTCTATTTGAGTATATTACCTTTTCCAATTATTTTATACTGGGTGTCCCACCTTAAATGTTAAATAGCTAACTTTTAAATTATAAATATGATAAAGTAGATGGGGAACTTTCCTTTCTTTTCAATGAATTTTAAAAATCCATTTTTTTTTAATGTTAAAAATTGCCGCCATTTTCTAATATGGAGGCTAACCTTGAAATTTTTTATGGAACATCCTGTATTTTATGATTTTTTTCAGGTGTAAAACAATATTTTAAGAATGTTTTATTCGTGGGTATTTTTTTAAATCTTTAGCCGTTTAGGAATTACAGCCTACTTAAACCTCAGAATATTAAACATTTGATAGGCCTACAAATTATTGATTCCCACCTAAAAAGTTACAATAGCTAACTTTTGAACCTTTGGGGGTACAAATAAGTTTTAATGAGAAACTACCCTTATTTTTATAAAATGTTATATATAATAATCTGTAAAATGTTTATTCAAAAAAGCTTCGCAATAAAATTGCAAATTACTGAAATAATTCCTTTTTTGTCTTCCAGATAGCAGCACAAGACAGGCTTTCATAAAACGATTGTCAAAAACAAAAACATAGTTTGCATTTGCAACAGCTGAGGACATGGGTAGAAATTGAAGATTTTACGAAACTCCTTACACTTTTGAACGACCATACTTTATCAAATTATTAAAAAACTGATTGTCATATTATTGGTATAATTTAGTAATTGTATTCACAAATGGTAACTGATATCTGAATAATGGTAAACATTTGTTATAAAGCAGTTCTAAATTACTTTATCAATATTGGATTTATATAACAGTTTGTCTTCGGTAAATATGGTTTCCAATATTCTTGGTTTTTGGAATGTACGCTTTTGGTGTTTGTGTTCAGGGATAAATAAGAAACATTTTGTCGTCTGCTGGTTGTGGTTTGTAGGTTATTCCCATGACAATTACTTAACATGATTCTGAAAATACTGATTTCGAGACGTCTTTCTAAATAGAATTAAAGATAAGTTAAAGTAAGTTATATCATTTAGTGTAAAATGTAATTTTCTGTGTATTAATAGCCTTGACCAATTTTAAAATTTTAATTGTAGGCCTACATTCGAATATAACCTAACTTTTCAAAAATGTAGTCATCATTATAATAATAATAGTTTACTAGACCTAGTAGGTCTACTTATTACTGTAATAAATAAGCTGAATTATTTTTATTGTGATTTTTGTTCGTATCTCGTATATTTTGGTTTTAGTTTAGACTAACTTAGTCATTCTTTTTATGCAAAAATTTCTTACTGTAGGTCCCATGTTGATAAGATCCATATTATTCTAGTTTTTGCTGTTAAATGATGAAAATTAGTTGAAAAAATAACAGCATGACCGTGCCCCATTTTAGCATTAAATCTGTTATTACTTTTAAAATCATTGTTTTTATGGTAGTATATATTTTACATGTTGAGGTTTAGAAGGTTAAATTAGGTCAAGTTAAGTTTAGCTTAAATTTAATTCATGATTACTCCATGAATAGGTTAGGCTAGTTTATTACATATATTGGGCACATGTGAAAAGATAAATTAACCTCACTTTCTCAACTTTGAGCTCACATATTTCTTATTTATAGGTGTATACGTGCTTTGTTTTTATGTTTTTTTCAGTACATTGTGTTATTTAAGACAATGTAAAAAAAAATAATAGATGTTACCATGGTCACCCTGTTCCTAACAACTAAGTACTGAATATTACTATTTGAATTGTCTTTCACCAATTAGGGTATGAGTGATTTATTCAAAATTGAAAAAAGTGTCTAGTGTAATTTTTTTTATATAAACAGTCCAATATAAAATATTGTAAATAGAAAATAAAGTTTTATCATCTGCAACAAAATGAGGGTATTTATTTACTACAACCTGTGATAATTTTCTAGATTTTATTTTATTTTTTTAATTTGTTACCTTACTTCTTAAAAAAAATAATATATAAATAGCGGAAGTCACTATTTTCACCGAAAAATCACTTTATAAAAACTATGAAGTCCAGGTATTTATAGGTTAGACATAATGGTAAATGTTCACATTCACGTCTCATACATTACTAAAGAAGTTTCAATGTTTATATCTAAGATCGCAGATCATGTGAAATGCTGTCAATCCTCCATATTAATAATCTAATTTATTAGGTACTACGCAATTAGTGTAAACCTACAATATATACACACATAGCCACCTGGCCAAACCTGGCATAGTCATTATGTAATCTGCATGTGTCAAACCATACAATATTCTCTCAATGATATCATGTCTTAACCTACAAACATTTGGATTTCATAGTTTTTAAATTGTGATTTTTTGTTGAAAGAGTGACGCATTGTAAACATTATTTATTTTTAAGAAATAAGGTATGTAGTAAACGAATAAACAAAAAAATCCCAAAAATTAGCAGTCAGGCTGTAGTAAATAAATACCAAAATGAGTTTTTAAAGTCAAATTTCAAGATGAAAACTAACCTAACATGACCTAAAACCAAATATGGTTATTTTGGTTTTAAACCTTATAATCCCAAATTTAAGTCTAACGTTATAATTGAAACTAATCAGCTCTACTAGAAAAATCATTTCCATACATTTTTGTGTTTGTTTCTGCATTAGAAATAACCTATGAAAGGAACACACAAAAAGTTGTTTTACATTAGACATGTCATATTCTTTTAATTTTTAATCACAAAGAAGACCTGGTTTTTTCTAAAAAACTCTAAAAGTTATGGTAATAGCACAGACTTGTATATAAGGTTTTTGTTAAAGCGATAACCATGTAAATTAGGCTAACATTTATGGCACCAATGAAATATAAATCTGCCTATTAAGTACATTGTCTCAGATATTTTTTTTTACACCTGCGTGAATTATAGCCTAAGTGTGTAAAGTAAATACACGCTCAAAGGTGTCTATGGTACTGCCATCAATGAATGACATCGTAAACACTAAGCCATCTATTTCATTCCTAGTACACCAACCTCTATCTTGAAATGTGTACTTGTATATTCACCATGAGTCATAAATATCTATGATGTGGTTTTAGATTACTACAACATTATACAGTTAAGGTTTTGGTTATATACTTATTCAGGCGAACTGATGAAACTAGATTAATGAGTTTCAAGATAACATTACCTGATTATGTAAAAGGTATTATTTTCCATGTTTCAATACAAGACTGGCTTTATAGGCCTACATAGTCTTTTAAATTATGTATTTTTTTTAAATTTTTTTTTTGTTTGTTTTATAGATGAGAAGAAATCATAGTGATATGGAAATGAGGGAAATTGAACATGAGAATGATATGCATACATCACTATTACGCCCACGAATACACTCAATGTCTCATTCATTGGATATGGCTACATTAGGAATCATCAATGAACAAGGCCAAACTGCAGGTTTCTAGAATAACCATATTTTAAAATTGTAGAATTACATTAACATCAGATAATAAATGTAATCTTTTTAAGATGTATGTGGAATAATTAATTCATAGCTTGTTCCATGTCACATTTCACCTTTATCTCCCTTACAGTTTATTTTGTTTTAACATTACAATATTTAAGATATTAATCCGGTAATTGTTTACAAAGATGGTTCTGCTTTTATTGAGATTTATTATTTTTTTTAACATGTTTTACATATCTTATTTCTTAATAATAAAATAAGTTTTCAACGTGGAGTTAACTTTTTCACAGAAAAAAAACAACATAATTTCATCTTTTCTAGGTTAAGGTCCATTAAGTGAATTACGCGTTGAAATAGGTATTTACGCGAATTTTTACCTTACAAGGTTAAGTAAGGTGCTATATATATCAAATTTTGATAAAATTTTGGCTACACCAGATCAGTTTTATTTTGAATCAGCTGTTTAAAGATTTAATTATGATGAGTTAAAAACAATTTTAACTCTAGATAATAAAGTTTACCACTAGATTACACTTGGTATTACATTCGTAAATACACTTTTTCATTTAACACTTGTTGTCTATACACTATTAATTGTTTCTTTTGTAGAGTGGCCAACTCTTCAGGCTGAAGATGAAGGAGATGGAGATAGACATGCTAAGCAGATTTATAATGAGATGGAGAAAAACTCTGCTCTAATGGACAATAATCCTCTTGCTGAGAGGCTACGAATGTATGTAACTGACTTTTGTTGCAAATTGAAAATTGTGTTAATAAAATCAAATTTTTTTTTACAGGATTCGTTTTCTACATGACATTTAAAATAACAAAGTAATATCATATATTTAAAGATGGATCAATTTTAGTGTTAAATAAAAACTCATCAATGTGTCATTGTTTGTTTGTTTCGTTAATTTAAATTTGTGTGCTAACTATTTTTAATAACTGTGAAATGAAAAAGAGCATTATAAATAACATTCAAACAACCAATGAAATGTAGTATTTGTAAAACATTTATTAAAAACAAATTATTTTATACATTAACATATTAGAGAGACATATCATGAATATAAATATGATTATTATTTTAGTTAATATAATTTATCTTTTTTATTGCCTCAGAAGGAGAACTGATTTATTATTCCATGAATTTAAATCTTTACTTTATGTTGCAACAAAAATTGAATTAAACGATTTTATGAATATAAAATCAATTGAAAGCATTTACTTTTCTTTTCATATAAATTTTACTTTCCTTGAATAAGGATAAATGTGTCACTAGACAGTTGATAGTCATGTTTATAAAAAGAAATTACTATTTTTTACAAGTCAAAGTTATTATAAAATTAAAATACTAAGCATAATAAATTCTTATATCATAACAGATTAAATATTGTGTGTTATTTAACACAAGTTACCAGAACATTTTCACATTGCATATAACTTAACGTGTTCCTTGTCGTCTTCAGAGATGTGGTCGTTCTGTCCGAGATGAGATTGTCTGTGCACTTTACGAATGTCTGTAAGAAGAAATTCTATTAATACTCTAGACCATCTTACGATTTGTAACTGTTCATTGTTCGATCGCATTGTCATAACAAACGCTAAATATTAATTGTCTGTTCACGTGAAAACATCTAGTCAATTTTACTGTTCAAACAGCGATTTTAACACACTATGTCCATTCTTTCCGCTAAAAGTCTTTGAACTAAATTCAATTCGACAAATATATTTCATTACACTCCAAACTAGACTCAGAAAATTAAACATGTTACGTTTTTAACGAACTTTCTAATATTAACTGCCATAGGTCTAACCTTGTCAGACACTATGCTAAGACTCTAAACACATCTAACCATCTCAATACCTCAATTCAGACTGAAAAATAAGACTCTATTAATACTTGTACTACATTTTTATAAGTTTCTTTAAAATTAAACAGTTCAAATCACTCCACCATTGTCTACAGACAAAGACTTTTCACACAACCTCACTCCTCTAAGCTCCTTACTAGACTGAACCTCATGGTGAAAACTATCTTCCGGTTTACTGGACTTTATTCCAAATCTTGCTACATCAGCGTTGTCTCATCTAACGTTCTGTTCAGTACTACGCAAATAATAACTAGTCCTTTTCACAAATTTATTCCCACACAAAATTATTAAGTTTCTTATAACTAAATTTTCTTAAAACCTATACATTATTATTTATTTGTGTTTGGAAATCTATATTAAATGAATTTATTTTATTTTACCTTTTAAAAACATAAGTCACATTTTTGATTCACTTCCCCCTCCCATATTCTTTTTCAACGATTTCCCGCTATAGTAAATATTTAATTCAAATTAACCTTTTTAAGGTATTACACAGAGACAATGATTGATAAACATTTTTAACTTCCTTGTGATCAATTTTGTATCCTGAGTTTTGAGGCTCGTCATAAACAAATGACGAAATTCACATTCCTGTTGATAGTTCCTATTTGGATCTTCATTGACCTCCATATTGACCTAAGATGTGAAAAAACTTCTGTGCTTTTCAGACCTTACTTTTACTTTAGTTTAGTGTTAAATATACCTATTTGGTGATATTTTTAATTGTTTGTTACATTTATTTCACCTTTTAACAGGGATGCATTAAGAGAAATGCCTCAGAGGTTGGCTGTGAAACGAAATGTCAAAACCAAATTGACCAACACTGTCAGTCGAAAATCAAAGCATAGCCCTCTCAGCTATGGGAAACGTTTTAAATATCGTTTTAGCATAGCACTTAAAAGGGTAAGTCTTTAAAAACAATATTTAACTAAATTTGTTCTTTTGTTTAATATTAATATTTTTGCATTATTTTTATTGACATATTGACTTGAAATAATTAGTCATAGATTATATTTGTTAACAGTAGGATTAACCAAATTATTCTATTTGTATATTTCATTTTCATTTCTAAATATTATTTCGTCTATACATTTCATTTCCTGAGTTATTCACAAAATTTTGAAGCAGCGGTTAAACTTATAACCCCTTTAAAGATCTCTTACACTAAAGAGGTATGAAAAAATATGTTAAATTAAAAAAAAATAGATAAAAGTTTAATAAGTCAATATACAGATTAGTCTAAAAAATGTGTCTAATTTGTTTACTACATACCATTATTTGAACATTTTTAATTATATTTTAACGCGGAATTCACTTTTTAATTAAAAATTTGAAAATAGAAAAGTACTAAATTTACTTATGCATAGGTTATGTACACATCACATTGGGAGTTCGTAAGTAAAAAATTAACTTCTAAAACAGTGACTTTGGAAGCTTATTTAAAAAAACTAATTATTTAACTGTGAAAATAATTATAATGAGTTTTTTCGTTATAAAAGTAAAAGATTATATAGGCCTAATTTTTAAAAGATGTAAGACTGTGTTAGTCTGTAGGGTTTGACTATTTATTTAACCACTGACAGACTGATGTAAACAAACAACACCTAATATCAAGATTCATGTTCGTATGACGCAACCCAATTACACATCTTATGATTCGTAGTTAGTATTAAAATATATTTTTCCATAGAATGTTGTTTGTGTCATTTAGGCCTTCCGGGATTCTTGTTAACATCACCAATTGTTAACACAATTTAGCAAAAATCATCATAACCACAATTAATCTGATCGATAATCAATACAAATCGATACTCACTTTATTATGTAATATCTAGTATGTGTTATCTTTGATCTAGTAGTTCGTCATCTGTAATTATTTCAGTCACAACAATTTACTAAAATTTTCATAGCCTGTTTTTATGTGAATTTGGTACTTTTACATATTTGGCGTTACAATTTTACATTTTCAAAATAAGGTATGTAGTAAATCAATTAGACAAAATATTTTAATTAATTCTATATCAATTTACTAAACCTTTACAGAAAAAATGTGTATTTCGTTCAGAAGTTCGAAAAATCCGATTTAAAATATATGGTGAGAAAATTCAATCATTAATACCTAATATGGTACTATAGTGGTCATAATAACAGTTGACCAAGTTAATAAAAAACTCAAATTTTAAGGCAACATACTACAACTAAAAAAGTTGGTTTTGTGTATTACATAAATACAATATTGAAGTAATGTAAAAATTGTATTCTCATTGACACAACCACTAGTTTCTTTTTAAAATTATCAGCAATTACCCACATTACAGCAGACCTTGATATTGCAATTATTATATGAAGAATTATCCAAGTTGTCAATATAACATAGTTTAGCTCAATGTTAATTATTAGAACATCTTATTTCAACTAATTATTAAATTAAATAAATCTGATATTATGTTTATATTGTTACTCAAAACGAATGTATAAACAACAGCTAATAATACACAAATTTTGCGCAGTCTTCCTCACATCAACGTAACTTTTAACACATTATCTGTAATGTTTATAAAAAAATGCAGTGTTTCAGAAAAATATTAGATTAATTAACAACATCCATTTATGGTTGATTTAATGTTAATATATCAAAACATAATCTATTTTTAACAATAATAAAATGAATCAATAATTATTATATTGCATATTTATTTGTGTAGTTAAGTTTGGGTCTACGAGATGTACTTTCAAGTTGTGAACTCTGGTATTCTAGTCTCAAATCTATTGAAGGTCATTTTGGAAGCGGTGTAGCAACTTACTTCAAGTTTCTACGTTGGCTATTTCTTATGAACCTCACTGTTTTCATTATAAGGTTTGTATTATAACAGTTATGATACAGCTCATAAGAAATGTAATACATCTATGATATTTAAAAATAATTGATATTATATTGCAGGGTTTTTAGCTTATGTATAGTTGACTTATTTTCAAAACAGAAAACTTCTCCTGTTAGTTTTTTTGTATCGCTGGACATGGTACAGTTTATAGATATTGAAAATAGATCACTTAATTAAAATCATTTTCATCCTTCCTAGGCTAATGGCATACTATACTATCATTACAGATACATTTTGTATGATTTTTATTTTAAATGACAGATAACGAATATATCTACATTAAAGATTGTTTTAACATTGTAAACCACCCACGAAAATCCAGCAGCTCTTAAAACTTATAAAAGATAGGCTCCCTTTACACACCTCAGGAGTGTACCATGTTCCTTGCAGTTGCGGTAGGTGCTACGTAGGAGAAACAGAGATATTAGTTTCAACAAGGGTAAAGGAACACATAAGATGTATAAAAAGATCAGATACAGACATTTCAGCAATAGCAGACCATTCTACTAAAACATCACACGCAATAGAATTCGATAAAGTTAAGATATTAGCTAGTTCTTCACATTATTGCGAGAGGAAAATTCTAGAAGCAATAGAAATAAGAAAACAAACATAAAGACAACTTTAATAAAGACCAAGGCTATGAACTAAGTAACACATGGAAACCCGTTATTTCAAAAATAAATACACAATGCAGCTTAGAATCTTCCAGAAACGACAACTGTCACAATAAAACAAAAGAATTATTGGTAGTCAAACGGCGGCCCGACAAAGGTCCACGGCCCGATAAGGGTCCACTCCCAGGACTATATAAGCTCAGGCCTAGGATGGCTCGCTTCACTTGACATTTGTTAAGCCTTGAGAATGGACATCTGTAAAGTGCCCGAAACGTCGGCTGTACTCAACGTGCAGACAATATTGATGCGGTCGAACCCCGAAGAGCAAGATCATAATGAATTACGAAGATATTAATTTTTTTCCTTGTTGTTTAAATAAAGGACTAGACTGAGCAACAAGAAACTACTTATGATGTACCGTATAGTCAAGTGTATGAGATACATATTTCCATTGATGCAGGATGATATTGGACGCACTAGAAAGAAGTAAATGGCTGTCATCATCAAAAAAAAAAAAAAAAAAAAAAAAAAAAAAAAGAAAAGAAAGTAGCATAAAATAGAAACTCTTAACCTTTGAATACTCTAATATTACCAGGGTTGAAGAAAAACAGGAGTTGGTCAAGGGAGACCAGATAGGAAAGTTGAAAGAGATGTATCTCTTTCACCAGATGTACACACATTTTACCAAAGTAAAATTACTTCAATAAGACCCCTGTTTAGTTAGTGACATTTTGTTATGTAGAAGAACAAAACATAAAACTAATTCCAATCAAACAGTGTAAAAAATTAAAATACAACAAACTTGTACAATTAAATTTAACCTTTATTGACTTGTATAGAGACACAGGCATGGTGATTTGAATTTATAGTAAAATATTTGGATAGAGACTTTTGGACCACCCACTATAAAACTTTCCAATATATATATATATATATATATATATATATATATATATATATATATATAAACTTTATTTTTCAGTTTAAGTTTTGTAATCTTGCCACAACAAATTCAAAACAAAAAAGCAGAGCTGAATGCAACGTCTACTCTTGGAGATCTGATCCAATCAATTCCTGACCAACTGAGTATGGTTTTCACTTCCAATCCTATAGATGAAATCTCAAATAAAACTCTTGTTAAAAACTCAAGATTCAAATTTGGGAACATATTTACTGGCGAGGTAAGTTTATTCACATTATACAAGAGAATTATCTGATATATGTTTATTTATTAATAAGTTAATATTTAAAGGTTTAATAAGCTTCTGTTTGGTTTGTTTTAGCATTCTGGAATACATTAGTTGTAAGTAAACATTCTATTTTTGTCTAATCAATATTTAAAAGTTTGATTTATTTTTATACTTTTACATAATTTATAAACTTGTTCTTCAAAGATGTGTCCATACAAATTATGAGAGTCATTTTTAATGTAAGAACAGTTTGTCCATCGTAACCGCACAAACCACAGACTAGAGCGGTTTCAAGGTCAGGTGCTCTCTACACACCCCCCTCACAGTTGTCAGTATTTCAAGTCTCTTCATGTGTTAGTTGTTTGTGTACATAGCATTGTAAAATACTATGGCCAACACCAATCCTACCAATTGTGAACTGCACTGTATAGTTATATTTTTGAATGCAACAAATATTTATCCTACTGAAATTAATCGACAAATTGTAGAACTTTGTGAGGAAAAAAAATATGGACTAGGAGAATATATATAAATGGTCTAGGTCGTTTAAGGAAGGAGGTACTCGTGTTAATGAGTCACAATCCAAGCAGCCAATTGAAGATGCGATAAATACAGTCTGTAAGAATGTTCGTGAAAACAGGCACTTTACTTTTGATAAGCTGCTTGAGTTTTATCTATAAGTTTCATGATCTATATAATTCATGACATTATTTCTGTTAAGCTCTAGTACAAAAGTATTTGTGATAGGTGGGTTCCAAGAATGCTTGTCCCCCCCTCCCCATTTTTCTTGTTCTTTTAAGGCAAAAAAGTATTAAACAATTTTTATAGACAAATTCAATTATAAGCATATAAAACAAGTAGATCGATTTCATATAAAGCATACTATCAAGAGTTAAAGTTATGAAACCCCCAAATTACAATGAATAATGATCTTCATAGAAAAATACAATTTCAAATGAAATGAACATAGTACAGTGTGATTCTTATATCTCTGGACTCTAAATGAAAATGAGCCTCAATACAGAAATTGTAAAATTTATGTTATTTTAATGCAATATTTATTTTATACATTTTGTACATTATAAAATCAGTTTTTAAGTTAGGTTAGAGTTTAATGGGGCACATAGCCTATTGATTAGATTTTGTATGGACAGGAGACACGCTTACCTAGGAAAGTATTGGTCCTTGGTATTACCTAATAGTATACAAGTAAGAAAACACACAAAAAATCACTAAAGTTCTGAAATATTTCGTAAAGACTGTTCACTTTCTCAATCAGTAGAGTATAAAAAGAAGTTTTTAAGTTTCCTTTACAGAAGATGCTGAAATTGTCCTCCATTTTATAACAGACACAAATCTACTCTATGACACAGGTTTGCAGATATAGAATTCAGTACATTGAGTAGGATGTCTCTTACAGTGTTGAGTATGTTGTTTTGTAAATCTTGCAGTGTTCTAGAATTACTGTGGTATACTAGTGCTTAAGATAACTCCGCAGAAAAAACCTGGAGGAGTCAGATCTGGTGACCATGATGGCCACAAATTTTTCGAGATTAATCAATTGCCGAAGAACTCGTGAAGTATCATCATTATTTTATTGAAGTGTGATAGGTCATTGAAAACATTCATCAACTTAAAGCAAGCTACAAATTATTGTTTGAGTTCAGCATAAACAATAGAATTAACCTGTTGTTAAAGAAAATCAGTCTATAAATTTTCTTTCTGGATATGGCATAACAAATTCCAATTTTGCCGAGTGAAATGGAACATGTGCAAGGCGTGAGCATTAGCTTGGCACGCCAGATGTGAATGTTGTGGTTGTTAATGTATCCATTTAAATAAAACCAAGCTTCATCACTAAAAAAAGTATTGTTATGATTGTAAAATTTTACTGTGAGTAAATTTTCAACAACGCAACCCTCTAATTCTCCATGAGCCTCATGGCGGACTGACTAACAGAATACCACAGGCGTAATGTGACAGGAGAGAGTAATAACATCGTAACAAAAACTTGTTCCGCAAGGTTATTCAACCAACAAAAGTCAGCAATATTGCTAGTTTTGTAACTAACATTATAAAGAAATACAGTTCAGGGATATAAGAAACTGACTGTAATTTCTAATGTATAGTCAAAAAATAGTGATATACACAATTACTTCGTTTAGAGAAGGTATGAAAAAAAAATTTTTAACAAACTTACCCTATTGGAAAGACGCCTTGAACTACCAATACAATTTAACATTTCCTACAAGCACAAGAGACCCAACTTTTGGGAATTAATTACATTTAGAGAATCTGCTTGTATTTCATTGTTTGATGAGACTGAGTAGGTACCATGGTGTCCATCAACTTGTTTTATCTAAACTTAACTTCATTCTGAAACTCCTCTAAATCCAAACTTAAATAAAATCAATACTTTAAATATTAGATACATTCCTAAAATACTTGAAATAGCGTTGTTCAAAACAATTTACAATTCTTAATGCAATATTCTAAATTCAGTTTTTAAAGTTTAAAAAAAGTAACCAAATTGTATAATTTTTATTTCAAACTTTCTTTAGATTTATAGTTTGAATAAATATTTTGATTTCTTTTTTACCCATCCATGGCATGAAAAAACTTGTTCTGTTCATTTCAATTGTTCAAACTTTGCACAACCTTTCTATTTTATAATAGTTACATTTTATAAGCAATGTTAATTAAGGCAGTGTGGCTGGTTGCACTATCTTGCTGGAACCATTGTGAACGAAAAGACAGGTTTCGGGCAAAACAAAATCTCCTGAGGTCTCCTATAAAATGATCAAGAATGACCCTATATCGGTCCTAATTTATAGTAAGAGGATTTTCATTATTGTCTTCAACAAAGTATGGACCAATTATCCCTCTCCCTGACACAGGGCACCAAATGGTTACACGCTTACTATGGTGTGGCCTCTCTTCAACAATGTCAGGACGTACAAACCCAAGAAAACGTGTTATCTGCTTGTTTATGAAACCATTAAGGTACACATGTCATTCATTTGAAAACTATACATCACTCAGAAACTCAGGTTCTCTATAGCACATTGCTAACATTGAAGCGCAGAACTGAACTCTTGACTGTTTTGTTTATACATTTCAAAGGTTACCCAGTTTGTATCTTATAGGGAAAACCACCATTGTTTTTAAACACTCTTCTCAACGACGTATTGCTTATATTCAGTTTTATAGATGTTTGGTTTAGGCTTCTTTTCGGTGACTGTAACACTTACTGCAACACTCTTCTGTAGTTTTCATTTGTACAGACAGTAGTTGGGCGACCTGAATAGCCTTTCCACTACATCAAAACACTACCTGTTCTTCGAATTTTTTGAACAACACTAATAATCACAGCATTACTAGGCGGTTTTTGTGAAAATGTTTCTGAAAATGTAATGCAGTGTGTGACAAACTTGGCCCACCCGCACGTCCAATTCCGTATGGGCGAAAATACGGCTCTACAATAAAAGATTTCTCTTTGCAGTAGTTAGTACCACATCAGCAAAAACTAACCTCAAATAAGAACAAAGTAATAATCATGAAGACGTGGCACAGCTGATTCAGTTTCAGTACTGTTTATTTTGGCGCATACCTAATTTGTAAAGGACCAAATAAACATTAAAAATAGAAAGCCGCTCAGCCAATCCCATACAAAAAACAACAAACTACGTCACCAAATGAATAACAAAAATTGTTGTGAGGGAGGGAAAAGATGGCAGCTGTACTTGTCATATTATGACCTTGAGACCTTTCTTTAGCATGGTATTTCTTACTAAAAGAAATGCTAATTTTAGTAGTAAATGTTTTTTGTTGTAGTCAATTAGGGTAACTTTGTATTGTAATTTATATTGTACATAAACAAACCAAAATTATTTATTTATTTGTAATTTCTATTTTTTTAAATAGACATAGGTTATAAAATATCCTAAATTCAATATAAACTTAAATAAAAACAAAATTTAGGTAAATCAATCTTATATTTGAGACCTAAGATGGTAGTTTATCAGAATATTGAAATTCCAGAGTCATTATACTAAACTCATCACATGCCTAAGTGGAAGTGATGTTCTTCCAAGAATAGGCATTGAAAATAGCTACTCTTTTTTATAGAATTGCAATTTTTTTAATTAATTTATCATACATTTATTTACCACAGTGAGCTGATAAAAAGTCTCTAAACAGGATTTAAATTGGTTGAATTTACATTACTGGTTTGGAAAATTAAAATTAGGATTAGCAAGCTTAGGTAAATATTGCAAATTTATTAAGTAGAAGGAAGAAAAAAACTCAAACTTTTTCTCAAAATTTGAAGACCTATTATAATTTAATATGTAGAATGATAAATGTTTTTCAATTGTTTGCAGCAACTGGAGGTGGGTACAGTAATTCAATATTTAGTATTTAGTTTGTACAATATTTTCATGTGTATCAATTCTTTCCTTAAATTTAGCCCTTCACACAAATATTATTAGGTCAATTAACTAAAACACAATGAACATGGAAGGTCATATCACTAGCCATCCTGTATAAAGATATGGCTTCTCTTTGTTGAAAATATAATTGTATAATGTAACACCATAATAATATTCTTATTTTCTTAAGGGCATTTTCAAGGGATGAGGGGTTTCATATGTTATTGAGCTTGTGATACTAGTGAGTTTAAAATCAGGTAATTAAGATTTGAGTATATGGAGAATTAATATTCTATTTATATAATTTGTGTTTGTAATAAGAATAAGATATATCTATATTATAATATAAGTTCAATAATTTTCCTCAGATAGTTTATTTTGTTTTCTCTTATATTTCTATGTGTTAATTTTCATTACTGTTGAGACCAAAGGTTCTTGGTGGAATTCCATGTTTAAAGATAATAAACACAATTTTTTTATATTGTATCTTCCACTTTTTATTAGTCTAGCCGACCAATGGTTTCGCCTGCTAAGGCATTGAGGAGCCTTAATTACAGACTGAAGAAAAATGAAAAATAGAGAGCCCTAAAAACTAGATGGTGGGAGTTAGATACATTGAATGGAAGGGTGGGGAAATAGCCAGCCTGGGCAATGAACATAGGAACAATACAGAATGCGAAAACCAGTTAATTTTTCTAGGTACAGACAACTTTTAAAGGTTTTACTAAGGAAGATTTATACGAATCTAATTGGTCATTTAAAACTAAATTAGGATTATAGTATCTTATCTTTTAACTTTTAAGCTCTCCAAAGCATTCAATTTCCTACCTTTATTATCTAATGGCGGAAAATTAACTATCTAGGAAATTTTATTTTTTGGCAACTTTTATTTCATTTTTTTTAATATGTAATTTTTTTGTTATTATTTGTTAATTTTTCTGTTGCATTTCTATTTTCTTTTTGTAGGCAATTCCTAAACAGGCTTAGCCTAAGGGATTCATATTTATCAAATTAAAGTTATTTCAATATATTGGTTTATTGTAAGATTTTGTTTATCATGGAATACAAATTATTATTATAAGTGTAAGAAGTAATACATTTACAAATTGCTTTCATATTATGTTGACATTTTTTGTTGCAATACAAAATACATACTTAATATTTCACAGGGACATTTGACAAACTCTTCACTCTACTATGGGAGCTACAATGTTGGCACACCTACAGATCTGGAGATTTATTCTATTCCCAAAGCTTACTTCTTCACTTCACTTTTTGCATACTTATTTACGTTCATCATTATTTCTGTTCAGTGAGTATAAGATTTTATTTTAATTAACAGTTGTAACTTAACTTAGTAGCTAATCTCAACCTAAGTTTTTTATAAGAATTATGCTTGTATGTTTGTCATTGCAATGACCTAGACTTGTTATTATGTAACATTGTTTCTTGATTCCCCGCCCATTCTTCCTGCATTGTGAATTCAAGAGCTTTCCCAAAATAATTGGATGAGTTTTCAAACCACAGCAACAATTTAAAAACATGTACTCCTTATGAGTTGTACTTACAACTAAACACAAATCATCTAAACTAAATATCACATTCAATTCAAGTTACCTAGTATTCAGTCATAATACACTCTATTATTCTATTAATATTGAAGGAAGAAAAAGGGGAAACAAAATATGAAAATACATGTGATTATGATATAATTAAATGAATATGATGTAAATAATTAAATGAACTGACGTAATAGCTATTTTTCTAGGAAAACTCCATTATTTACACAAATTTTGAATTTATATTGAACAATATAAAATATAACTATATGTATTTATAAATGTTGTATTGTTTATCATAGAAAATACATTTGGCCATCATTTGTGCAGATTTGAAAGCTGGTCACAATTAACTATTTTGTGTTGGTTGTACAGGTAAAAAAGTTAACGTAACAACCAATTTGTTAAATTTATTGATTGGCTGAAATTCGGAAATATTTTTATGGATTTTTCTGATTAAAAAACTAGTCTGATGAGTCATAGAACCGTGTCTGGAATATCAGATTTGATATACTATACGTCTACAGCAAGTCAAAAATGGTGAAAAATTATTCTGAAAGATTTGGATTGGTGTACAATTTATATCTGAATGTTGTGTTTCCACTAGAAAGTTAGGAAAAATTTCCATATAGCTATTAAATTTGATAATAACACATCTTCACTCACCTCCATCACCTAAGTAGTGATATATAACTAATAATATAGATTCTATTTCGATATAAATTATTTTATTATCAATAAAATTGATTACAGTCTTTTAGTTAGTTATCATAAAAGCTTTGTCTTAAATGACTTCAATTGAAATTATAAATTTTATATTATAAAAAATAGTTAAATGGTGTAAGAGTTTTTAGATATATATATATAATATATATCTCGAGTAATTGTTATAACACACATATAAATGGAAAACACGGGCAATTATTGGAGTCCATATCTCTGGGAATTATTTTATCGACACAATAGTTCATATACATATCGTAGGGTATTATTGCAACACAAATATCAATGGAAACACAATTAATTAGGCTATAGTCTATATCTCTGGAATTATTTTATACATATAATAGTTCATATCTCTTAATCTCGGGGTTCTAGGTTAGTGCGGCTTTTACCAAGGAAATTAGGTATAATACCATTTAATATAAAGGACATAAAAGGAAAACAAAATGAAAGAATTAATTTTAGTTTTAGTACATGGAGAAAAATAAAAAAATGAGATGAATGAAGTTGACAATTTATAACTGTTCAAAACTGAATAAGCTGTTCAAGTTTGTTATATTTTTTAATATAGATGTTCGTATTCAGTTTTATGCTTTTATTGATTCCACTTTCAACTTGTGAACACTAATATTTATGAAAAAGAACAGGCCACATAGGGTTTATGGTTTTAAAAAAAATAACACAATGGAATGCAAATGGAAGGATCTCACCAGTTCATAGAATCTGTCTTGTCATCATCTTCATATCAGACCAACTTTAATATATATATTAACATTCGAAATTTTCACTCAATATTATTTCTTCTTATTATTTTCATGATGTAGGAAATATATTTTTAATTTATGTAAATTTCTTCAAAATTATTGTAGTAGCAGAAACTTGGAATGCTTCTTATTTGCCTCCAAAATTTTTAACTCTCTCCCATTTCACTCTCAATCATTGTTCCACCATGTACATAGAGGTTCGAATTTATATTTGTATTTCTTTGAAATGATAATGTAGGCTATATTTGGTTCACTAATGATATGAATATATGATTCTAATTTATTAAATGAGAAGTTGTTAATAACTTCATTTATATTTATTTCTTCTAATTTTGTAAATTAGGTTGTTAAACTATATTAAGGATCCAAATAACTTCTTTTAAAATAATATGTTGTCTTAAAACTAATATACATATTTTGATTTTAATCTTAAATTTATCGTAAATTCCCGCATCTCAATTGTCTATGGAATCTATTTGAATCACGTGATTTAGTTGTCGGTGGGCGTGTCTTTTAAAATGTCTGTCATTTGATTTCTTTCGGCCGCCAATTTGACTATGACTTTCTGTCGTAATTTGAAAGATTTTACCTTTATTATTGATTCTAAATAAGGACTCAGGTGACGTTTTATATTCAGGGATATATGGATTATATCTAGGCCTGGTTTGTTTGGTCTCGAGGCTTTCTGTATTTCTACAATCGGCGAAATACTGACACTGTATTTCAAACTGGCAATTTATTTGATTGACTTTGTCGTCTTGATAAAAGCAGATTATTTTTATTTCCATATCTCTGCCTTTGAGTTGTTAATTTTTACGGGTAGATCGAATATTTAGGCTTAATTTTTATATAGGTCTTCCTAGGTTTAAAATTTGGTAAGTTACGTTAATTAATTATTGTCCGGTCGAAAATCTTGAATTTGACATTGTTTTGGATTGGCGTTTCGCATTCTTGCCGCTAGGCGCGTGTATGTCGTCGTTTGAAATGAATGGAATTTATATAAATTTGCATGATAAATTATTTATTGACAACATCTTTTTCGAGTTGTTACAATATCCCCTGGGTTACTTTTCCTGAAAATATTAACTATTTGAGATTTTCAGGGAACAAATTTACAACGAGAAACTATGTTGTATCCCAATACCACCTGTCTATTCCATTATTTCAGGGCAATGAAATCAATCAGCTATTCTTGTATTATTTACACACTTAGTAGTTAGTTGTATGACATTGTAGTATACTTGTATTTCTTGAGGGAAGACACATGGTATGGTCCCTTTATGTTATCGCCTTGTAAATCGCTAATATAATATGTAGACACTCCTTTAATCTGGTTAATTCGGTATGGTCCACTAAATATTTCAAACAGTTTATATGTTTCTCCTTCTACAGCATTTGACAGTGGGTAATTTTTTATTAAAACTAATTCTCCTAATTCAAAAGTGGTGGGTTTATTTTTGGCATTTAATCTGCTGGCTCTCTTTTCTTGTTTATTTTGTAATCTTCGCCTGGTCATAAATAATTTGATTTCAATGGGTATATCTAAATATACTAAGTTGGTTATGTATGGTTCCCAGAATCTCACATCTCTTTTCCCTAACTGGAGTTCATTTGGTGTGAAGCCTGTGGTGTCATTGTGGACTTCATTTAACATGGTGTTAATGTCGGATATGCATCTAGCCCAGTTTTTGTGGTTCTGAGAGCAATATGTTCTTAAACATCTTTTAATTTCCCTTATGGGTCGTTCTGCCATGTTTGTTTGTGGGTGGTAGTAGGGGTTGAAAATAGGTTCTATGGAATGTTCTGTTAATGTTTTAAGCCATGATTTACTCCTGAATTGTGTTCCATTATCACTTTGAAGTCGGATGGGGGTGCCATAAATAGGGAAATGTAAATTGAAAAGTTTATTTAATATCGTTTTTGTAGTTGCAGCTCTCATGGGGTACAATTTGACAAACTTTGTGAAAATATCCAAAACAATCAGTATATATTTAACTCTACCTGTGCTGGTGGGTAGTGGTCCAATAATATCTACAGCTATTTGGTGATTTTTCCCAATACATGTTATGCCTTTAGCTGGGCCAACTGAAGGATGTGGATTACATTTACACTTCTGACATGAATCGCAAACAGAGAGGGTGATTCTGATTCGACGCCCCATATTTTTAAATATGAAACATTCTTTAAGGATGTCTAGACATTTTTTGGCTCCACAATGGAGGTAATAGTGGTGGCATTCCCATATCAGCCTATCAATGATTTGTTCAGGGACTACTATAAGCCATTGTTGGTTAAGTTGTTTATACAGAGTGTCTTCGTATATTTTATAAGTTTTCTTGATTTTTGATTTGGAAAGGTGGTGTTGATCTGTGTTTAGGATGTGTATGATGTGTGATAAGTTTGGATCCAGTTTCTGAAGGTGTGAAATGTGTTGAAGTTCTGTTTGTAAATCTTGGTCTTGTATTCTGTTTATGTAGGCCATCATAAGTGGTGGTTGTTCATTAATGGGTGTTGTTGATTGGTGGTTAGGGATTCGACTTAAGGTATCTGCAGTACAGTTTTCACTACCCTTGCAGTGCAAAATTTTGAAATTGTAGTCTTGTATGGCCAAAATCCATCTTGTTAAACGTGAATTAAGAAGTTTGCAGGTCTTGAGGAAAGTTAGAGCATGGTTGTCTGTTATGATGGTTATGTCTGTACCATATATTATGTATCTGGTTTTTTGCAGACAGTATACTATGGCAAGCAATTCCTTTTCTGTTGTGGTGAATCTTCTCTCTGCCTGTTGCAAGGCTCTGGACAGGAAAATGATAGCGCGTTTTTCTCCCTGTTCATTATATTGATATAGGTGTCCACCTATAGCAAAATCTGAAGCGTCTGTTTGTAGGTAGAATGGTTTATATGGGTCTGGATGGTGTAAAGTTTGCGTTTCTAAGAAAAGTTGTTTACTTTTTTGAAAAGTTTGTTCATCTGTTGGTGTCCAATGGAATTTATAATTTTTAGAAGTGAGTCGAAGAAGTGGTTGTATGTGTTCAGAGAATTTGTCTAGAAATTTATTATAGTAGTTAATGCATCCTAAGAATCCTTTTAGCTGTTTCCTTGTTTTAGGTGAAGGGAAATCTAGTATGGGTTTAACCTTGCTATTATCCATTTGCAATCCTGTGGCGGTCATGGTGTAGCCTAAAAATGGTACAGATGTTCTGCAAAATAATGATTTGCTGAATTTAATAGTCATGTTTGCTTCCTTTAGTTTTTGAAAAATATAAGTTAGATGTGCAAGATGGCTAGGAAAATCTTGTGATAATACACAGATGTCATCAATGTATACAAGTGTGAAATCTTCAATGCTGTCTTCGAAAACTTTCTCTAATGCTCTTACTAGGGCTGCTTGAGAAGTTGAAATACCAAATGGGGTGACTGTATACTGGTATGTCCTTCCTCTAAACTGAAATGCTGTGTATTTTCGTGATTCGGGTGCTAAGGGTATCTGCCAATACGATGCTGTGAGATCGATGGTACTTAACCATTTACTGTTTCTCCCTTTTGCAAGTAATTCGTTTATGCTTCGATTCTGTTCGAAGTCAGGCATAGTAATTTCATTTGCCCTTCTGGCATCTAAACATAATCTTAATTCTCCACTCTTTTTGACAACTGGTATTATGGGATTGATGAACTGACTATAAGATGACTCGATGACATTAATGTTTAGCATTCTGTTTATCTCCTGGGCTACTGCCTCCTGGTGAATTAGAGGGACAGGGTATGATTGTCCTCTGAAAATCTTATCTTCTCTAACCTCTATTCGGTGTGTATACTTGTTGCATAGGCCTGGGGTGTCTAAAAAAATGTCCTTGTATTTTAAAATTAATTCTTTTAGTTGTTGCTTTTGTTGTGGTTCCAAAATCTCATTTTCATTCAAATTTACATCAATCTCCTCTTCTCTTAAATAATCTTCTCTATTAATTTCGGATCGTTCTAGAATGTTATCATATTTTAATCTGTTATTTATACTTGTATCACTGTAATTATTATTGTTATTATTATTATTATTATTTATATTTATATTCTTTGTAATGTGACATAAAATTCCTTCTTTATTAACCTCTTCAAACTTCAATACGATATTCTTATCGTTGGCCCTTAATTGTAGCATCTTTGTTTTGAAGTTGATTTCCATCTCATTTTTACTTATCCAATCCATTCCTATAATTATATCTCTTATTAGATTTGGCACTATTAGTGTGTGTATCCAAATTTCTTCTCCTCCTACTCTCACTTTAAACATGACTATTCTAGATACTCTACGAGTTTTTGATCCGACGGCTGTGGTTATTTGAATGTTCGTAGTGGGGAGTTCTTCATATTTCCCAATACTTTGTTTATTCCCCTGGAACCATTGTTCTGATAAACAAGAAATATTTGAACCAGTATCTATCAAAGCAGTGAGGCATATATTGCCAATTGAAATCATAATCTCCGGACATCTAATAAGGTTTGTTGTGTGTTTTATGGTTGATCCATGTTCTTCTTCATTTAACAAGAAGTTTCGGTCGCAAAACATATTGCTGATTAAGATATGATTGTTGGTGGGAATTATTTTTTTCTGTAGTAGCGTTGTTGGCCTATCTATTCCGAGGTCGTTTGATGGCACAGTGTTAATGTCATTGAGAGTCACCTTATGATGGGGTTGTATGATATGATGACTCATTTGGCCGGGGACACTTACTGCGCTCTGCAGTTTTCCTGCTGGGGAACTTCCTGTGATGTGCTTGCCTCCGGGTGGTTGATGGGTGGTCGATTTTCTGCTATGGCGTGGCAGACGTTGATCTGTTCGGGAGTTGGGTAGGACTGGTTTCGAGGTCCTGTCAGTCGTGGTGGGTTGGTCTGGTGGTCTGATCGGTTGATTGGATGGTTGCTTCTATTCGGTGAAGGTTGAAAATGTTGTTGTGGTCGAGATCTATGTTGTTGGTATTGATTTAGTGGAGGTCTATAATTATATTGGTGCGTAGGTGGAGATCGATTGTGTTGAAAATGGTTTTTATTTAATGCCGCTGGTCGAAACTGGAAAGAATTGTTTATGTACGGTTTCTGCTCCCTAGGAGTGAATCTTGGTCTCGGTGGAAATGATGTAGCTTGCTGTTGGTCTCGTCTGGTCCGGGTATGCGCATCCTTCAAATCTTCTCTTTGTAAGAGCAACTCAAACTCCAAAATGGTCTCAATTTTTTGGACTCTGCAGGCGTCCTGCACTAGCTCTTCAAAATGTTCAGCCATACATGTAATGATTTCATTTTCTGTTAAAGGTGGTTGTATAGCCCTTAATGTGATCACTCTTTCGGTGAAATACTCTGAACGACTCAGTTTTCCGTTATGTTGATATTTATCTACATCCAATCTTTGTTTTATGGCTCGTTGAACCTCCCTACTCCAATACTTCTTCTCAAAAGCTGCTTGGAAGTCTTCCCAGTTCTGCAGGTCCTGTTTAATAAGAGTAAACCACCTGGCAGCATGGCTTTCTAGACATAACTCTAATGTGTCCACGAGCAGGTTGATCGGATCGGTGTTATTATTGGTGATGGTCCTTCGTTCGTAGAATTTCTGTATTCTACGCAGGTGTTCTGTGGGGTTGTGTTCCCTACCATGGAACTTCGGCGCTTGATTGTCGCTGTTATTCGACCCTCCACATGTTACGTATATTTGCTGTGCTGTGGCGGTGGTCTTATGACTCCTTATTTCCTTTTCTAGACCTTCCATTCGGTTGCTGTTGTTGGTCACTATACCCTCTAGTTGATTGATGTTCTTCTCCTGCTCTTTATTGATCTCTTTAATTCGCTCAATATCTTCCAGCACAATTGTATTTCGGGACTGGCATTCCTCTCGAACCTCCTGCGCTTTTCGCTCCAAGTTTTGTTGAATCTCCTCCTTGTTCCTTTGGTTAGTAATCGCCAAGTGTTTCTCTAGAGATCTGTGCCGTTCTTCCGTTTCTAGGATGAGTTTTTCTTGTGCAGCTTGGTGGTGTAATTGTAAACGCTGCCACAGTCTTTCTTCTACGCTCTCTATCTGAGTCCGGACGTCTTCTCGGATGCTCTCTATTTTTCTATCTTGCACGTCAAAACGTTGACTTATATCCTTTTTTAGTTCACCCTTATTATTTTCTAGACTTTGGTTTATTTCCCCTTTTAGTTGACCTATATCCCTTTTTAGTTCACCCTTATTATTTTCTAAACTCTTATTTAGTTGACTAAAAAGTTGCTCTAACGTCATCGGTGGTGTTGGCTGTTCTTGTTCCGCGTTTTTGTCGCTTGTTATTTCGTGATCCATATGTGTTCCGGGGTTCTCGCCTAACTCGAATTCTTCTTCTTCCATTTCGCTGATCGGTTTATCATAGTCAGGGATCCGCGACCCTTCCAGCGGAATGCCCTCAATGTCCATATTGTCACTCGCGACCACGTCTTCTTTACGACGGGACCATGACATATCCGGTAGGTCTTCGTATTCGCTAGCCTTTGGTGTCAATGTAATTTTCTTTCTAAGATTATATTTCGACTGTTGATCCATCTTAATATTTACGAATAATATTTTGATACACAAAATACAACACAAAATATCTATCTTAAAACTAACATAAAATCTTAATTTGTTAGTCTAAAAGAAGTTATTTGGGAAAGGGAAAATTTCCTTGACAAAAGCCAACACGTTGGTCGCCATTTTGATATATAACTAATAATATAGATTCTATTTCGATATAAATTATTTTATTATCAATAAAATTGATTACAGTCTTTTAGTTAGTTATCATAAAAGCTTTGTCTTAAATGACTTCAATTGAAATTATAAATTTTATATTATAAAAAAAAGTTAAATGGTGTAAGAGTTTTTAGATATATATATATAATATATATCTCGAGTAATTGTTATAACACACATATAAATGGAAAACACGGGCAATTATTGGAGTCCATATCTCTGGGAATTATTTTATCGACACAATAGTTCATATACATATCGTAGGGTATTATTGCAACACAAATATCAATGGAAACACAATTAATTAGGCTATAGTCTATATCTCTGGAATTATTTTATACATATAATAGTTCATATCTCTTAATCTCGGGGTTCTAGGTTAGTGCGGCTTTTACCAAGGAAATTAGGTATAATACCATTTAATATAAAGGACATAAAAGGAAAACAAAATGAAAGAATTAATTTTAGTTTTAGTACATGGAGAAAAATAAAAAAATGAGATGAATGAAGTTGACAATTTATAACTGTTCAAAACTGAATAAGCTGTTCAAGTTTGTTATATTTTTTAATATAGATGTTCGTATTCAGTTTTATGCTTTTATTGATTCCACTTTCAACTTGTGAACACTAATATTTATGAAAAAGAACAGGCCACATAGGGTTTATGGTTTTAAAAAAAATAACACAATGGAATGCAAATGGAAGGATCTCACCAGTTCATAGAATCTGTCTTGTCATCATCTTCATATCAGACCAACTTTAATATATATATTAACATTCGAAATTTTCACTCAATATTATTTCTTCTTATTATTTTCATGATGTAGGAAATATATTTTTAATTTATGTAAATTTCTTCAAAATTATTGTAGTAGCAGAAACTTGGAATGCTTCTTATTTGCCTCCAAAATTTTTAACTCTCTCCCATTTCACTCTCAATCATTGTTCCACCATGTACATAGAGGTTCGAATTTATATTTGTATTTCTTTGAAATGATAATGTAGGCTATATTTGGTTCACTAATGATATGAATATATGATTCTAATTTATTAAATGAGAAGTTGTTAATAACTTCATTTATATTTATTTCTTCTAATTTTGTAAATTAGGTTGTTAAACTATATTAAGGATCCAAATAACTTCTTTTAAAATAATATGTTGTCTTAAAACTAATATACATATTTTGATTTTAATCTTAAATTTATCGTAAATTCCCGCATCTCAATTGTCTATGGAATCTATTTGAATCACGTGATTTAGTTGTCGGTGGGCGTGTCTTTTAAAATGTCTGTCATTTGATTTCTTTCGGCCGCCATTTTGACTATGACTTTCTGTCGTAATTTGAAAGATTTTACCTTTATTATTGATTCTAAATAAGGACTCAGGTGACGTTTTATATTCAGGGATATATGGATTATATCTAGGCCTGGTTTGTTTGGTCTCGAGGCTTTCTGTATTTCTACAATCGGCGAAATACTGACACTGTATTTCAAACTGGCAATTTATTTGATTGACTTTGTCGTCTTGATAAAAGCAGATTATTTTTATTTCCATATCTCTGCCTTTGAGTTGTTAATTTTTACGGGTAGATCGAATATTTAGGCTTAATTTTTATATAGGTCTTCCTAGGTTTAAAATTTGGTAAGTTACGTTAATTAATTATTGTCCGGTCGAAAATCTTGAATTTGACATTGTTTTGGATTGGCGTTTCGCATTCTTGCCGCTAGGCGCGTGTATGTCGTCGTTTGAAATGAATGGAATTTATATAAATTTGCATGATAAATTATTTATTGACAACATCTTTTTCGAGTTGTTACAGTAGGTAATGCAGCATTCAGTATATCCACAAACCTTTGGCATCTGTGTGTTTGCAATAACCAGACAGACTGTAACGTCAATAACCCATCCCCAAAACCAGATTAAAACACCAAATACCAAAAGTAATTGTCACCAAATTGTCAGTTTGTCTCAATCAAAAAGTGAAAATGTTGTATGAACAATTTTTATATATTTAAATAAGGACATAAACCTGCATCGCTTGTGCTGTAAACACGTCCTCAGTGTAAATCATATTTGATGAAAATTGAGTTTTTAATGAGGACGGTCAAAATTAATTTAAAGTTTTATGCCAGTTATTCCTATACTAAAATTTCTATTACTGATGATTTTAACACGGGTTTCAGTTATTATTTCACTAAAATTAGAACAAAATCGGGAGAGTCAATTATGACAAATTACATATTTTATTGCAACCCAATGACCAATTTTAAAAAAAAATTACTGATAACTCACAAACTGGTATTTTTGGAGAGATGGTGACCAATACATCTTATTTAGGTCCTTAGAAGCTACACTTCAAGTAAATTTTATCGAAATTGTTTTAACCAATTTTGAGAAAATCATAATTTTGTGTTTTTTCTATGACAGCTACCCCCAAATTATTTGGATATATCCGCAAATATATTCATCATATAATTTCTCTATAAGACATATATATAACAAAGTAAAATTACATATTACAAGGCTTCAAAGTTCTTGGCAGTGTAATATTTTTAAACGTATATTGTACTAGTTGGTTTCCATATTTTTAAGATATAACAGCTGTTAATTACATGGACGCCTATTTCATCATTTCTAGTTGATAACAGTTTTTGACTGATTCGTTAAGCTTTTTTTGTGTTAAATAATTAATGAAATGTTTTTACCATATTTATTATCTTGAAAGATATTTTCTAAATAGTCTTAATAAATCTATACAAAACTGTTACAGAATGGCACGATCATATCGTAAAAGTTTCATTGAAACAAGTGGAGGCTTAAAGAATGTCTATGCACACAAAGTTTTTTGTGGCTGGGACTTCAGTATAGCTACTGAGAAAGCGGCTAAATTGAAGTCAGAAGCCATTGCCAGAGAACTTCAGGTAGGTTTTATGTTGTTATATGTAAGAATGCTTGATAATATTTTAAGAATTTTTTTTTATTTAGAAAATATGTTTATGAAGACCACCTCCCCGGCATAACAACTTCTTAGAGCTTATTGTGAAACCCTCTAGGTCCTAATCTAGCAAATTAGTCCCCTTAACGAGTTTTAATAATCCACTGATTAGTTCATCTTGCAGGACTAGGTGCTTGTGCTCCGAACAACCTAAACCGCTTGTCTGTAAGAGCCACATAATCCAAGATCATCTGGCCAGTAATTTATTTATCATGATATTAAGATGTTCGACCCCATTTCTACGCTTATCAATCACAAACTGTTCTATTTCATTTGATGTCTTTGGAACTTTCTGAGATTAAGGACTGGATCCAGTGAAGTTATGGTTATCCACATCATTCTCCCACATCCATGTTTATTAATGCACTTGGGTCTTTGTTTTTAAGGATGCCTATATTGTTTTGGTTTATTTATTGCCATTATGTTCCCACGAATAGGCAGGAAATTATGTGGTCAACAAGCAGAGCCTAGTATATTCAAGTAAGGTTACATTGAAACTGGATGCTGCTATCCAGAGTTGCATATTATAGGGCTAAGCTCCCTTCTAGCCCCATAACCATGCTTCTCCCACCTTTGGCTTACTATGATTAACATCTGCTGCATTGCTACAGAATGTCATTGCTGGTCTGCTGCAACAATATATTCATTTGGTATAAATTACAAAACAAGTTGTTTCCAGTACCATATGTATTTTCTTGTTTTTTATACTTGGTGTATCATTAATAGAATTTAGGATTTCAAGTGACCATTCTTAATTTACCAACTTTAGAGATGAACAAACTTAAAATTAGATTGTGATAAAAGGATATAAAATAATACTTTGGTTTTAATGTGAAATATGCGTAACTGTTTCCTTTCATTTTAATTCTTAATAAAAGTGAGGACAGTCCTGAAAGTAACTTATGTTTTGGAATAAAAAGTCCAAGTGAAATGAAACATTTTGTGTTACATACATTTGAAAGCCACACTTTTGAACTATTTTCAATGTAGTCTCTACTGAAATCGTGATACTTATGATAATAGTGTACCAGCTTATTGAAGCCATCGTAAGAATTTTCCACCCTGAGACTTCAACCACTCAATATGCCTGGCTACAGTTCTGTGTCATCATTGAAGTGCTGTGCTGTGAATCGCATTTTAATGTGTAGAAACCAGTATTAGTCGCTCGACACAAGAGCTGAACTATATGACAGATTATCTAAAACCTCTAAGAGTGTGATTGGCAGTGTGTGGGTGGACATTGTCATGAAATAACAAAATCTTGGAATGTAAATTTCTCCATTTTTTTTTTTTTTTTTTTTTTTTTTTTTTTTTTGTATTGCTCTTTTACTTTTGTTAATGTTTCACAGTATCTCTCGTTTATTGTAGTACCACATTTAAGAAATGTAATAAATATAAAACCTAAGGTTTTATATAATATTACTTTACTAATAAAAAAATGAATTTAAGATTATTGTTTTTATTTTACTTATGATTTTAAAATCTTTGCTCAGCTTATGGGCGCCAGGCAGCTTTCGCTTACCAATTTTGAAAAAGAAAAGAAGTTAAATATTATAATATCTCGGGCATGGATTCTTTTAAAAGGGTACTCCACAGTGATTTCAGGTTTCAAATGAAGAACTCTTTTATATGCTGAAATTTTACATATTTTTTTTAAAGACAGGTTAATTTTTATACATTAACATTTGTTATAGAGACATATATCATGGAAACAACTATAGCTATCATCTTAGTTAAATTACTTTTTTATTTTGCTCAGAAGGAGGATTAATCTTTTATTCTTTGAATTTAAAATTGACTCTATGTTGCAACAAAAAATGATTTTATGAATAAAACAAATTGAAAACATCTGCTTTTTTAATATGAATTTTATGTTCCTTTAATAAGGATAAATATGTCATTAGACATTTATTATTCTTTTACATAAAAAGAAATTGCTATCCTTTATACATTAAATTTATATAATAAAAATTAAAATATTAAACATTGTAAATTTCTATACAATAACAGAGTAAATATAGTATGTTATTTAACACAAGTTACCAATCCATAGTCATATTGTACATAATTCAATAGTGTTCCTGCAGCGTCCTAAAAAAAATGCCGTTGTTCTGTCCATGGCGAAATTATATTTGCACCTCGCGAATGTTTGTAAAAAGAAAATCTGTTTACACACTAGTCCATTCTACAATTTGTAATTGTTCATTTGCCGACCGCATTGCTATAACACACGCTAATTGTCTATTGTCTATTCGCGTGAACACGTCTAACCAATTTAACTGTTCAAACAGAGTTTTAACACACTCTCACCCTTAATCGACCAACGATTAAACTCTTCACATTTTTTATTGTTCTACATATCAAATTATTACATCACACTATGTCCGTTCTTTCCACTAAAGTCTCTGAAATTCTTACTCAACTTGATACATACACATTTTTACTTTCTAACCGTCTCAACACTCTTATTCTGACTCCAGAAACACATCTGACCTGTTTCACCGTTCTATCCAGACTGAAAATTAAACATTTTACATTTTTATTAAAACACCTCTATACCAACTTTTACTTGACCTTCCATCTCAACACCCCAAACTAGACTGCCGGCCTCATGGTGGAAATCTCACTTCCGTTATTGATACCCTTCCTGTATCATGGACTCAATTCAAAATCTCGCCGTATCAGCGTTATCTGTTTCATCGAATGCACTGTTCAATACTACGCGCAAGACAACTACTTCTTTTTACACATTTATATTCACACACAAAATTATTTAATTTCTTATAAATAAATTTCTTAAAACCTATACATTATTATTTATTTGTGTTTGGAAATCTATATTAATTGAATTTACTTTATTTTAACTTTTAAAGACATAAGTCCCATTTTTGACTTATTTACCCCCTCCCAATTTATTTCTATACGATTTCCCACTATTATTTATTATTCAAACTGGATTAACTTTTTTAGGTGTTACAGAAAATCCACCAGAAGCACTCGCTCCCTACCCCAAAAACGGTTGCCATGATCTTGATGACATTAGCAAACATTTCCTTGATTTTCTGGAAAAACTTGTGTGTTACCACTCTATAGACTGTGTTTTTGTATCACACAGTTCCCTTGTTTTATCCAAGTCTCATCTCCAATTACAACAAGTTCAAGAAGAGAGTTACCATCTTTGTTGTAGGCTTCGAGAAACGTCAACGATGCTGCTATGAACTGTTTTTGGTGGTCTTCTGATAAGATTTATGGTACCCACCTGGCACAAAACTTATGGTATATTTCAGTGTCACAATCTTATACAACAAACTTCATGATATTTGAGGAAACTTTTGTAATTGTGAAGTGGTCGTTTTCACAAAACTTTCCATTGATTTTCGCCATCAGTTCATCAGTCACTATGCTGAGTCGGCCACTTAACTCTTCATAGAGAGCATTAGTGCGGTCATAAAAATAATGTACTACTCCCTAACTTCTTCTTTCATTATCTTGTTTCTGTACACACCACAAGTTGCTGATGAATTTCAATTATTTTGTGTTTTTTTCCCACAAAAAACTTAATCACTGACACTTCTTCACAACTAGCAGGATTTTCAATTCCAGAACACATTTGAAAATGTAGAGTGAAGAAAGCGGAAGCAACGGAAAGCACACACTACCACAGCTGAATACATGGCAGTGTCCCATGCTCTGACACCAGGATGGCAGTGCTAGCCTCGCCACCAGTGCCCCATGCTCTGACACCAGGATGGCAGTGCTAGCCTCGCCACTAGTGCCCCATGCTCTGACACCAGGATGGCAGTGCTAGCCTCGCCACCAGTGCCCCATGCTCTGACACCAGGATGACAGTGCTAGCCTCGCCACGCTAAAAAATTAAGTTTCTTTCTGGACAGCCATCATATAACAAGTGAAATTGTGATTACATATCTAACAATAATTCCATTTAAGTAAGAAAACTGAAATTAAAATATGTGTTGAATCTAATTAACGAAACAAAAATACTAATCCCTCAGTTTGAAACCTATGCTGCAAGCCTAAAAGAATAACTCCAAAAGAGTTCCAATATCTTTATTATATAAGATTATAAATCTTTGGATATATTCGTAGAATTTAAGAGTGAACATTCCTTAAATTTTTTTATTTTGTTTTCAGGAAAACATGGATGAAGACAGACGAGCAGTTTTATTACAGTCTGACTGGATCCACGATTTGTACATCAAATTTATACGAGTGTTTATTAGCGGACTGTTTCTCTTTGTTTTGCTTGGAACAGGAGTTCTGGTACATTTTCTTCTTCATCGTTCACTGTTGGCAAAACTTGGCAACATCTCGGGTGAAGTCATACGAGTTGTACTTAATGTAAGTCAAACTAAACAACCCACACTTGTTTATTATTATTATTATTATTATTTTAAGACACAAAAATTTCATTGTACTGGTTTAGTTAACTTATTAAGGACGAGGATCATGGACGAGATCATCACATCACTAGCTGATGTGTTCCAAAAGCACTGTGACTTGATGAACTCGTCATTATTTTGAGTTCAACATTGACCTATGTTTCCAAAAATACTTAATAGATAAATGTTGTCTTGTCCTCTGTCATCTTTTACTAACTACTCCTCTGTAGCAGAAGAATATTTAAAAGTTACATGTGATTGGTAATACAGTACATTTCAGAGTTGATATAGCTAAGGATTCAAAAGAAAAAAACTTCCCAAAAATCCAAGCATTATGAAAATCATCACAAGATTTTAACAGTAAAGTGGAAAGGTATAAATGATGTAGTTCTTATTAGGATTTCTTATGTTATTTTAGTAGGATTTTTGCCTGGGTTTTTTCACTTTAAACTAAATAAATCAGTGGTTCAGTTATACAATTAATGCTTCTTATTTATTTATCCTAACTTGATTGTCACTCTCTCAGCTTCGTCATTTACTAATACAAATATGTTAATCTTATTACCACTAAGAATCCAAAATGACTAACTATTGTGACTGATTGACCTAATTTTATGTTAATAATTTAATAACTGACTCGGAATGACTACAAGTTCTTTTACACATAAACTTTGCTCACCCTTCTTGCAACTTTCGCAAATTCTTGTATGAAGATTCAATCTCCTCGGAAACTCTTTCTCGCTAAGTACATCTGGCTATCTTAAAAACCTCCAACCATTATCCACTTGATCAATTAACCTCGTCCTATCTCAGCTTAGCTTTTATATAAAACTGTCCCTTTAATGACAATCCTTGTACTTGCATCAGTTTCTCGGGTTTGTCACAATGATTGTTGTAACTCTGGCTTCTTAAAAAGAATTTAGACTATATTCCTAACTAAATTTATTCCTAATTCCTATTAAGAATTCATTTAAGCCTATCTTTTGAAAAAACCATAATAGGAAAATAAAATGGGGTATTGAGAAAAGTTGAAAAAAACTATAATAATCACAGATTACAACAATGGAATACTTGAAGTAGATGCCATGTGCCAAATATTTTACAATTCCTGATAATGCAAAATAGTTGAGGCTTAAAACACAAGTTTTTTTAATATTTTACATTTGGGTATTTTCAACAACTTTTCTCTTTTCAAGAAACTGATGTCTTCAAGCTCAAAAATTCACCATATAAAGATTAAAAGTAATTTTGTGGGAAAATTAATGTAATCAATTCAGCTTTTTATAATTTAATTTACACTGTACACCAATTAAATTGATTCTCTCTGAGCTTACAATCAACAAAGGTCTTTTTGTTAAACATTTGTATTTATTTGCTCTCACTAATATCTCCTAAGGTCTTTTATAATTTATATTTCATTTTTGTATAATGATATTATTTTTATTAACAGGATGAATCTGCGAGTGAACCAGGGACTGGCGAAGCAATGCTGTTGTCTTTTGTAGTTACCAGTATTTTGATTATTTTACCAAAGTTTTTCTCCTGGGTTGTCAGGTATACAAAATATGTATATATATATTACTATTTTAATGGTAGCCAGTTTAACTTGCCTAATTTCTGTTGCTGAATATCAGTGCACAAATCCTGATTTAACTGTGGCATCTAATAGTATGTGGTATAGGTCATAGATATTCTTATTGTATAGCAGGTATACAACTAAACCACAATAAAATTATGATATAAAAATGCAAGAAGCATTTTAACAACAAATTTACGAACTACAATATACCAAGATGATAATATGTATGCCAGGGGTTGTGTTGTGAAATTGATAAAATAGCAGGATGCTGGTTCTGTTTTCAATGCTAAACAAAATCATCTGTTCTTCCTTTTTGGAATTCGGAAACAGGAGGTGTTTACAGATATTCAGCAGAAAATTATAGCGAGCCTGAAAAATTCTGCCTAGAAGATTAACGAATTTAATATTAAACATAGATCTTGTCATTATACTTCAGTTTATACACTCCAAACCTTATGACATATTGTGTGTTCAGACACTACTTCCAGTCAATAAAGAGAAATCGGTTAAGCATTGCGAGTAGTTTCCTTATATTGTGCATCAGATTCCGCTTTATAGATGAATTGTCGGCCCAATAATATTTCAAACTACTGTGATCACGGAAATTTATGTTAAAATTTTTGGAACATTCTATTTAACGGACTGAAAATGAGCAAAGGAAGGTGGTACATCACATTTCAAATCTCTTACTGGCTCAGCAGTGTAAACAAAGGTTTACAGAAGATTTCAGTGTAAACAAAGGCTTGTGGCCACATGTTCAGACTTATTTTCATATAACTTTTACCTGTGAAAATATTCAGTAAGAAAAGTTTAAGAAAATAGATCCCTTCCATAGCTGGTATTGTAGTTTTGTATATATTTACAAAGAAATAGGATGTACTTGAATTTTAAGTAATATTTTTTTATATAGAAATACATATATGAAATTGTACGTTTCCCAGCGCCTTGACAATGTTGCTTTTTTATGATTTCCCAAGTCCCAATTAGTTCATCAACAATTTTCCTCCATGATCTTTGGTCTACTGCACACTTCTATATTGTTACTCAATCTTTATCAATTTTGTTCCAACACCAAAGAAAATATGTTCCTGTTATGTAACAATGCATTAAACTCTAGTCTAAAAGATTTTGCTCATTTTTTTCTCATTTTGGTGTATTGAAATCCGTCTTTGTTCATGGTTTTTAATTACTGTTAATTTGGAAATAGCAAAATGATTTTATTCAAATTTTGTTCAATGTAATGTCACAAAGGAAGTATAGTTGACAATCTTCCTAAAATGGCGGTTCGAAAATCACATCAATCAGTAAATAAACCATGAATGTGCAACCTAACTTTTCTAATAGCTACAGTTATATTCCGACCTTTATTTTCACTTAAAATTTAATTCCAGGCTCAATGATATAGTAATGAATAAGTTTTGTGCTCTTAGGTTTTGATTTGTGTAAGATTGTATGAGGAATTATTTACAATTTTTGTATATTTATATTTATTTTTTCTTGTTTTTCTAAATTAGTTGGTGATTCTTTATCTTTTGGAATATCTTCTTGCATGTCAATCTTACAAAATTAACATTATGGTCTTTGGGATAATGTTACGCTGGACTTTTACCCAAACTCTATGATTATTATATGGTTTCTTAAATTGTGTTCTAACATTTTTCTCTACTAACAAAGTTTGTAAATAATGTCACTTCTCTATGATTAAATTTTTAACGTTGAACTTATTCTATGATAGCCATTATTTTTATTCAAAAAATTAAGTTCTTTTTTTATGAAAATACAATTCATTTGCTCCTTGTGGAATATATTTGATTTTCAAAACTGAAAATTTAAGACTTACAAAAAAAAATATTAATACTAAATTTCATTTAATAATTTTTAACAGTATCTATTCTCTACATTTCCTTAACACTATATCGCATGGCAATTACATTCACAATACATATGTTATATTAGGTTTGTACAAGCCCTTGAAATATTAGTTCTAGCTTGGACTTTACTTAAACTTTACATATGAATTCATTACAATTAAACTTTAAATTTGTTGAACCTTTTAAATTTGTTCAAGCCTGACTTGAATTATAAGAAATTGTTATATTGCATTGTTGTTAAGTCTATATCTACATCAAAGTAAAAACATTTAATACTAGATGAAACTCCATATTAAGGCAAAGAAATAAGCCAATACAGATAGTTTCACAAATTAACTTTAGACATCTGCATATGTTTTGCCGTTTGTCATCATCATACTACTATTGAAATAAAATACATCTATGAGTGACAATAACAAAGAAGAGAAGGAGAAGTGGAAGCAAAAAAGTAAAGTTGACCAGGAGGATGATGACTTAAGGAAATAAAGTAAAGACAACGACCTGTGGTTGGTGAAATCCTAAATGATAGTAAGTGGGATGGTTCAGTTCATGGGCTCAACAATGTAAAACCTTACCAGGTTCCTGGATGTGCTAGGATAAGTGGGAACGAACTTTGAAGTGCTAACAAACCTTCAACACCAAAACTTATTAGAGTTGAGCTATTCTGTATCATTTCCAAGAGGGTGGCTATTAGCTATGCAAGACATCAGCAGTTGACCAGCTCAGAAAGAGTACAATATGAGGTGGAAGAAAGTCTCAGATCATAAGTTGAGCAAATTTTCACTTTGCACCTTCTCAAAACCTTCTTAATCTTCTCTTTTTAGGCAAAGAACATATAAGGAAGGTGGTGGTGGGATTCATTACAGAGTGCTGCCACCTGTGAAAACATGGACATTCACTGAGGAGCCTCTGTGCAGAAAATGTACCTTCAAAGAGAAAATTGCAAAACAACTATTCTTTGAATGCAAATACCTTGATTGAGAGAGTACCGAGATTCTTGAATCTTTGGCAAAAAATAGACAAGTCCTCAAGGAATATTCTAACATTTATTGATTTACAGTTATTCCTGAGGCATCTGGGGACAACAAACTATTTATTTTCATTTAGGAGAGAAATAAGCTGTTATAACGTACAAATAAAACTAATAAACAGCCTAATTTCGAAGAAGTAGCAGGATTGGTTCAAAAATATTTGTCCATTTAAAGTTAGTGTACTATTTTCAAAGTTTCTAAACATTTTAAATAATTAAATTTTCTACACTTTTGCCCCATATGCAGTACTTTAAAATTGAACTTAGGATTAAAATTATGATCTGTAAAAAGAATAATTTGCAATATTAGAGTCAGATTTACTATATTTCCAGCTATTTGTAATAGAAATTGGCCTGGAAATCAGCTTCAATTAAAAAACTATTTCTTGTAAACTCCTTCAAAGAAATATAAATGTCAAAAATTAATCAAACAGTAATTTTAGATAGTTTTACTGGGATTTCCATAACAATACAAAAAAGATTTTTTTTTTTTTTTTTTTTTTTTTTTTAATGAAATCAATCCTATTGAAATAAATAAATAAATGGCATGCTTTGAAACATTTATTTGTCAATTTCGGACATTAAACATTTACTTAAATAACTGATTCATTATTTTTATTTATACATTTTAAAAGTTATTTCTTTTTAACTTTGTATTTTAAATGTGTGTTACTTTTGTGTTGCATGTTGTAAAGATTTGAGGAATACCGCAGACCACGTACGTCTTTATATGTAACCATGGTCCGAACTTTTCTTTTAGAATTAGTTGTAGTGGCAATACTGGTTGTATTTTGGTTGCGGCGGGATAATCTTCACGTTGTAAGTTTACTTAAAAAGTGTTTACTTTTTTCTTGCTTTCTTTCATTAAAAGATTAACTTTAGTTAAGGATTTGTATTAATAACCTGGGTTGAAGCTCTATGTTAAGGTCAATTCACACCATCATAGCATGTTACATTACATTTAAAAATATCACTCACCGTTGTTTTAAATGGGACAATTCATACTATGAAGAAATTTTTCAAATAACTTACAGAATCGGTTGAGGAGTCAATTTAAAGCAAAATTCAAAACATAGTTCTATAGTATCAAATTTAGTAACCAGAAATACCACCACCTTTACAATTAAAAATGGCTACTGGATATTTTGGTTTCATGAAACAATTTTTATACCCAGTATGGTAAAGGATCCGTAGAGTGTAGGCTTACAATTTACTCTGTGGTTATCAAAATTGTGTTGTTCTTGTATATTATGTTTTAAATCCCCATTTCGCCCATGACTTCCCGAAGCTGTAGTTGAACAAGTCAGGCAGCCCATATTTCTAAGAAAACAATGTGTTGTGCATCTCGTGAGACTGGCCCACATGACTGTTTGAGTGTTTGGCGCATACTTCATCAGCATTTACACTTGAAGCCACATAAACTTACCATAGTACAAGAAATTAATAATGCAGATAAAAGAAATGACCTCCAAAGGAGGCTGCACAGAAAATTACCAAGTCAGGTACATTACTTAATAAGGACAAACATTAATAAGACAAACATCGTCTTATTTTTTATTTATTTATTTATTTTTGTGTTAAAAGTTTTGTTTTATATAATCTGTAATACATTTTTAATTGATAATTTAAGGTAGATAAATAAATGTTTGTTAGTGTTTGTGTTTTAATTAAATTTAACTGTAGATAGCAATCAGGATGAGATTCTAGTGTAGTAATTTTGTTATTGTGGTAGCTACAGTATAAAGTAAAAGTTTTAATTATGTACAAAGCTAAGTTATAGGCCTATGCTTAACTTAATTTATATTTGTGTAAAGTGGTGCTGCATATAAAAGACACTGCCTATATGAACAAATTTTGTAAAATTATAATCGTAAAACCAATCTAAAAGTAAATCGTAAACCATTTTAAACAAAAGTAATGATGATTGCATCAGTTTGTACAGAGTATTTTACAAAAAATAATTGTATAAATAATGGGGTTTGTTTCTACTTTATGATTTTTACTTTTTAGTGTTGGGAAACATCACTTGGTCAAGAAGTATACAGGCTGATAATGGCAGATTTTGTAATAGCAGTGGTAGCAATGACGCTAGCAGAGTTCATAAGGAGTCTGCTTAATGAACGATACCCACAGATTGGAGCACCTGGATTCGATATATCAAGAAATACACTCAACCTTATCCACAACCAAACTCTCTTCTGGGTTGGCTTTTTCTTCAGTCCTTTACTCTCTTTCGTAATGGTTGTCAAGATGTATTTAACTTTTCATATTAAAAAGGTAATGAATAACTTTAATGTGTGTTTAACTTTAACGATCCAAAATTCAAATTTATAACCACTTCTTAAAAAAAAAAAAAAAACCAGACCCTGAATCCACCATTTTAAAATCAATCACCTAATAATTTTATAAAAATCAAAAGACTACCATAGACCATATTTCAATCATATGCCATCCATAATCAAACACAAATTGTTAATTACCATCCTTATGAAGTTAAATCGGTATACCAAACAGTGTTTTTTATATAAAAGGTACACAACCAAAAGTGCAGTGTTAATCAACAACCCAGTAACCATGGTAACTAAGGAGGAAGAAGGAAAGTTAATTACAATAATGAATAAGAGTGTTACACCAGACCTGAAGGCTGTACACACCATCTTTTAATAGCGCAGTATACAACTTATTCTAACTAAATCAAGAGGATACTAACAAGCCAATAACTAGTAAGAGTCTAATATTTAATTGTGAAGAAGAAATGGTGAGTTACAAGCCGACTAAATACCTTTTAAAATATTATCAAATTTATAAACTAAAAATTGCCTACCTTCAGACTTATCAATCTTACCATTTTTTTCAAATTTGAACTATTCTATACTCTGTAATTGCAATAGCAATTTAATATCACCCATAAACCATATTTAATTGTATCACCCCCATTTATCAGATTCACCCATTAGCCATAATCACCTAGTCTTAAGTACTTTGGATAATATAAATATATAAATGCCAGATAATAGCCTATTATTAATTTTAAGTGAACCCCTATTCCGAGTAAAGAGAGATAATAGAATTAAAATACTAGGACTTATATAACAAACGCTTGTCAAGACGGACAAAACCACAACACATTAAGAAATAATTTATCAATTTTTGTATCTATTGTAAAACAGTTTAAAAAATGTTCCATTTTATTGAATTTTAATAAATCAGTTTCTGTTCACACACCCATCTACCTTTATTTCTAATTTATCTATATAATAATATATTTTTTAAATTGAATGTAACAGCAGATATTTCTTGTTGAAACTTCATATTCAAGGATTAAATAAAGCAATAAAGCTAAAGTTTCAAAACTTTTTTTGAGACGAAAAAGTTTTTGAAACTTTAGCTTTATTGCTTTATTTAATCCTTGAATATAATTAATAGTAAAATTATAGTGATTTAGATAGCATATTCCATTTTGTCAGCTCATTGAGTTGCAGTGACATCCCGCAAAAGCTTGTTATTTGTAATTTTTCGTGCCATGTTTATCACACGATCTTGCAGCTATGGAAAGGATGGTCCACCCAGCCAGAGGCTGTGAGAGATCCCATCCATCCAGTAATGCTAAATACTGTAAGAGATCACCAAGTCTCTGTAGGTTACACATTCTTCCCATTAACACGGGTTGCTTTACACTTTCAGGTTGAGAAAGGGATGGGGATGAAGACATAGTAGATGGGAGTTAAGGTGAAATAGGGCTGACAGAATAGATCAAGAAGGATTCTCGTCTATGGAGATTTGAAATATTCGAATTTTGTAAAAATTGAATTTTTTTAATATGCGTAACTTCAGTAAGTAGTCCAAGTCGATTTTTTCAGGTTCTGAGCTGTAAGAACTTATCACTAAATGTGACCTTCACTCAATGATCTGTTTCAAACTGCTTCCCTAACTTAGAATATTTAGCAATTATTCTACTTATTCTATCTTGATTTTTTTAAAACGGCTGTCATAAATTTGTCGCTTATTTTTGGGACACTTTCTGTCAAAACAAATGCACCAGAATATCTGTAGAATACCAGGTAATAATATCAATTTTCTGTTTCAGTTTGGACTAATGCGTAACTGTGAGCCAACCTCACGATCATGGAGAGCAACTCAGACAGAAACTCTATTCTTTGTGTTTACTTTCATAGCTTTACTATGTGTCTTGGTAACTTATGGATACATTATCACTAGGTAAAAGAATAAATCTTCAACTATATATATATATATATATATATATATATATATATATATATAAGAAAATTTGTTTTCAACAAAATATTAGGTTAATTTGCTTGTTATTGTAAAAAAATCACTTTGCTTTTAATTCAAATTATAATTTTAACCCTTTAAAAACTGTGGTTCGTTATTTCGACTTTACTAATTTGTTCAATAATGGGCAAAGGTTGTTATTTCAGCTCTTGAAATTATTATGAAAAAGTTTACCTGCAAATTTATTGGCCTAATGCTTTATTTTATTATTCATTCAATTCAGACAAAATGTTTACTAAACAATAAAGAAGGATTGTAGTTTACATTTAAAGTGGTAAAATATTAAGAAAATATGTATATATAATCTCTAGCAACTATTATTTGTTATCAAGAACAGGTAGGCCACACAGTTGAATTTGACTATTAAATACAAATATTTAATTTTGTTTATCATTTGATTCTAATATATATTAGTATATATATATATATATATATAACTACTTTGGTAAATTATCACTAATATATTTTTTTTAATTATTCTAAATTTATTATTTTATTAGTCTTTGATCCTCTAGATCTACACTTTGCAGACGACTTATGTTTTATGTTTGCCACACGACAGCAGCTCCAACACAAAACAGATGACTAGAGAGAGAGGAAGTGGAAAGGATAGGACTGAAGGTGAATAAGAAGATCAAATAAAACTCTACAGTGAATCCGTGGAACCTATAAAAATGAAGATCAAGGAAGTAAAAGGAAGTTCATGTACTTTTGTTATAAGGTTTGGTGTTGGTATAAGGAGAGACACAAAGGCGGGCGTGAGATACAGAATTGGTAAAGAAGATATGGAGCTCACAAATCTTTCAAGAGGGGAAGTAAGTTAAGGAATATTAAAAGTGTATTACTGTATGGGGGTGATATTTGGAATCTAAACAAGTCATTGATTGGGAAAGTCCACATGTGAATGTCCATGAAGATGTTTAGGAAGAATAATCAAATTAATATGGCTGGACACAATTGAGAACAAAGAGCTATGAAGAAGAGTGAAACAAGAACCCATAGAGATCCAAACAGAGATGATTGTGCACACCTTGAGGAAAGGAGAATGAGACATTGCCAAAAAAGCACTGGAGGATAATTCTGTAAGAAGCAGGAGGGTTGGGAGGCCTAGAATCCCTTGGAGCAGACCCTGAAAGAACAGTTGTGTGAGGCAAGCAAGACATAAAAGATCAAGATGTGTAGTGAAAAGGATTACTGGAAGCCCTATGTTCCAGAAAGTACAAAAGGGATTTAAGCAAGTAAATCAAATATGAACATTGTAGTTAAACCATACAAGGTGGGACATGTAAGACTTTCTTTTCTAGAAGTGAGCCATCTTAAACAGAATTGACCTTCGATGCAATGAGTTTAGTGGTAACCAATGGGTTAATTTCACAAAATTATATTATAAGAAATGGCGATAGAAATAACTATGATTAATACTTTTACTTTCTCACATATATTAAGTACAGAGAAAGTTTATGTGATGGGTGGAATAATCTAAGTCGAGTTTTTTTTGTGGATTATCCATTTTGTAGTCCCCTAAATCCAAAAATATAGTTTTGAAATGGTGTCTGTCATCTGTGTAGTGCACTACAGGCCAAAGATATGGACTGTGTTAAATCAAATTTGGTATTTGGGGCATATCTTTAAATAACTTAAAATTTGAGGATAGATGGCATAAGAAAATATAACACAGATTGATATTTCTAAAAATCAACTTTAACAATTTTGATTAAATTTACTCAACTGTAGCCTTTTGGGGCCCAAAGAAAATGTGTTGGTCGCTAACTCTCCAAAAATGCTGGTTTATGAGTTATTAGTAAAAAGCTTTGGTCAGGAGGCTGTTATAAAATACATAATTTCTTAAAATCGGCTGTGTATAAAATTGCAAGTAAAAAATTATTCCAGAACAGGAATAATTGGCAAAAACAAAAATGAACTTTAAACTGCCACCATTAAAAGCTCAATTAATTAAATATGATTTACTCTGAGAATGATAGTATAAATGAAAACAATTTTAAGGCCTCTAAATATTTTTCATATATGGTGTCCATGGTTCATTTTATAAATTTGTTGACCCACATCAACCGAATTGATATTTTTGTTTGGTTGTAAGGATGTGGTTGATTGAGGCAGTCTATGCAATGTTTTTACCCCATTTATTTTTATTTTTAAAATGATTAGTATATGTTTCAGAGTATACACATCAGACTGTGGCCTCTTCAGTGGTTCAAACTTCATGTATGAAAGGATCCTAGAGTATGTTTTTAAATTACATAAAGGAAATGACTTCTGGGATTTTCTAATGTTCTTAACAAAACCTGGAGTGGTAGCCGGAGTTCTTCTCACTATGTGGTAATTATAAGTAATCATTAATCATTTAACAAACTTAAATAATGTCTTATAATTATTTTAATTCATAAACCTTCTCTAGATTATTAATTATATATATGCAGCATTCCGTTTTTATAAAACCCGGTACAGTTTCTTTAAAGGACAATTTTAAAGTTATAATTTAATGTGACAACAGTCGGTACTTGATGGAATTCCATATTAATAGAAATAAGGAAACAATTATTTAATTCCACAAAAGAGCTTTATTGAGCGACATATGTTTTGCCATTAGGTATTTTTCAAGCTACTAAATTTAAAACAAAACAAGTCTAAATAACCAAAATTGGAAGAGAAAGGAAAGGGTAGATTAGTAAGGGTTGAGAAATGATAGTATTTATAACAGAAAGGACAATGATTATTATTATTATTATTTATTTGCATCATTAATGGCATACATAGTGCAGCAGTGCTGCGGTATACATTTGACTTGTCATACATACAAAAATTACTCATAACACACATTACAAATACACAATATACAATACAACAAATACACAAAATAGAAATTTTATAAAATACAAACAAATTAAGACACAGTGAACCATATATACATTTTATCTCATATTAATCAATTATTTGTGTCGTCATTCTGGATACAAAATGCATCCCCAGTCACTTTAGGTTATGAGCTAAGGTACTCCTCCACTGCGTAAAAAGTATTCCTCAAGAGGTATCCTCTGAGTGATCTACGAAAATTCTTGAAACAACTTTGTTTTTTTATATTTATGGAAATTTATTAAATAATTTCAAACCAGAGTAATAAACGCCACGTTCTAAAAATTTCAATCTGTGCACAGTATGCTGCAACATTTTTTTTCCTCATGAGATATTTATGGTTATGTTGTTTTTCTTCGAACATACTCTGGTTTGCCTTAAAAATCTGATCTGACCTGTATGATGAAGAGAGGGGTGGTGTATTTTAGAAAACAAAGGTTACACATTGGCTTCAATATGATGAGTTAAGATAGATATATTTGTTCATTTAGGTTTTAAGTGTGGTTTTTAAAAATAGATTATTGATTTTCAACATTCCAAGTTATTGAGTTTTCTACTTTTTTGTTTCATGTAGAGAAGTTTAACATTTGACTTATGATCAAAATTAATAATTATGTCCTGCGTCTAATAAATGATTTGCAAAATTTGAATTAGATTTGCCATACTACCAACTGTGTACATGTTCTTTAATTTTATTCTGAACTGATCTACCAGATTGACCTATGTATTCACAATTGCAATCACTACAAGAAATCTTATATACACTACTATTTTCTAAGCTATCGTATCTAAGAGAGATAGTTTAGAAAATAGTGTCGTATATAAATATATAAAATACTATCATTTCTCAACCTTTCCTACTCTACTCTTTTCTTTTTCTGATTACACTCCTCCACACCAACATTTAATCTTACGTTTGGAATAGCTTTTACTTGAAGTGTATGTGGTTTTGGTACTCTAAATAGCATAATAATTTAGAAGGATTCAACACAGGATTTTATTTTTTAAAGTTAAATGGCGGAATCATTAAATTATCAGATTTTATACATCTTACCAAAAATTAATGTTTATAAATCTTAATGAGAGAAAGTTTTCTTAATTAAATTTTTGTAAATTTATTATTCATTTTCTTACATAGCAGTATTAATATATAGTTATATTTTTTGTTTAGTGCGGGAGTCTACTACCTTCGCGCACAATCAATTGCTCAAATGAAAATGGTAGAAATTCTCCGTGAAATGCTTTACACTGAAGCAAAAGACAAAGAGTATTTGTTAGAAAAACTCTCGATTATCACAGGTGGACGTAAGTCTCAGATTCGTCGATCACAGCTCAAGAAAAATTAGCTTTATTATTCTAAAAATTAATTTACTTAAAATTGCAAATCAATTTAGATGAGATTGTAGTATGTAATTTATAAGCTTATAGCAAGCGTAGTTTGTTGACTTGGTACTTACTGATACACATTATGGTATGTATAAACTTAATTAATTTAAGAACATTTTTTATTATTACAGTAAGTCCTCTACGAACATTCAAATTACAAAGTAATTTGAGTTTAATAAAACAAAAACAAACTCAAAAAAAAATCAAATAAATTCTGGGAACTGATGAATGATTGAAAGGGGGCAGAAAGGCATGACGCTTATTTACGTATGGATCTTTTAATGATAATGATTTATTGTTCTTTATACATCGGTTTAAAATAAAATGTCAATTATTTACAAAACAATATAAACATAACCTGATAACTACTTTATTAAATTAAAATATACAGCCAACTTTTCTGGGATAAAAATTGGTTGTTCTAATGGAAGTCGGAATGTATACGATATAGATACAGTTGGAAGTATCTATATTCACCATGGAGTATGAGCATGCTCAGTAATGCTCATACTCCATTAGTAACTTTTATCTCAATTTCGCTATAAAATTTTATCACTTTATTTGATTTTAACTATTGTTTACTTATTTTCTTATAATTGAAATTGGTCAACATAAATGGTGAAAAGATTGTAAAGCATGGAACTAAGAGAAGGACAATCACTTTTTTCTTTTTTGAAAAAGAAGAAGAGATAATGAATATAGTTCATGTATATATAGTTGTAGAATTAGAATAATTTAAATAATTTCTCATCTTGGAGCTCACCTCTATTCAATCAATAACTACCACCAATCATTTTAAATAAAGTAACAATTTCAACATTTTCCATTAATAAAATTTGTTTGTATGTGATATAGATTTCCTTTTTTTTTATTTTAAAACAAAAATAAGACATTGTCTGTATCTTACTTATATCTATAAAAATACAAATTAATAAAATCAATACATGAACATCAATAATAGTTTAATATTATGAACACATTGAGTTGATAAGTTGAGGACTTACTGTACTAACCTTAGTGTGATTTGATCATAAAATTGTATATTTGTTTTTTCTGTTTTAAAAAACAACAAGTTTTTAATGGGCTTTTATATTATTGAAGTTCTTATCTTTTAAACTCCTACTTTAAGAGACACATGCTTACCTTGGAAAGTGATCCTTGGTATTATCTACTAATATATAAATAGAAAAATACTAAAGTTCTGAAATATACCGTAATCACTGTTTACTTTCTCAATCAGTAGAGAAAATGAAAATAAATTGTTAAGTAGGATGCTCTATTAAACTCTAACTTAAAACTCGTATTTTATTTAGCAATGAATAAAAGATGAACAACAAAATAAGTAGAATCGGAAAACGAATCGTTTGAGAACTTTTATTTAATCCTTAAGTGGCTTCGTCATGAATTTCCAAGTTTAAGAAAATAAACTTACTGAATCTACTCTAAGGAAAATAATAAGGAGGCAAAATTAAAATAGCAAAAACTTAATGTTATTTTATTTTAGTTTAATCAGGAAGTTACATCACCCTAAACTAAATGGAGTAAAATTGTGCCCTCTAGTTTTCACAGTTATTTTTTTATTAAATAAAACTTTTTAATTGAGATATTACTCAATTGGAGTTTACATTTGAAATTTTTTAGTTGCCCCCAAAACCCCATTTTGAGGTGGAATTGAATTACCTTATAATGCTAAAAATGGTGTTTCTGTACCAACATTCTTTTCTAAAATTTAAGCATTCTACCTTTTAAAGTTTAAAAGTTACCTAACCATCCCAGGTCTTTTTTGACATCAGGTGTATGAAATTAATACTGATTGTTACATGTTATTTGTATGTCTTAAAAAAATTCTATAACATGGCTGAAACTTGTTTACCTACAACATCCATAACGGAAAATTTTAGTAAAATTTTTAATTTCATTTAAGTATAAATGTTTTTTATTCTATTTATGACAAAGTGTTCTATTTATTTTCTGAAACTTAATAAACTCTCGTCAAAACACATATCAAAATTAAATGAAATATACTTAGGAAAGTATAATCAACATATCCATTATGTCGAATAAAGAAAAACTTACTAAAACTTGTGTTTTATATCATCACAATAAATAGGAACTGATATTGTATTCAGTACGGAACTGTCTATGTGGCATCATGGAGCTGGGATTAAGGGCTGGCTCTACCTGCTTAAGTGCAAGTTAATTTATTTTCTTAAAATTTGTAATATACCACCTTCATAATACAATGTAATATCAGCAGATCTAATTGAATCCCTAAAAGTTGATTTCTTGGGTCTTATAGGAAATAGTAGCATTTTAGACTACTATTTAGCAATACAGTAGCATAAAAATATTAAATAAAATAACTTGTTACATGTCACTGCGCTAGCACATAATGAGGAACACAGCATGACATATTTTGATTGTCTGATGGTTTTAACTATATGGTGGTTTACAGACACCAATGGTTAATAGGGTGACAGATCAAAGTTTTATTGTATACCTATTTGATAGAAGTTAAGTATTTCAATTAATTATGCTCAAATAGCCAAATATTTATGTTAGTTTTTAATAATTTGTTGTATACTTTATTACTTGGATGTTTTTATTTTTTACTCTTATCATTGTTATTAATTTTGCTCAAAACATAAAATGTACATAATTATTTGTTTAAAGTTGTTGTAGTTAGGAGGTAATCAACCAGTTGCATAAACAGCAATCATCACTGTGCTTAATTTTTCATAAACTAATCGATAATCAGTTAGATTTCTTATAAAATAGTTATTTGGTTGTATCTCTAATCATATAGCTCCAATCAAGTGATCACAGATTTAATAGGAGAAATGATTTGACAATATTGATAAATCTCCAACAGCTGATATTTAATGTTTAATAATAACAAGAATTGTTTTACTTAACACTTTTTAGAAACAGGTCATTGATATGTTGATGCGATGAAAAGATATCTAATGGACATTGTACAAACCTTGTAATATAATATTATCCTGTTTGTTTGTAATTCTGGCAGGATATTTACACTTTTATTGTCAAAAAAAGTCATTAGTCAGTTTTTTAGTAATACTAACATACTTGTGTGATATTAAAAAAAAAAGAAAGTTAAATGCATTCCTGCAAGAAGCTCAAATCATTGCATTTTTACTCCTTCAGTGCCAAATTTGATTGGCCCTACCTACCATGTTCACATATCCTACACATATATGTTGGAGCAGAAATGAATATACACAGACATGCTACTAAACAGGTTAAGCTCCAGTGTAATGGATCTATACAATCTTTTTTATTTAAACAATTTTTTTTTTTTTTTTTAATGAGTAAAATCATTTAGTAAAAAATAATAAAATGGGTTCTCAAACTAATAGAAAATTACAGTTGTTACTTTGAATTCCGGACCCAAACATAAATAGTTTTTCAAAGTCTAGAATTGTTATGCATAACGTAACAATAACTAGAAGCAGAGTGTTGAGGATATTTTTTGAATGATCTCTGATCAAATACCTTGATTGTCCAATCAAAACAAACTGATCTCTGATTGTCATTTATGTTAATATTGAATCGACCTATGACAATTTTTAATTGATGTTTGTGCAACTGAATTTATAAATAGTTCATATTACGTTTCCTGTTTAGGAGAATATTTGTTTTTTAAAGGCCTATGTTTTTAAAATGTGGTAAACATTTGCGTCTCCCCTTTAAGAAATTCATTGGCAACATTGCAAAGGGGTAGACACCTAAATTACGCTTCACTCATATTAAATTCAAAAGCAAACACTAAGATTTAATTTGACACAATTTTTTTTTTTTTAACTAATAATGTCTGTACTATGCTTTACAGCCCAAACGTGTGGAGCGATTGGATCAAATTTGATATGTGAACATATTTTAACAATATATCAAGCCATTTTGAAACTTATTGGTTACCATCCCCTCAAAAATACCTATGTTATCTGTAGAAAAAGAACAAAAATGTAAATATAAGCTGTGATAAAAATTTCTCTTCCTCAAAATCAGTTTTATGGGTACCTTACAAATTTTGGTGAAATGTGAAGGTTAATGATAGAAACTAGTATGAATAATTTGTATTTCACTAAAATTTTAACGAAAATGATATATCAGACTTTGAGAAATTATGTATTTTTTTAAGAATAACTTCAGAACCAGTATTTTTCAGAAGGATTACAAATTAACACTTCTTGTTTGGCTCATTAGAAACTAAATGTTAACCAAATTTGATCAATATCATTATAACCGATTTTGAGATTATCTGAATATTGAGTTTTAGTCCTATGGCACCTTCAAATTTTGATTGTTAACATTTCTGCTAGGACTTACATAATTATGTTTATTACAAATTTCAGGTACCGGTTTTCCAAACAACTTTATTATTAATAGTTGATATGATAACAGAATACCTCCATTTACAAAGACAAACTTTTAAAGATGGAGGGTCTCCAAAACACGTCAACTAGTAATATAATAATAATAAGGGACAAGGTTTACCTACAGCTGAAAATTGTACTCATCATAGTCGACATTTTTTTATTATCTAAAAACTGAAAAAATGTCTCAAAATATGACCAAAATCAGTTCACCTGTTTTGATTGTAGAGATACACATTCCAACAACCACTTATTTTGGTGCTCAAAACAGATATTTCCATGAAATATTCTACATAGATTTTTTTAACCATTAGATAATTTTCATTATAGCCTACAACATATATGTGAGAAAGTAAAAATATTAAGTATTGTTATATCATTACTCATGAAATCATCGGTAACATAAGCTGCTCATGCTTTTTCTATAAATGGTATGAACCACATCTAAAGAGCTAAGACCTATTGTAATAATATCATGATAAATAAGCTATATTAAGCTTATTTTCATTAAACAAAATGTCTAACAGTAAATAGAATTCATATTGAATGCAATTTTGAATTGTATGAAAATTTATCAATTTATCTGTTCAATTTATAGAATACAAACACTAGATTTTTTGATTTAATTTTAATTGGCTACAGAGTTATATTAGGTATATATGCAGTTTTTAGTTTTAACATGATGAAGCTCAATTAATTATGCCTCAGGAATAAATAATTTGTGATACATATTCAGAAAATCAAGGATTAAGGACTTTAAAATATCTATATTTGAAGTTATGTTTAGATTTCGTATGAATAGGAGAAACAAAGGTAGGCTTACCTTGGAAAGTGGTTCTTGGTTTTAGCTAGTAGTACACAAATAGGAAAACACAATAAAAAACTTAAATTCTTGTTTTTATACTCTCTACTTAAGAAAGTGAACAGTATTTATAAAATATTTCAGAATTTAATGTTTTATTGTGTTTTATTTAATATCAAGGACCACTTTCCAAGGTCTCATCCATACCAAATCTAAACATAATAGCCTGTGGTTCTAATAAACTCTAACCTATTTTTGAAGTTATTTATTTATTCATATTTTTTCTAATATTCATGATAATAACCTAAAATCTTTATTTTAATCAACTAATTTATGCTATTACCTTAATGTCAACAATCCTTGTAATTGCTAGTGGACTGCCGGTTTTAACAGCATACCATCATCTTCAGGTCCGGGATATTATTCTTCTTTTCTTTGTAGATTTAATCAATAAATAACTTTTTTATATAAATTTATACTTGTTGATTTTATAAAAAACAATACTGACACAAATTTTTAAATTAACATGAAATAGAAAATCCAATTGTGCACATTTATTATTTTTTTTAAATACTTATTTCTGTAGAACACTTTCAGCCGGCGCACAATTAGGTTCTACATTGAAAGGGCTAGTCATCAAAGTTGCTGCGAAATTGGTATATTTCATATTTGTTTTAAATTTTGTGTCAGTAGTGTTTGTATTCATATTTATAGATAAATTTAAAATTAATATTATTTATTAATTACCAGGCATAATTAATGTTATTTATTGATGGTATATTATCAAAACTGATTTTCCATAAGGGTAAAAAACTTATTTTTAGAATGTCTTGTCTGTCTTACATAGTCAGTTTGATTTTTTTATAAAATTTTATATTTAGGCATATTTAGTCACATCTAGAGCTTGTATTTTTTTAATGACACGGAATTTCGAATATCTGTTCTAACAATTTGATGAAGTTTACCTAAAATATAACCTATGATAGTTTCCCAAAAATGTGAGTTCAAGAGTCACTGTTCAAAAAATGAAAATAAACTATGGATACTGTTGTAAAAGGTCAAAATAATTATCTCAAAATCGGCCTTAAATATTTTTATGAAATTTTTGGTAAGAAGAAAACTTTTATGTCCCAATCTAATGTGCTAAACTGCAATAAAAATAATTTTGGTTTGGTACTTTATTGGAAAATAACAAAAACTCTGATCCTTGTAGCATATATCAAATTATTCAAAAACTGTAATTTCAGTTTGGCACAATGGTTTTCTTTAAACCAACATAAATCATCAAAATTTAATCTAAATAGTTTGGTCTAATTTTATAAATATCAATATCTTGTGGTGTCCATAGTTCATTGTTACTTTTTATGAACGAGCATTTATTTGTTTTTTAAACTTGGATTTTTGGGCAGTTGCAACAGAACGTTTCATTTGCTAGGTATTTGTTTTCATGTATGGGTATTGGTAAAAAACTTTGTGCAATGTATTGCGATGTTTATTGTGATTGTTATTTATGTTTCTAGTCAGTTTTAATTAATTATTAAAAACTAACATAATTTTATAAATTCAATATTATTTTATTTATTTGTAGTATAGTAAAAAAATATATTTATTTATTTGTAATTTTATTTATTTTTTTAGAAACTAGTAGACGTATATATTTTCTTTGTGTGTTTTCTTAATAGTCTGTTTTAATCAATTCTTAGGACAAATTAACTAATTAAACTAGCATTTAAAAATGTATTCTTTAATTAATTTTAATAAATAATGTTAGCTGTTTATTGAAAATTTAAACATTTATACAGGTTATCAACTATTAAAAAAATTAAAAACTATGAAATGATGTCAGATCTCAAATATTAATACATATCCTTAAGAACCTAATTTCTGAACTCATAAGCCTCGATCCACACTATCCAGCTTCTCTCAGTTCAATCCTACTCAAGTTAAATATTTTTCAACAATTGTCAATGAGCATAATCATACTACTCGTATCACTCAAGCTCTAATACAATCAGAAAGAATGTTTTACTTGAGCATGATCGGGCTTGTCCTAACTTGTACTGATGGTATGAATAGATTTTTGTTCCAACTCCATTCCCACATCGATCATTTGTACAGTTAACAAATAGTGCATCTAATATAATTTGTTTTTATCTGTGCATTATAGATACAAAGAAGACAATTTTGTAAAAGATAATTATATTCAGTGTGTTTAACTTTCTGTTGTATTACTATGTATTGTACCTGAGTATTTTTAATATATATATATATATATATATATATATATTATATATATATATATATAAATTTTTATTAATAATACAGTGCCTGATTGATTATTTTTCATACAATTTTTCTTGACTTCATCTAAGACAAAAATGGCATTTTAATACATTCAATATTTTTTATATAATATATTTTTTTAACAGTTATTTTTATATCTTTCTTCATTTTATGTAAATAAGGTCCAGAATATTAGATTTTCCATTTTAAATTACTTTTTTTTATACTTCATAATCTTACTGAGCATCCTTCAAACCCCTTAGATAGTAAATTGTAAATGGATCGTCCCTGATATCCACCTTTCCATCCATTAGTTTTGTATTACTCCAGCAGTGCTGTCTTCTTGCAACATTCCAGGGACTGTTGAAAAGTACGATACATTATCTTAAACATACCATTAACCTTTAACTTGGAGAAATCACTTCCCAAAACATGGTATTTGCCTTGGAAATTCTTCTCTCAATTTGTGTCTGTATCATTTCAAATACCAGAAAACATTCTAAAATATTTAATACGTTTTTCTTCATCTGCCATTGAATGCTAATACAGTGTATAATATCGCCATTATTTTTTTTTTTTCTTGAATTAAACTTCGATGTACACACATCCTCTTTTTACTTTTTTCTTTTTCTTAGTTTTTTTTTTTTTTTTTAGTTTTTTTCATCTAAAATAAAAGGTATAATAGGTCAATAATAAAATAAAATGACATCTTTAACATATTTATGTCCTACTTGGTGCACCAACGATTTTAGACTAAAGATTATTTGTAAACGTAGACAGTAGGCTAAATTTAACATGAACAAGAGCGGCTCGATAGTATGGATTGTGCCTAATAACAATTTTATTTTTTTAAACAGTTGATTGGTAATTTATCATTATAAATATAATTTTGTCTATTAATGTCTTTTCCAGAATGGATTTATAAGTTGAACAGAACTCCAAACGTAAGGTATCTTTTCTGTACATCTAAAGATCTAGACAAATGCTAAACACAGAAATATTTGAAGCATATTGGGAACAGAAAATATTTCCAAAAGTTGTTTTTATTTATTAAAACAATAATAATTATACTTTCAAACAATTCTTAAGTATTATTGTTTTCTTCTCAGAGAATGATGCACTGACTATATGTTTTTCAAACAGAACTCTGTTGTATAAAATGTTTTAAATATATTTTGTGTCAATTTTTATAAATGATGGATCAACTTCAGAAACTAGCATTTAAAATGTGTTCTATAATTTATTTATTGCAATGAGTGTTTTGGCAAAAAAAATTGTACATGAAAATCGTACATGAAATGTAATGAAAATCGTCAAACACTAAAATATTCATAAAAATGATCTTGAATGTTAAAACTGTTCTTGCTTAGCATAAACATACTTATAAACTAAAAAACCTGGGTACAAGTCATAAAATTCTATATTAAAAAACAGTTCTGTTGTTCTTGTATCTTAACACATTTTTAATGGCAACCATGACACATGAAGCCTATTAATGGACTATGGGAGCTTCGTGTGGCAGACACACTTTATTGCAAGCCTGAAGTATTCGTTCTAATTAGTGAGATCTCTTTACACACTTTTCTTTGTGTAAGAGCTTAAACTAGGCTTAAATAATTCCCTCCCTCCCCTGTGTCCGAAAAATTGTTTTTGAAATTATGTTTCTTTAATATCCATCGTATGGACAGCCCAATGGCATGAACTGATTTTAATCAAGTTTTGTACATGAGAATATCTCTGGACATTATTTAGTTTTTTTTTTATATATAATAACACATTTTGACGGTAACTGCCATAATAAAAATAATACAAAATTGATTCTAACAACTACCGAAATGACATTTTTGGTCACGATTTATTTTGGTTAGTTTTTATTTGATTTTGGAGATTGATGAAGTAGAATATTTGTGCACTGTTTTTGCACCGTTAATTCTATACTACATTTTCAAAATCAATAATGTATATGCATTCTGTATTTGTAACCCCTTTTTGTGTTTTAAAAGTATAAAAGAAGTACATTAGTGCTTCTGCTTAGTACTAAATATTTCAAAAATCTACTATATAATCTACTATATAAATCTACTATATAATAAAAAAAGCGATAATGGTCTTTTATTTAGATTGTTATTTTAATCCCTAATTATTAATTTTAAAGTAAATATGTTTATACTTCTTTATATAGGCATTCAGAGCTAAGTTATTTCAACAACCCGACGTCCAGAGTATGGCACTGTTGCTAGAAACCATAATAGTTTTATATTGAAGTTTTAATAAAAGTAAATATGTTTATAAAGTATAACAATTTTAATGTTTATGTTTATAAAAAAACATATTATTAGTAATTTAGTCGGTTTTTTAACCCTTTGCCATCGGAATGGATATTTGCTGCTATTGCTCAGCGATCGCGCGGCCAGCTCTACTGGCTGCCGCCATTCGCATGCCAAGTCGGATTTTTTCCACAACAGTTGTCATTTGCGATCGGACGGCCAGCGGTGATGAAATCCATTGAACGCTCGGGCGTCCAGCAACACTGGCCGACAATGTATGTTATTGTTTGTAATATTCAAACTATGTTATGATTATGATCTCTGTAGAGTGCTGCAAACTAGTGAGGAATTATTGAACTAAATGAGCAGCAGGCTTGCAACATTATATCGTAAAAATTGTGGTAAACTAAGGTAAAACAAAGGATTGTGCGGTGTGTAGCGATAGGGGACAAGGAAAAGAAAGAAAAAGGACAAAGTGTTTTTGTAAAACTTGTTCAAACAATCCTGGACTTCATATGGGTGAATCTTTTGAAAAATACCACTCAGTGAAAAAAATTAAAGAAGATTAAAACACAATACTGACTTATCGTTTGTATGAGTGACAAATATATGTACGTTTTACACGTTTAGTAAATAAGTAATTAATTTCACTTTCAATTTTTAAACAAATGTATGCCGAAACCAATTTATGCGGAAAGAATTCCAAGTGGCTGCTGACTGCGTTGTGGCCACTCCTACTGGCCTTCCGATCTTAAAGGATAATGAATTGAGGACCTTGTTTTGAAAAATTGATGAGTTAAAAAAAGTGTGCTCTTGATTGTGAGAGGAGATTACACAGGATGCTGTTAGTGTATCAGAGGCTATGTACAGGAGACTACTTTTAGATTGATAACGGCCATAAGACATCAAACAAGCAGCAATACATTGACATATAACTGTTACGATATCAAACACATTCAATATTGAATTGTTTGTGACTGTCAAAAATCCTTAAATTAGTAGTTTTGCTACCAAGTGAAAAATAATTTTTATTTGTATATCATCAGGAATTGAACACAAGAATATAGTGACAGAACAGTCGTTATCTTTGATATCTTATTATGTAACAAAGGCTCCAAGTTTTAAATTTCATGCAAGTAAAAGTTGAAGTTCACTACAGAAAGAAGCAACTATATTAAACTTGAATTTCCAATATAGACCCAGAAGCAAAACAACAGTTTTAACCTTCCTCACTTTCCAGTATTTGATGTCTCAGAAGAAAGATGTTTCTCTAAATTGAAATTAATCAAAAAATATTTAAGAAGTACCATTTTAAATAGAGGTTTACTAATCTTAGCTTTATCTTCACAGAACAAAAGAGAGAACTATGGAACCCTGTAAGCATGGGACATCTTCCAACAATCAATAATAATTTAGTTCAAATGTAATAATTAAAAAATATATAATATTTGAGAAAAAAGTATTGCAATTAAGAAATAAAAGGTGAATTTAAATAAACAATTTTGTATGTCAGTGTGTTGGAACATTCTAGAAGCAAGAATGGAGGTGTGTAAATAATAATCATATGATGCCCAAATAAGGAAAGACGAATGATCATACGATGTTCCAAATATGATAATAAAAAACAGGATAATTCTGACAAAAATGTTTTTATTGGAAGGGGAAGAGAGTGTTACTACAGTAGTTAGTCATAAGAAGTCTCCTGTAGGAGATGGACATTAGAGTTGTTTAAAGTTTAAATCAACATTTGATAAGTGAGAGGGACAGAAGTTAGTCGAACTGAATGTTTAAGTGTTTAATAAGGTTTATGTGATAAGATAGTCATGTTGGGCACCATTTTGTAAGTTGCTTCCTTATCATTCTCGTTTATTTGTAATGCAACTTTGAATTTTATAAATTTGAGTTCTTATCTCTCACTTCTTGTACTCCTACATTGTACACTCTTTCATTTTAGGCGATATTATAGAAATAGGTGTTCTCAATAAATGTTTTTAAAACTCATTTCTTGTAACTAATATTTAATTTGTTAAAAAACAAAATTTCTGTTTAACCTAAATCTAAATTTAAAATTAACTACAATGCATCAATAAAAATCTTTAGAAAGCTAAATATCTGTTTATACTCTTGAGATATTAAGGAGTTGCCAAGTCCTGATCTAAATACTTTTATTCATAACCTGTTATTATTCACTTCTCCTCTTATTACACAAACCTTAACAAATATTTGCTGTTCGAAAATGAAGCTTTGAAAATATATTTTAAGTTAACGTTAAAGTTTTTTTTTCTTTTCTAATAATAATAAATAAAACATCATTCCTTAATCTATTTATTTTTTGTTTTGTATTGTTTTTTTACATAATAATAAACTAAAAATATTTTTAAAAAAACCATGGATACCCGGTTTTAACAACTTTTAATCAATTCTACATTTTTAATTTTGTCAAACATTTATAAAAGGACAAGACAGTTTTATTTTAAATTCTTACTAACTTTGGTGCAAACGAGTTATTTCTCGCATTTCTTACTTTTTAAATTTTTTGATTTTGTTTTGAATATGCTGGGATCCAGTTGATTTTGAGAAGAGCTGCCCCAGTCTGGCTCGGGACTTTTAACTTTTCTGTCATTCAGCAAATGTGGACAAATCAAATACATTATTTGCTGAAACAAATTCAAATATCATTGTTATGTGATTTTATTTATTTATTTTTTTTTTTTCAATTATTGTTTTAGTTATTTTGTAAATTAGAATTAGATCATGTTGACACCCTTATTGGGAATGTTGAGGTGCTGGCCTATTTGTCAGAAGATATTCAAGTAAGGGTATCACACACGTTTTGTGAAAGATTTTCAAAATACTTTCAGTAGTGTGTGCGTGTAGCAACTGAGGATGATGACTTAGTCACTGAAACGTTGTCTTGTATTTGTATTGCACAAATAAAGTGGTTTTGGAGGAAAATTGTGTTTTCATTCATTTGGTGATTGAAATTTCCTCAAGTATAGCTCCATTACAGTTGATTATGAAGTAAGTACAAACCAAAATGAATTTCGCGATACATCTAAAAATTTAATAAAAGTTTTGTTTTACAGGTATTATAAATGTTCCAACATAGATTCAGTGATGCAATCTTAACGTATTTCTAAAAAACACTCATCCTTCTAGGAGCTGTAAAATGTACTTAGTTAAAAAGTCCTGTGGAATCAAGTTGACTTTACAGCATTTAGGAACAAGAGTCTTTTTACAACATATATTTTATACATTGATTGTTGGTTATTTTATATTATTTAGATATTACCAGTAATCATGGAATCGTATAGAACTCCAGAATGTGCTCAATGTTGTTTATGATTTCACAAATCTCTTTTGTTTTCTTGTGGTTTAAAGGTGAAAAAATCACATCAATAGTACAATCATTTCCTAGGAACTTGCATTCAGGAAGCTAGGTCAAAGTAGCCATTAGTTTCAGTTGAAACAATTGAACAAGTAGGTCAGATATAAGTTCATACCGCAAATAAAAACTAAATGTGCCAACCTAGAACTGAAAACTCCCTAAGTGAAACTGTAAAATTTGTTTTAAATTTTAACTTAGGCTAGGGGGTTGGTTTCGGGAATTCCTAGTCGGTGAGATGTATGTTATACCGGATTCGGCTTGGGACTGGGATAGAGGATTGCCCTTGTGGTAAATGGTGATATGAGGTTAAAAGAAAATACATGTGGTACGGAGCTCAATGATTAGTGCCAGTGAGGAGGTCACCGGCACTGATCTTAAGCTTGTTGGGGAGAGGAAGGTTCAGGTAAGATACTCGGCTGCCAGGTTACCCCAATTCACCATTCTAGCTGGGAGGTGGTTTGCAGAGTAGGGTTTAAGCTTAATTTTCCTTCCCTGCCGGGAGGCAATTTGGAGTGTTGGTAGTTGAAGTCAGAAAGAGATATTTGAGATAAAGTCAAAAGTTCTTTTCAAAAATATCTCCTCCTTTCCCCAATACTAGAAGCCAATGTTGATGAAGTATTAGCTCGGATAGGCGAGAAGAAGAGTCCGAGAAGGATTGAATTGTCAAAATCAGAGTTCAGAGAGATCTGATTTAAAATATCTTATGAGAGACTATGATGGGTTTTGAATGATGAGGTCGATCCTTAGAGAGAGTTCGGAAAAATCTGATGATTTTGGCAAGGATTTTGTCATATTTATATGGTTCGACCCGGGGAGACTATAAATAAAGGTGTGAATTTCCATTGTGTCCTGACATGAGGCTATGACCCTATCAGCATTGAGCTGGTTTCTTGGGGTGTTTGGAAGCTTGGCCCGCAACAGATTTTTGTGTAAGTATGTGTGTTTGTGAGGGTGAATAGTGTTGAAAGCTCCGGTAAGAACGCTATCCTAACAGAGTTTTGACGTGTTATATATTTTGCCCGGGCAGAGTGTGTCTGTTTGGTGGACTTTAAGGTATGTTTTTCTGTGGATCATTGCATGAAAGCTCTGGCTGAATTATTTTTCAATGTTCACACGTTATCAATGTCTGTGATTAAGGCTTTACTGATTACAGTTGTTACAAGTTTTAATGGTATGTTGTCTAGCCACTACGATCTCCTGATCTAAACCCTCCTAAAATTCTGTGTATGTAGCTATGTTAAAGTAATTTTAGCTGACCTCAATTTTGGATTAAGGGCTTCTATACTACTAAACTTTACCAATGACATATTTCAAACCACACCTTTTGTTTAACGCTTTATAAATTCTTTTGGATTTAAAACAAAATGAAACTCACTTCAGCCCAAGGTGTAAGCCCCATTTGAGTGAAGCGATACTGCCATTGGGGGAGTCCTTGGTGCACCAACATCATACGAAAATACTGAGTAAAACTGTCAGCTAATACGTGCCATTCGTAACAGCGGTCTAGAAGCCAAATTTTAGGCTCTTCTTTCTTTGCATCCCCTTCTGAGCGATCCATGTACACCAAACATACCTACAATATTATATAAATATAAAATTAAATATATGGTTTGGTAATATTACACAAACTTTATTACAGACCATAGGTTTAGAAACTTTAATAGCCATAAATATAACAATTTTTTTTTTCAAAAAGGCAACAAAATGTAATTTTGTTATTCTTGACTTTTTTCCCCTTATATTAGGATAGAAAAGTAAGTATATAAGAGTAAAACTGGTTTGCTCTAAGCTTAGATAACACTTTTTTTGTTTGTTGATTGTAGCAATAATTTTACAGAATCTACATTAAAAACTGACTGCAGCATTCACAGGGTTCAGTTTTTTTCACCATAAGTTCACCTTCCCCTATTATTATTTTTCTGTTTCTTTGAAATAGGCATAAAACTGCAAGATAGACAGAAAATAAGCTGCATTATATTCTAATATCATGATTAAAACATTTTTTATTGTTTACTTGTTTTGATATTTATGTTACGTGTTTACAATATTCATGTTTATGTTGTTTACAGACAGTAGTACTACTTTACCTTAGCTATGTTCTGACATGGATCCAGTTCAAAAATCTTGCATTTTGTTCCAAAGGTAGGTTTAGGTACTTCAGGATCAAATTGATTACAGATATCAATGTCCAGAATTGTAGGACAATCTGGATCACCTCCAATCTTATTACCTGCAATTCTTCGAAGCTCTGATATAGAGTTGATTCTTAAGTTTCCAATAGGTAAAATCTCACCTACATATAGTAAATACTAAGTATAGGCCATTGTACTGGTTTATCAATATATAATATTAAAAGTAATTAGAGCAACATGATAGCCACATAGAGAAACTTAGTTTTATTTCCCCTCTAGCATAGGTAACTGCATAGAATGATTACTTTAATGGTCTTTGATTAACATTTACAACGTCCACTGATAAAATATTCAGTTAGGTCGTTCTCCCATGACCTGCACCCACCCTATTTAGGCATTTTTTGACATGGGCTAGTGAGAGGTTTTCTGGAATGCTTATTGGTAATCAATTTAATCTTTCAACTAGGATTTAATGCATTTCGTAGAGTTTGACTATAATGTGCAACTTATTCAAGGTAAAATTTGTATACCAGATGCTCTTACTAGAACACCTCTGAAAAAATCAATAGAGTCTATAATAGCAAATATTCAAATGTCTGACATAAAAGTTCAAGAGATAAAGAATGAACAATTAAGAGATCCAACTAGTCAGGAACCGATTAAACGTATTACATGACTGTGGTAATTGGAACTCATTTCAACATACAGATTTCTTTACAGAAAGTCATAATATATTGTATGATCAAGGGGTCATTTTGAAAGACAAAAGGTACCAAATTAATTGAGAAAAGACATTTACATTTGATTCAACAAGGACATTTTGGGGAAGTATGAAGTCAATCTAGAGCTTGTGAGTGTGTATGGTGTAAGATGTGTTTATAGCTAACCACTGTTCGGGCGCTATTTTGTAAGATGTTATTATTTAAATAAACACATCATACAATGGAGGTCAGGAAATAATGATGGAGGTATTGTCCTTAATGTGTGAAGTAGAGAAGAAACCAGTGGAACCACTTTTGAATTTCAAAATTCCAAAAAGATCTTCGGAAAGGCTCGGAGTACATTTTTTTAAAACAAAGTGGGAGGCGATATCTTATGTTGCAAGATTATTTCTTAGTTGATTGAGCTGTTAGAGCTAAATAAATCAATGTGTTTTATGTTGCAATGCATGAATTGAATGGAATTTATGCCAGACATGGAATCCCTAGTGTGGTGGTGTCGGATAATGGCCTATAGTTTTCAGCAGAAATTTTTTAATATTTTGCTAAAGAATATAATTTTTATCCTATAACTTCACCCTTGAAATTCTTCCGGTCCAATAGCCAAACAGAAAGAGTGGTAGCAATTCCAAAATAGATATTAAAAAAGGATAGTGATCCAATCAGAAAGAACAGAATCTAATCCTCCTGTCTATCCATCATTGTAGCCCAATCACAAAGCCCAGAAGACTACTTGTTCTTTGAAAGGTAAATGTGATAAATATCTTATCATATTCATGTGTTAATAAACAATCAGCTGATGAAGATCTGACCAGCATATGATATCAGCTGATATATTTTTAATTGCGTAATTAGAACCCTTGTTAGTTTGTTGTTGTAAGTTAAGCTGAATAAAGTTTGCTATATGTTCATGCATTTATATATATTTGAAATTATTTACACTAGTTATCACCTACAACAATAAAAATTAGCAATATAGCTAAAAAATAAAATTGTAACCATATTTTGGCCTTCATTTACAGATATTTCTCAATGAAAGGACCTCCAGATGCTCCTAAATGTCCTTTTGAGTTTTCTTTCTAGCTATAGGCCTAATACCAATGTATTCCCTTACTGCAGTATAGCTAACTCAATTAATGAATATTATCTTTGTTCATTAGCTCATATTAATATCATAAATATTTAACTTAACTGGCAATTTCATTGTCATAAATATAGTTCAAATAAAATCTTTAATTATAATTTATGTGTGAAATCATTGTATTAAAATCACCTGCATAGTCATAGTTCCAAATAAGTTTAAAGCCATCAGTTGATGAATAAAATTGCCGAAGATCTTCTGGGAGTGTACAGGCATATCTTTGTTCCCATGATGATATCAACAATCGCTCACATGGAAGTCGCTTTTCCAGTTCGATATCTTGAACACCAGGTGTGTTTTCTAAGCATTTCATAAAACATACGGATATTTGATTTTCTTAGGTTAATACAGACAAGTGACCTACCAAACTTTAGTACTCTAAGAATTAAACTTAATGTTTTTTTTTTTTAATAAACATATTAGGCTATTTTTACTTTTAATTTAAAACTACAACTAACAGTTTTAGTTTTTAGCTACCTCACCATTTAGGTTCTAAAAGTGATCGACTTTATTTTATGTAGACTTTCAACAATTTTATAAATCTGCGACCTTATTTATAAAATCTTAAAGGTCTACATAAAATGAACTTTCATCTTTCCTGTTAGATCTCTCTTGACAACCTTACATTCACTTCTGACCCTGATGTTATTCAGTATTAGAGGGGTAGCAGTCATTATTAAAATCTTTTCTTCTTTGTTTTTATATATTGTGATTTTAACTGAAAGGTTTTTCACCTTTAAACAAGGAGGAAAAAATATTACATCAGAGAAAATATTATGTTAACTTATTAATAAATATACAAACAAATATAATATTACAACTTATTTACCTAATAATTTCGTTAGACCCAGACATAAATTTTCATAAAAAGAATCTTCTGAAACTACATCCACAACAAAGGCCATTTCACTTTTCTCAATTTACTATTACATAAACTTCAAATTTGTAATTTCAAACGTTACCATGACTACAAGAAGTTCAAAGCTTAGTGCAATCGGGCTGTATCGATGACAGCTAAATGTATCGAACATATCATAGATACGTAAAATATCGATCAAACAAATCATAAGCTCCACCCACTCGTTTTCGTAAAATTGGTGCATTAAAAATATTTTATGATAATTTGAGAAAAAAGCAATCAATGTCTCACAAACATACAAATAGTAGGCTTGTAAATCAATATTATTTACAGGTTATATGCCTAGCTCAATAGAAGAACACTGACCTTGGTTCTTATATATTATTCAAACTTTCATGTAATATTTTGTAATTTTACGAAAAGAAATCATATTTTTGTTATGCAAGATTATTTTTTATAATATTTATTAACAAGTATTTACTTTAATAATGTAAACTGTCTGATTAATGTCATTAAATCACCAAATCCTAGTAGACATAAATTAGTCATCTATCTCTAATAATTAGAGAAGCAATCTAGCTAGTCGGCAAACCATATGGTGTAATATTTTCCCGCTAAATATTGTATTCAAGGTCATGAAATCCCGGCCCCGGCTTATTGTACATTCGGTACATTGTAATTTGTAATAGTGTGTTCTTTTCTGTATTGAGAATTGTGGTTGTTTTGTGATTGTGTATTGTGTTAATTTTAAATTTTAATTGAATCCAAGTTAATATCATGTCGGTAAGTGTTCATTTGACAATTTTTGTTTGTTTAATTATAATCTTTACAAATTTTACAATACTTAGTAAGCTATGCAAAATTTGTTTAGATTTTATTAATTGTTTAGACTAATTTTATTAATTTGTATACTTTTTATATGAATAATTTATGTTGCATGCAGTGTAATTTTATTTTAGTTCAGAATAACCCTCTGTTCTTTACAATTCTGAAATTTATTCTACAGTTTTATGCTATCTTTTATCTATTATAGGCCTATTGCCTCTTGCCCACCTGCAGGCCCCACTTTCATGCTACTTTTTTTCTAAGTTACAATTGCAGACTACACTAATAACTTAATTTGATCTTATGTATATTATGTATCATATAGATTGTGTTAATTGCAAGAATTGAAACCTACCAACATTGTTGTTCATGATGTATAGACCAAGAATAAATACAATTTTACAATTAGACCTAGCCTACTTTAAATAACATGGACATTTAGTAATTATTGCACACTTACTTAAAATTAGGATGTACTAATTGTACTTTGAGTATTACTCAATTTAAAAATTCCAGTTTATTTCATCATTGTTTTTTGTTTGTTCTGTCGATACATATATGTTTGGAGGTTAAATATCTATTGTACATTATCTTCGGGTTTTATTATTAAAAATTATGAAATTGTTAACTATTTACTTTCTATTCAAACAATCGGTTCAATTTTTTGTCAGACGACACTTTTTAAGTCATAAAATACATTATTTTAGTAAAAAATATATATAAGTACGAAATCCAGCTTAGGTTACGACTGCCTATGTCAATATTGTTAACTACATTCATCAACACTATAAAACACTGAGTCCCCTATCACAAGTTTAGTACAATAACACGAACAAAATAAAATATTTATTTGCCTAAGTTATTATAATTCCCTGATGTACATTTCGGTTACCAAGTTACCATCATCGGAGGGATCTGAAGTAATACTCTGTAATATTACTTCAGATCTGTAATATTATCTTACCTCATCTTAATTTAGTATGTTTGGTTAGGGCAATGTACCTAGTGGGTAATTGTTTACTCTAACTGGAATCAGTCTTTTTTGCGATTAAAAAAAAATTAAGTGCGGAGCTAACTTTTTCACGGAAAAAAAATAATAATTTCGGCTTTTCTAGTTTAAGGTCTATTAAGTGAATTACGGTTTGTACATGGTTTTTTTACCTGACACGTGTAAATTTGAAAATAAAGAGGAAATTTTTCTTACGTTTCCAAGCGGTCACCCATCCTTGTACTAACCGTGTTCAATGTTGCTTGACTTCGGTGATCCATAAATGCATTGAATTTTGTAGTTTTGAAAACTTGTTTTTTCGGTGAAAAAGTTAGCTTCCTGTTGAAAACTTATATTAGGCTATTATTAGTATGTAAGGTGTGTAGAACAAATTTATTTTTTTTAATCTCGAAAAGACTGGGTTGCAGTTACAGTAAACAATTACCACCTGTAGTGACCTGCCAAGACCTAGTTCGCATCATTATGAAATCATACAGCATAGTGATATTTAACCTGTCAAAAGACATGTAATGCGCATGCGTCCAACGATATGCTATAATCGGAACCTCACACGGTCAGGAATTTGCCATGACAAATATTTAATGTTATTAAATTATTATTAATAACAATTTATTATTAAGATAATAAATAAATAAAAAATAAAATAAATAAATAGTATTTATATTGTATGTTTTAATAATAAACATTGAGGATGCCTGGGACTTGAAACGTGTCTTCCCACAAAAATATTTGATCTTATTGTTTGAATACAAGATAATGTTTTCATAATTTTTAGAATAAAATCCTATTATAATGTACAATAGATATTTACCAAATATGCAAGAAAGCATTCCCAAATTTTGTAAAGTTGAATCGTTCAGTTGGTTGTCCGAGTTATGTGCTGCAAATAGGCCCAATTTGCAATATTATAAGTATTTTACAATACGTAATTGGTAAATTGGATTAAATTTAATTAATGTTGGGTCAAAATTACTTTCTTTATTAACATTATTTTCAAATCCATTCTACATTTTATTAGACACATTTTTTTTTACCTATTAATTTTGTAATGAATTATCTCTTCAATTCCATATAACTTTACAATTTAGCCTACTTGCACATAGGTAGACTATAATTACATGGCCGCTTATATTACATCCTTAGCCTCTAATTCTGTTTTTTTTTATGTGTAAAATAGGTAGCCTACTGACAAATAACACTTGCTGGGCCTGATGTAAAATGTTATTTCTATATAAAAGAGTGAAGATATTGAGTGTATCATCTATCTAAAAAAAAAAATGATTTATGATGGGGAGAATATTTGTCTGTAGAAAAAGTTCATGGTTACTTGTTCTACATATCCTATCTATAAGCTATATTACCATATTATATTATAATCTATGTGTGACATTTAGTATGCTTGTGTGGGAACTTAACTGCTTTTGTTAAAGGATTTTGAACTTTCATTTGAAAATTGTTAAAAAAATTTTATGGAAAATTTCACGTAATAGCCTACTCGGATAACTCACTGCGTAAGATTATTAACCATTGACTAACTTCAATTGACTGGGACATAACCATAGAGAATTTACGAAATTAGATAGGTCTAAGTTAATTTGATAAACTTCCTTACAATAAAATAAAAAGATACCTAAACAGGAATAAGTAGGCTATATACAGTCATTGAATAGCCTATGTAGTTGATTGAAGCATGTTATCTGTTGGGAAAAACTGTAAAATTGATTTATAGTAATTTAAGGAATATTTCTTTATCTGTCATTTTTTGCGGACGAACTGTAATAACAAAATCTGTTTTTAAGATGAAAAAACAAAACTGATTAGAGAAATATATTATCAATCATTGTTTAAAAACACTATATTCTACCCATTGCTTACCATGTTTGAGGACATCTTATAATAATCATCATAATTTGAGGAGTCATCTGTAAATCATTAATGTAAACAGTAGCTTAATTAAGTTAAAGTTCAAGACATGTTTCCCCAAATAAATATTATTTATCCATAGAGTATTATTTAGAGAATCACAATGTAAAAGTAAGTATGTTATTGTGGTTTTATTTATTGTATTGTGAACTCTGTTCCTTTAACAATTTCATTACAAGAGTACATGTAGATAATTATTTATTTTTTCTGTTTTACAGGACAATCCTACTTCACCAATGTCACAGTCTTCAGAACATGGTGGTGGTGGTGGTGGCTACCGGTCAGATGGTGTAACATCACCACCCCGTGAAATGGAGGAACCTTTTGAAGACGAAAGTGAACTTTTAGGTGGAGGTCCACTTAGTATTGGTCCTGATGACGAAGAAGAAGAAGATGGAGAAGAATTGTTTGGAGACAATATGGAGGCGTAAGTTGATTTGAAGAAAGTCTGTTTTTAAGATACATTTAAAGTGAGGTTGATATGGGGAAATACCATGTTAAACTTGAAAGACATGTCAGTTAGTGTAAATTAATAGAAATAGTTCTCAAAAGTATAGTTTCTATAGATAGTCCAAGTGGCTTTAATATATCTGAAATGTTTATTGTAAAATATACATTTTTAACCATATATTTTATAAATTAGCCCAGAATGTTAAAAGTTGATTGTTGGTCTATCTATATGTCACATATTAGTTGTAAACCCTAAAACATCTAAAATTTTAAAGACAAAAAAGCATATGATTCAAAAATCAGCTTGTATAAAACTTGATTGGCTTTGATATTTAACACAATATGTTTATTCAGTATAAGACATATTGGTATTCTATAGTATTCCAAAATGAGTTCTTAAATTAATAAATTGTCAAAAACTCAATTTTGTGGAAGTCACATAGTCTTTTATATGTTTTTAAACTTTATAAAACAACTTCAGTTAAAAAAACAATGACCCCATAAGTAACAAATTGTTCATAATTAGTTTTTTAAAGGTAAAATATGTGCACTTTGATGTGTAAAACTTTTATATTCCAAAACATCAAAATGTTTTAATAATGGCCAACACGATTTAAAAAATAGCTTTGCTTAACAAAACTTTTTGAAAATTTGTATTTCACATGTAAAACTAATAAGTTAGTATTGTACTTATAACAAGGATTTTCTAATTTCATAAAAAAATGACTGTCTCCTTCCCCAGATCTTTAAAAAAAGTTGTACTCAAGTCTAGAAGTGGTATTAGTCATAATCTTTGACGAGTTGTGCCCTTTCTTAAGTGCTAGCATCGCAAATTATGACTCATTATGTAACTGTCATGAGCTTGGAATTTTTGAAGTTCGTGATTGGTTTACAAGACTTTAAATTATTCCAACCTATTCTTTAAATTTCCAGCTTTCTATTGTAGAAGCATCCAATAAAAATTATTAATTTCAAAATTATACGTGATAAAATTTTATATTCCAATAGCTGCCATCGTATATCAGCTAACTTGCAGCCATACTGGTTTCAATGCTATTGTGTTGTTTTATTTGGTTCTTTTGGTGGTTTTATAAGTTAAATAATTGGAATAATCTGAAAATGATGATCCCTAATCTGCAAATAATAATTGTGCTAATTAGGCTAATATCAGACCTAAATTGATTCATGTTTATCCTCCAGAAGCCGAGTTTGAAACATTGCCTAGTTTCTTGTAAGTAACCTTGGTATCACAAATTGTCATATTAGTTATTTTTATTTGTTTTTCGTTAATATTGTACAGACATGTGACATATATAGAGAAACAAATTTTTGAAACATTGAAAACAAGACTGTCTAATGAATTGAACAGGAACAACTCTAATAGTGATTCAGACTAAATTAGTATCCTATGTGCCCACATTTGAACTGGTTGTTATAATTATTTATTTATTTATGCATATTACATTCAAGTCACAAATGTGATACTATGACTGTATTTTATTATAAAAATGAGTACATATTTCCGACTTTCCCATCTTTGTTAATCTCACATTTGTTGACATATTTCGGATATACTCCATTCTCAAAACACTTAATATTGTGCTGATCATCCTACACTAAGACTCGTTATTTTAAGCAACTTGCTCCTCCCAATCCTTTTTCCTATTGGCCTATTTAGACCCCATTTACCCACTCTTCTTCTTATAGGCCTATCTAAAACACGTTTAACTTGTTTCTGATTAGTCTCACCCTTCTCTACCCATGTTTTCGGTCTCCTCGTGCCCCTCCTTTTTGAAAAACCTCTTCAAATTTTTAAAAAATACGTACAATAAAAATTAAAAAGACACAAAATTATTAACGAACATGTAAATTCACAAAGGGACGTTATTTTAAAAAAATTAAAGAGGTTTTTTCAAAAAAGGGGCAAGAGGATACTGAAAACATGGGTAGAGGGAAGGGGTGTGACTAATCAGAAAGAAGTTTAACAGGTTTTAGATATGCCAATAGGAAGAAAGGAGAGGGCAAGAGTGGGAGGAGCGAGTTGCTTAAATTAACAAGTCCAAGCGTTGGATGATCAGTACTATTATGTGTTTTGAGAATGGAGTACAGTGTAGTCCCGATTATCCGTGAGCATTTGATCCTCGAGTTTTGTAGAAAAAAAGGTAAACAATTTTTACAGTTCTCTTTATCTGTTTAGTACGGGTAACAACCAGTAAAACTACGATAACGAAGTTGTAGAGTAGACCTAAGCTTACTGTCTAGAGTGGTTGGACTGTGACGCTAATGAGCCAGTATTTGAGCGACTGGTGGACCAAGAAATAGCAGACAAAGACAAGAATGAAGAGCGAAGAGGAAAAAGGAACATACATGCATGCGCGATTGACACACAAAGTGGTCTTGCAACATAACAACGGACTGCTCACTGCTCCAGTATTTAGGGGAACAAGACGATGACACGCAGTTAGTTGAAAAACTGATGCTAAGAAAAGTTCAGTTAAGAGACTGTGTTTTCTCAGTAAGAAACAAAAAACAATGTTTGATTTTTCTGAAAACTGTCAGGTAATTAAAATTGCAGTACTGCCCTAGTGTAGTATAATATGTTTCCTGTATTGTTTTTTGTTCCAAAACATCTTGTTTATTACACTTTTTTATTTCATGTAAAATGTTTTTAGTTTGTAGGTTTGTACTGTGTATTGTGTTTTATGTACAGTATATTAAAATCTTTTTATGTCAAAACTATTTTGTTATTACATATTTTCCCTTTATTTTTAGCATTCTTGCATATTATCTGCGATGTCTGTGCCACCCAATTTCACGGATAATCGGAAGTACACTGTATATCCGAAACTTGTCAACAAATGTGAGATTAACACTTTGAAGCCTAACGCTGCTTTCCTACTGTGCCTGGGGGTTTTGGACATGTGTTTAAAAAATTGTGCTATTTGTTATATTTATTATATATGACTTATTATATATCATTTTAAACCTAAAGAGATTACCTTTTTAAATATATATATACATGTAAATAGTTATTTTACTCGCAGTCAACACTCCTTAGTTTTGAAAAGTGGTAAAATATACACACAAACAAAAATAGCTACACAGCACTTCACTAAACATAATTGGCCTTTGTATGACACAGTTTGAGACATTCAGGTACACAAAGGAGTACTGAACATTCTGGGCACCACCATAACTCAAAAAGTATTTAGTATTCAAGAAAAACAACAAACAAACATAACGAATCTTGATTACTCAGTCATTAACTTTGAACTAAACAAACGTCTGCTACATTCCTCGTAGATGTGTTACGTTGCCTAGCATCAGCTTTATAATATTTATATTTAGTCCATATCAACAGCACAGACTATTCGAAAATCAAAGACATGCAAAGATAAATAACCAACTAGCTAAGCAAAAGTGCCGAAACCCAATTATATGCCGACATCGCGATTGTATAGAATTATTTAGTGCAGCCCGATGTATACTACTCGGGCTTTGGCGGCGAGCGCTGTCGCACTGCCCGACCTATATTCGGGCTTAGGCTTCAAAGTGTTAATGAAGCTGGGAAAGGTGGAAGAATGTACTCATTTTAATTATAACATTCCTAGCAGAGATAAAAATGTTATACAATATTTCTGTGTATTTTATACTTCATATTGTTTTTGTTAAACCTCAGAGACTATCGCCCAATGCCTGCCCTGGATCGTTATGAACAAGATGTCTTAGATGACCAAGATTACTCTGATATTTCTTTGGGTGATCGTGCAGCAGCAGAACAAGAAATGCGGCGTAGGGATAGAGAAGAAGGTACACGGCGTGGAGACAAAGATCTTTTGTATGGTAAGTCATTTAAATGTTAAGGCTCATTAAAAATGGTCTTGTTGAAATTACAATATTATTTTTGTATTTACTTGTGCTTTTGTCAATATTTTCTTGGAAAAAAACAAGCTGAACCCAGTCTAAATTCTATGTTAATATTATATCTAGAAATTAATTTCTTCGTTTTATTAGTGAAATTCTAATTGTGATCTCTCTCTGGGTTTGAGCAGTATAACTTAGATTGTGAAGATATAAGATGTTGATTTGTAGGAAATAACAGGATCTATAATATTATACACCGATAGTAACTTATAAAATAAAATTGTAAATTTATAAGTCAATAAATATCTCAAATTGTAAAGGGAGGGGGGGGGGGTAATGGTATAATGTCAAAAATAGTTGCAGTGGAAATTTGAACAGAAATTTAAAAATTTAATGGGTGTGATACCCATTATATTAGTATGTCATTTCAAAGTAAATTGTATGAGCAATTTATTTTGTATATCATATTCTTCGAAATATACATTGTCAGTTCAATTTGAAGTACATTATTACATCACCCACTATTCTGGCATCATTTGTATAGAATTAATCTTTGTAAGAAACTCCATGAAAATTCTATACAATGTGCAATCCAAAATTTCCCGGAAAGGGCATATCTGTATGTGGGTAGAGGTACTTACGAAATCATTATTACATATACAATATTATATATATATATATATATATATATATATATATATATATATATTTGGAAATTTATTAACTTGTAATTAGTTAAAGAAATTGATTAAATTACAGAGACAAATTATCATTACAATTTGTAGTTCTTTTTAAATTAAAATTTATTATGTCTTTTATAAACAAGGATTTACCCCTTTTTATTTATTTAACAATTAAAAATTTTATAATACAATTTTTTTAAATTATAAGCATACAAATATTACTATTTATTAATGAGATTACTATTTTTTAAAATAAAAGAGAGAGAAAAAAATAATAATAAAGTCATGACTTATTTAAATTAAGAAAATGACTTGTGTTCATGAATTTTATAAAAGTCCCTGAGAGACTAGTAAAGGTCTAAAAGTTGCTAGCAGTACCGACCTTATAAATTAATCTTAGTTTCATACCTTTTTTAAAGACAAATTTATGCTAACACATTGTTGCATTAAAACTAGTCAGAATTTAAGTAAACTTCAATGTGCACTTATTGATTGATTAGACAATGAAACCTTGGAAAAAGTTGTTCAAATTAGATTATTCATAATGAAATCGGTTGATCGGTTTCACAGTTTTGAAAATTGGTAAATCTCAATTCTGGGACCAGTACTGAATTTTTTTTTTAAAGCTGAAATGATGATAAAACAGATGGATATGTATACACAGTTAAATAGAAAGGCTTGACATCTTTAGAAAACAATGACTTTAAATTGAGGAAAAAATTGAATTTTTCGGTTTATGTAGATTTTTCAAAATTCTAAATAGCTCAAATTGATGTGTACATGTCAACTAGCGAGAAAATATTAAACTCGCATATGTTTATTCACAACTATTTTAAAGATATTCAAGGAATATTTATTTATAAAACAAGTTACCATGTTCTTTAAAAAAAGTTCTTTGTTACAAGATTGCAGTTCTTAAACTTTATGTTTGAACACAAAGCAACTTTATAATTAAAAGTTTTAAGTTAAATTACAATTAATTGCCATATTAAAAATTACACTAACACATTTTTTGAACTACAGCAAAGTCTTTTCAATCCACTGTTTGATTTTTAAACTAATGAAGTATACATGAGTGAAAAATTTTCTTTGCCTGGAAGTTGTTTTAATGTGTCCAAGGCATGACTATCGAGCAAGTCAGGATATTCTGTAGACTTAAATTTCGCACTGCCATTTGCATGTTATCCCTTTATTTTATGCCATGACTAATTGTAATTTTTATATATAAATGAAAAGATATTAGGTTTGTGGCTTTTTAAAAATTATACAATTTTTTTTTTACCAGAAACAGTATTCAGATCCACCATGTTTCTTTTGCTCATCACATGACTTGATCACACGACACACTGGTGGCACTTGTTGAACATTACGGTAGTAAATATTTATTACTTGAAACTAAACTACCGATATATTGTTTATTAGTCTTTTTTGCTTAACATCCCAAGTGTCTAAGTCTACAAACATGCATACATAAAAGAACAGAAATAAATAACAGTCAAACGACATATTATATGAAGCAATATTTTGTACTGTTACTTTTCAAACATTAAATACTAATGGATTTTAGGACATTAAGATAATAAACTTGATTATTGTTTTAGACGAAAGTGATGATGAACAACAGCCCAGACGGAAACGAAGAATGGCTGAAAAAGCTGCCTTGGGGGATATTGATGAAGAAGAGGTAAGCATCAATGTATTTGAATTTTTCTAAATTAACTTTGTGATCCTCCACGAATTGTTACTTGTAGCTTTGGTTTTATTGAGCGTGTGGACCCATACAAGTATCTGGATATAATCATCAACCATAAGTTAAATAATTAACTCCCAGATGTTTATTTATTAAACAAAGGGTTTGTAAGCTTATCTATGTGTTCACACAGCTAAGTTGTGTACTTCGCGCCTGCATATGTCGGTGATATAAATCTTGGTTAGAGGCATCACCTTCTCTACCAGCACATTTTGAATTGTGAGAATGCAGAACTGCACTGAGTGATGAGTTTTTAAATGTGTTGGAGTTATACAGAGCTCCCAATAGTGATATTAATATATTCCTGGACAGCTTGAATAATGCTCTACAATATCTCTTTGGTACAAATTTTATTTTGTTTTATGTTATATATTAATATTCATGTTTAAGGTATCCAAGTCACGAATTTTATAAAAATGTAGTATTTACTGTTTTAAAATCCGTCAATGTGACTTAATTTCTAGATCTCTGACACTTATCAAAGTATATGCTTCTTCATCAGACAGTTATTCTTCCTTCATATCTCGTCAACACATTAATAAAACGACACAGACAACAAACACAAAAGCACTAAATAACATTATGTAATATACATGTGGTGCTGACCAAGGTCGAAAACCAACGACCAGTCTCATGATTGTCTGGACCTAATACACTGCTTATTGGAGAAATCCTTATCTTGAATATTTATGGCTATATCGAAAAGTATATTTGAGGAAAAATTAATGTGATCATTCAATATTAGGTGTTGATTTCCCAATATTATTTATATTTCTCCCGTTCCTACATACATGAAAGGGTGTCAGGTTTGTTTTAAGATTGAAGCAAACAAAATCAAATTGTGCATGGCATTTAATTGATGAGGACCTACACGAATCTTGATCATGAAATAAACATATGCTCTACATTCTGAGCTATGCCGCTCTGTTCACTAAACGTACCAACACTCAAATCAGGAGTTCTTGTGGGGTCTGTTTTTTACATATATAATTTGTATAAATTTAAATGAAAATAAAACAATTTATGTATTTATAAATATGTTCTTGTACAGATGATCGAGTCAATAGAAAATCTAGAAGATACAAAAGGTCACAGCGTGAAGGAATGGGTTTCTATGTTAGGACCACGTACAGAAATTGCCAATAGATTTAAGAGTTTTTTGCGAAACCACGTTAATGAGAAAGGAGCATATGTATATAAGGTAAGTTTATTGGTGTAATATTTGTGAATGTTGTTTTAGATTTTATCAATAAAGTCAAACAGTCTCATAATTTGTCAGAATGATCTATCAAGCATGAAATAATCTGATTTAATTAATTATATAATTAGCCTTTATTATTTTATATTTAATTTATTTTGATCTTCAACAAGATTTTTGTTTAGTAAAACAGAATTATATAAATAGGTAAGTAAATAAGTTCTAGTAACAAATACACAGTCATAAAAATATTGTAACGATACATCATTGTCATAATCAATGATACGTAGAGTACCAGTAATTCGTGCTAAATGGGGTTGAGGTCATCTCGAATTGAATAAACTCGAATTATACTGAAATAAGAACAAAACATCGGATACTGTGTAAATAAATTTATAATAAATAGAAAATAAAGTGAAATAATAATACAGTGGATACTTGTTAATAAAATAAAAGAGAAATTCATTTTGTTTAATTTGTTCAATGTTTTTTGTTTGATAATAGAGCCTCATTTTTAACACCTATCTTCGCCATCTTCAAAGCAACATAACGTCAGTCATAGCTTCAGCTTGTTACTGAACATAACACAATGTCGCGTCTAGTGCTGCCAAACCTTCAATCGGAGTCATCACTGGTTCAGTCACTCCAGATAAAATATTCTGTGCCATCGAAATTCTCGTCACCGTTGTTCTAGTCTTTGCAATCAAAGTTCACTACTAATTGTGCTTTCCTTATTTACCTCACAAAGCTGACTCAACTCCATAAATGTTTGAGCCCTCATGGGAATTGAACCTCTCGCTTGTGAAGCTAGAGCACTTACCACTAGACTAACTGGGGGCTCCACCCACTTTAAAACTGCTAATTAATTAATTAGTTTAAAAATATTTAAGTTTGATTGTTGTAGAGACTCTTTTCAACCCTTCAATACATTATTGTTTATCAATTTGATCAAAGTTTACCATTTTAAACTAGTTTTACCTTTGTTATTTATGATACAATTTGGGTACTATTGTTTTTTTAGTTTGTAGTTTTATTTATTCTCCGTTGTGTTAAGGTAATGATAATAGTGATGGTTTTTGGAGCTTTAAAAAAATGAATTATATTTTAAATAAGTAGCCGAACTTAATAGAACTGAAAATTCCCAGACGTCGACTCTAATAAAATTTAATCACTTTGCTGTTTCTCAGGAATTATGTAATCAATTTCTGTTATATTCCATATGTTATACCTCAGAACAAACCAAAACACAAGCTGTGATGAAGCCTGATTTTAAAAATTCACTGTGATCTGAGATATTTGAGTTTAAATTAAATTCAATGCAATAACAGCATTATTCCTAGCAATAATAAATAGAACTCTATTACTAACTTAATTGCGTTAGTGTTGTTAGATATTACTCTGTAGAACTGTTTTATTACTCTGGGTTACTAAGGAAACTAAGTTTGGTATTGTCTTAGCAACATAAACTCAATTTGTTTTTGAGGTTAGTTTACATAGACAAAATAAATTTGATAGTTAATTATAATATTATATTTACTGGTTTTGTTTTCAGGATAAAATCCGAAAGATGTGTGAACTTAACCACTCCAGCTTTGAAGTAGAGTTCCCAGTTCTGGCAGCCAAAGAAAACGTATTAGCTTACTTTTTACCCGAAGCACCCATGGAAATGATTCAGATATTTGATGCAGTTGCCAAAGAATTAGTTCTTAATATTTACCCTAGCTATGGAAGAGTAACAACTGAAATTCATGTTCGTATATCTGAATTGCCACTCATTGAAGAATTGCGTACTTTCAGGTGAGTAATATAATATTGTTTTTAAACTTTTTCCAGCAGTTTTTAATATATACAGGTTTATGATGTTAGTGTTCATTTTCGGCTATGACATGAATATTCAAGTGTACGTGCATAATCGGTAACAAATAGCACATAACATTAACTGTATAGAAAGTAACTTCACTTATTACTTTTTTGTTGTTGACAAATAATTATTGTATAACAAGTGTCACAGTATTTATTATTAGGGTACTAAAATATCATTAATACATTTGTAATAAATATACGGAAGTCCCCATCCTTTTCATGTCATAAAATTGAGAATTAAACACTCAGCATATTAAAAATATAATTAAGTCTAATAATTTTTTTTTTAATTATTAGATGGCATGAAATTTCTGTTATTTTGAATTGAAGTTTAAAAAAGTTTAATTTTATCCTAAAAATAATAACAAAATTTAAATTGTGACTTGATGAATTTAAAACTAATTTAACTTTTTAATTTTAGGAAAATACATTTAAACCAACTGGTGAGAACCAACGGTGTAGTGACAGCGACCACAGGAGTATTGCCTCAATTATCTGTTGTTAAATATGATTGTAATAAATGTGGATATGTACTTGGACCTTTTGTACAATCTCAAAATTCAGAAGTAAAACCAGGTTCATGTCCGGAGTGTCAAAGCAATGGTCCATTTATGGTAAGGAGAAGTCAAACAACACATGTTTCTGTAATGCTGACATGATTTGTTGGAAATATCTTTTAATGTTTTTTAAAGATTCGTTTGTTTACAAACAAACCTCCATCTTCTATGTTGATTGCTTAGCTTCACAAATTGAGGCTATTTTATAGGCTTATTCTACAGATATGAGAGATTTTCCGAAAACCCCTTTTTTTTACCTTCCTTTATTTTTTAGCAACACATATTCATTGAATAATAAAACCTTACTTGTGAGCCAAATTCATATTTCAGTCAAATTTGGCATTAACTAGATTTTAATTTGTAAAATATAAAGCAAATGTTTATTTTAAATGGTTTTTTAAAAGTTTCTTACTTGCCACCATAATCAAATATTTATTTTTTGAGGTGGGGAGATATGGACGTGCCCCTGTACATTAACTAAGGCTTATTATGCTTCCTTGTAGACCTAGCAGGACAGACCAGCCTTTGAGCTTGCAACTTAACTCAGCAACTTTTGTCCAATACTAGGATCTTGGTTGAGGTGCTCTAAAGAGTCTCTTCTCTTAATCCTTCAGTCTTTCACAATCTAGAAGAATGTGACTGGCAGTATTATCAAACTCATTGTATGGCCTCATCCTCAACTGTGCCCAATTTAAGTAGGTTTTTTCTAAAATACTCATCCAGTAATACTTCCTTAAAATGATCTAAATTCAAATCCATTAACCAACCAATGAGTTGAAAACTTGGAACTCTCACAAGTCTTTCTTAACTGAACAATTATAGTAGTTATAGAGCTGCTGATGAAGGCTCCAGATGTGTAGAAACAAGCCACCCTTTGTAGGCTAGCAGCTAGTTTTCTGCGTGCTGTAGGTTGGCTTACCTTGAGCCACCATAAGACACTTTGGGCCGTACAACTGCACAGTATAGCCAAATAGTGAAGCATGCCCTAATAATCAGATTGTTTCAACGAATCGTCTGAACACCATTAGCGCCCATTTAGTTGAACATTTTGCTCGTTCCAGGAATGTTTGCAATCCGGAAAAAGAATCCAAGTTTTTTTCTAGTGAAGGGAACAATAACGGTTTTTGAAAGATTGCCTCCGTCCTTCTTCATTACAAAACATGCCCTGAATTATGAGGACTAAATCATCGGCATACTCTTGGAAATGCTCATCTCCGTAAGTAAACTTGATACCCCCATATCAATTTGATTCTTTTCATGGACCTTAAAGGCAACAGAGAAATCAAAATATATAGGGTTCTTTTAAACATGAAATAAACTAAATGTTTATTATATAACTGAAATTATAAAATTCTTTAAAAGAGTATTAAGTTTCTTTAAGGAAAAGTGTAAACCAATTTGTTTAAGCCACTTAGGACTCTGTATATCACAGAGTCTGACTGCACAGTGACTTGCGGAACACATCTTTATTTTTTTTGTTCTGCACCAACTTATTTTTCCAATATTATTTATTTGGTAATGTTGGCATGTTCTTTAGCTCTTTCTACTATATACTTCTCTATGGTAAGAATAATATTTATAACTAATTGAACAGTTACAGTAACGTCTACAAGCCAGTGTTTAGTTTTGCTTTGGAAAATGTGTAATCTTTCTATTTCCTTAGATTTTTATTTTTGCTATTGAAACTGTTTCACAAATTTCATTATTATTTAAGTTGTCACATATATATTTGCCCTATCATGGTCTACTTTCCACTTCATATATCATTCATGCTAAAATTTGATAAGGGTGTGAGGTACTTCAAGTCAAGGCATTCATACAGGGTTATCATAAAAGAATGTTGGGGTTTCATTAATTGATACGAAGGCAGTAGAGAAAATTTTGTGGTGTTGTGTTGGTATGGCTGAGAGCCTATAACCCAAAACTTTGTGTAACAGTTGTTGTAACCTCAAAATTAGTTCTAGCATTGTTGTGATAGTGTGTTTTCTGGAGTGTCTCTGTGGAATGTGTTATTATGTTCTCTAATAAAGAAAAAGCAAAGTGTGTTTTATTGCTGGCTGAATTCAAGTCTCTAATTTCATTGCAACGTGCATTTCGATGCAAATACAGAAATGATCCACCACATGAAAATAACATATGACATATATTCAAACAATTTGAAGAAACTGGATCAGTTCAAAAGCAGAAATCATCTGGTAGGCCAAAGGTATCAGACGAAAAAGTTGAACTTATTAGACTATGTATAATCATAAGTCAATACCTCGACGAAGCCTAGAGTTAGGTATTCCAAAAACAACAATCCAAAAGTTTTACACAAAAGACTGAAATTACAAGGATGTAAAATCCAGCTATTGCTGGAATTGAAACCTGATGATGGTGCAAAACGTTTTAATTTCGCTGTTGAAATGTTTAACAAGATTGATGAAAACCAATCATTTTTAGATGATATAATTTTTTCAGAAGCTACATTCCACATCAATGGGTCTGTTAACAGACACGCATATGGGGATCTGAAAACCCATATACAATTTTTGAAAAAATACGTGACATGCCTAAGTGTGGTATGTTTGGTGTGGTGTGATGAAAAATTGTCTGATAAGAAAGCTTCCTTGCTGAAAAGACAATTACATTAGAACCCCTCTAATCCGTCACCTTTGGGACTGGGGGCATGGTCGGAACGCAAAAAAGGTGGGATTATTCGAAAAAAAGCCAATATTTATTACATATCATATAAAGAGACTCTTTTACAGCGAAATAAGTGGTATATACACTTTAAATAGTCGTAAGTCAAAGTTTACAGTAATGTGTTTACGTTTTCCTCTTCACATGTTGAAAAACAAACCACTGAACATACAATGAGTCTAGCAAGTACTATGACAAATCAATAGAAACAACACAAGAGATGACACAGCACTGAAGCGGGCAAGCGATAACAAACCATAAACAATGGCATGTGGCGCATGGCGGGCCGTGAGTCATCGACAAGTCGGCACAAGTTCACGAGTTCATAATTAACTAATTAATATTTTAAAACTTGTTACATCAATGGATTTTTTTTTTTTTTTTTTTTCATTTATTTGTTAAAATATAAAATGGGGCAATCACAACAAACTGTTTAATTGAATTGTAATAATTACAACTAAATTTTGTTTTCAACTATATTAAATATTTTTCAGATCAATATGGAACAAACAATTTATAGAAATTATCAAAAGATTACACTTCAAGAATCACCTGGTCGAATTCCCGCTGGTCGTATTCCACGTTCAAAAGACTGTATAATGTTGGCAGATCTTTGCGATCGTTGTAAACCAGGAGATGAGATCGATGTCACCGGTACTTACACAAATAGGTAAATATTAGTTGTCTTGAATTTTTTTCATCAGGATAAATCAGCCTTTAAATATTATGAGAAAGTTATATATTTTCTCGGTTCTTAAGAGCAATTGTATTAAATTTATTTTGTATATTTAAATTGTTTTATTGTTGTAATTAATTAATTGTTCTGTTGACTTGTTTGTTTAATATTGTTATGTGTTTTAAATTAAATAAATAATGCGGTGATTTGGTGCTCGTTAAAAAGCAACAATGCTTCCTTGGGGCCCATTGGGGAGAGTAAGGAATAATGGGGGATTAATTGAGGCGAGGACCATTGATTCTACCATTTTTCGACCCTTCTGATCTTAACTCATATGCCATCGATTCATTCCACTTGACCAGCCATTTTTGTACGAGTCCCTAAATTTGTAACTATTAACTAATTAAACTATATATATAAATATGCCTAAATTAACTTACGTGACCTTCAAATTTCATGAAGTTAAATAGTTTGCACTAGATTAAATCACTTGGCCTAACAGACCATCGCATTGGTTTTTGTTACGGAAATTAATTATTCTTAATATAATTTTTGGGTAATACGTCCGGGGAATTCACTAGGGGTCGTCCGACCCATTTCTCAAATTCCACCACATGTTGAATTAAACCACATGTTGAATTTTGATATAACTCACAGCTAATCGACTGTCCCGTTACAAGGGCATGCACTAAGAGTCGCTGTAGGCCTGTGATGCGCCTCCTCCCCTTTAGAAGGAGGGGGGGAATACAGTTTCCCCTTAGTGTTTGATAAACACCTGCGGGTCGCTTGCTAGGCAACTCATGATAACCGCGTGAAATGTGGATACCACAATTATGATTATTGCGTTTTATGATTTTATTTAAATGTTTGATAACTATTTATTTCTTTATGTATTTTGCATTTCTCCCACTGTTGGTACAGGAACTATATTGTGTAACTGTGTACTTAGTGTTTTAGTATATAAAATTCACGGTAATCAAAGTTTTTTTTTTTTTTTTTTACAAATTACAAAAACATATATTAATGTTGTATAATTTGATGTGGTAGCATTTATAAGATTGAGGAACACCTTAATTTAAAAAAAAAAAATTCATGTTTTTATACATAGAAAAGCATTTGAAGAGATCCTTTTCCTTTTTTATTCAGATGCCCAACAATGCAGAGAAAAATTACTGAATCTTGATTTGCGTAGTTTTGTGTTGGTTTATATATATATATATATATATATATATATATATATATATATGTGTGTTTTGCCCAAAGATCATAAAAAAAGGTGTGAAAATGCATTAAATTTTGAATGGAGTACAAGTGCCAGTTAGAGGTGGACTTGTGAATGGAATCCGGAGTCACAGTAGAAAGTTGTATGCAAAGACATGAGTAGTTGTGTGGGTGTTATTTCCACGAAGTGCTCTGGTCTCAAAAAGTAACTAGTGTTCTTAGGCTTGTCGTGGTTTCTCAGTACTCAAGAGTTGATTAACCTGAACATGGTCATATCTTCTCAGCAGGCTTAGAAGCATGTCGATAGCTGAGTAAAACTACTTAGGTGCACTAGCTCCTGTGTATGGCATTATCAATAGCATACATATAGTTGTGGCAATTTTACATCCCTTGATTAAAGCAGTTATTGATAAAGTTAAATTCTAATGAAATAAGTTTTGTTTATCCTGTCAATAAATGATTAAATTTATTGTTTTTCAGTTACGATGGATCCTTGAACACAGACAATGGTTTTCCTGTCTTTGCAACTGTCATTTTAGCCAATCATCTAATAGTCAAAGATTGTAAACAGATTGTTCAATCATTGACAGATGAAGATGTTTCAACAATTTTAAAACTGTCGAAAGACCATCGTATCGGGGAGAGGATTGTAAACAGCATTGCGCCTTCTATTTTTGGTCATGATTACATAAAAAGAGGTTTAGCATTGGCATTGTTTGGTGGAGAATCAAAAAATCCAGGTACTGTAGATTTTACTTTATAACAGATTAAAGTATTGTGTTTATTAGGACAATGTTTAATGAATGTTGATAAACATAATGAATTTTAAGAATATGTGAGACGGAAAAAAATCAAACCTTGTTATAATCCACAAATTATTTTTTTGTTTTAAAATAACACTTTCTAAATGCACTTGTCATTTACAAGTGAACAACTTATTTGGACTCGCTACTTGGAGTTTGGTTATCTTTTCACATAAGTTTGACTTTCATACTGTTGAAGTTTCAGATTTCAAAATGATTTTAATAGTGTATTACTTTGTTTTTGTTTTTCTGGTAAAAACACTATACAATATTATTTTAATTATTTATGTTCATCTAATGACTTGTTCCATGTGAAGTGTGGGTTGTGGAAAGTGGTTTTATGTTAATGTGTGTGTTCTCTAAATGTAGTAACAATAATTAACAAGCAAAATATCTGGTGATGGATGATTCACAAAATTGTGACAGTGGTGTTGCAAAGCATCAATATTTAGAATCAAAATTTACTTTTTGGTTATCCCTCATATATGAGTTAAAAACAAAATTTATGTTAATTCACATCTCTTCTATTCATATAAATCCTTTTTTCAGGTGATAAGCACAAAATTCGTGGTGACATAAATGTGTTACTTTGCGGAGATCCAGGGACAGCAAAGTCTCAATTCCTTAAATTCGTAGAGAAAATGGCTCCAAGAGCAGTTTTTACAACAGGACAAGGAGCATCAGCTGTGGGTCTCACTGCATATGTTAAACGAAATATTACAACTAGGGAATGGACACTAGAAGCTGGAGCATTGGTATTAGCTGATCAAGGAGTCTGCTTAATCGATGAGTTTGATAAGGTAAGGTTTGTTATAACAAGTGTTTTAATTACTATTATTATTAAAGTGATAAAAAATAGTCGCATAGAGTATAGTGATAGCTGCGTCATTTCTTCATCTCTCTCTTTGCATGTTACCACATTGTCATCATTGGTATAGGAGAATCTATTACATTCTCTAAATCATTGATATTTACTAATTATTCTAAACTTTTTAAATTTAATATCTAAACTGTACAATTGCAATTAATCATATATTTAACGTTACTAGTCTAAAGAGAGTAGCTCTATTTGAGTTTAAGTATCTTGGTAATAAATCACTTGAGAAAGTTTGACCTGCTTACTGATAACGTTTATTTGAGTTTTAAATTAAATTACATTGTGAAATATTGTATACTATAGTTTACATCTTAATTTATCGCCACAATGAGAAATGGATTCAAATTTTTAAAGCATGTTTTGTAATATCCTAGGTGAACAATTCAATAGCCTACATTAAAACATACATTGCATTTTCATTAATTCGCGTTGTAATTCCAGGGTATTTATAAATCTTTATATATTATTATGTTAGCTACGTTTCGAGTAATGGTGTTTCCGTGATGGCGGGAACAATGTGTCACTGTAGAAATATATATATTTAAATGGGTGAAGTAGTAATAGATGTGTAACCTCGATCACCTATATTTCAATTGAGTTCTGTGTAGTTAATATTAACAAAAAAAGACACACACTCCACAATACACGTATAAACAAGTTTAAATGGGTCAGGTACATCATCGTATGTCACTCAAAAACATTGGTTGATGTAAGATGTACTGCTTTCACAGCTAAACAAGATATGACAGGACATATACCACGGTCAGCAGTACATTGTACTTCAATCAGTACCTTGTGTAATATACGATAATCCATACCAACCTGTTTATAATCATATTGTAAAGGGTTTTTGTTAATATTTTTATTTAATTTACAACTTCAAGCTAGCGATTATTTAATATTTAACTGAAAATGGGATGCGGTCTTGAAACAATTTATTTAAACTGTATTCGCATGATGGACTATCCAGTAAATATAACATTTTTTACTTAGGAACTTGTGACTTAGATACTACAAAATATGAGGTTTAAGTTATAAATTTTGTAATAAAATGTACTTTTCAACAAGAAAATAATTTGTTAAGAATAGTTTCAGGTTAACTACTTTCAGTTATTTTATCCAAATTTTGAATGTGTCTGTTAAATTAATGCTAAATTAAAACTGTATTTATGCTATAATGTCTTGTTCACATCATTTGTTCTTTAGTTAAATGCATGAGAGTTAAAAACACACACACACACACACACACATATATATATATATATATATATATATATATATATATATAGGAGTAGATACACGTATAGACACACTCCCTCTTTCTCCCCAGTATAGCATTTTTTGTTTTTTTGTGGAGCTTTTAAATATGTTTAAAAATTATAATTGACATTATCTGGCTTTAGATGAATGATCAAGATCGAACTTCTATTCATGAAGCTATGGAACAGCAAAGTATATCCATTTCAAAGGCTGGTATCGTCACTTCGCTTCAAGCTAGATGTTCAGTTATAGCCGCAGCTAATCCAATTGGTGGTCGATATGACCCTGCTATGACGTTCTCTGAAAATGTAGGTAACAACTCAAAATAATGCAAGATTTTGTTTTTAAATATATGTGTCTCATCCATCCTAATGATATGTAGAAAAATATCTTTTAGGATCAATTTTGTTGGCAAATTTAATAATAATTCCGCCATTTTTAAACATCTTGAGTTTTAATTTTTTTAGTTTTTGTGCAATTAATCATAGGTATGTGGCGAGTTTCATAGAAATTGTTTGAGTAATTTTCAAGAAAATTGAATTAGAACAAAGTGTATGTTTATTTTAGAACATAATTTGCTGAGTTCCATGTTGTTTTTTAAAATTACAGATGTCACATTAAAAATGACAAAGCAAAGCTTGTGTAATGCTAATTACAATTGTTTCAGGTAAATTTATCAGAACCTATAATGTCACGTTTTGACATCTTGTGTGTTGTAAGAGATGAGGCAGATCCAATGAAAGATCAACTACTCGCCAAGTTTGTTGTAGCTTCCCATATCAGACATCATCCTTCCAATGCAAGCACACTTTCTCAAACACCAGAAATACCTGACGCAGACACTATCCCACAGGAGATGCTCAAGAAATATATTGTATATTCCAAACAGAATGTTCATCCCAAACTGTACAATATGGATCAGGATAAAGTAGCCAAAATGTACAGTCAGCTCAGGCAAGAATCTATGGTAAGTAACTTGATCCCATCTTTTTGTCTCTGGTTTCTGTTCATTTAAGTTGTTTCTTTTCTTTTGTAAAAGTAAACAGTTTCTTTGTTCAAAATAATAAACTAATTTTAATTTAAGTCTAGTAAGCCTTTAACCCTCTAACCACCTACTATAATGTGGGGCCATTTTGCTCCTTTTTAATCTTTTTTTTTTTAATTCGTAAAAAATAGTAATAGGCCTATTATGCAAAATACAATGTGTTATATTCAGTATCATTTTTCTCATAAAGGTGCATAGAATTTATCTTTGTAATGAAAAAAATGTTAAATGTAAAGATTTTGGAGTAAGTATGTTAGGAATCAACAAAAGTGCAAAAAATGCCATAGAAAAGCCTATATATATACCATTATAAAATTTTCATCAGAAAAAACAAAAGTACATAAAAAGAAGAAAATAGCTAAAAAATTACGCCTATTTTGCAAAATTCAGCATAAATAGTAATATTTTGAAAAACACAATTTGTTATATAACATTTTTCTCAGAAAAGTGCATATAATTTATGTGTGTAATGACAAAAATTTTGGAGTTGGTAAGTCAGGAATCAAAAAATTGTGCTACAGCCAAAGCAAAAATGTGACAATAAAACTTACGTAATACGACAAATTTTAAAACTAATTACAAGATATACAAAAGTTTTGTAATGTAGTTGTGAATTTAATGTTGATTAAAAAAAATCAATTTATAAAATTTTCATTAGATAAAATTAATTTTTACGTAAATTAATTGGAAATTGGCGAAAAAGTTAGGTTGTCACTTAGGATAGGTTAGGTTTGTAACTTAAGTTAGGCCTGTTACAAAACAAATACAATGAATATATTAAAATTCACTCAAAAAAATAAATTGTAGAACACGAATACACATATTATAACTTCTATTAACAATTATTATGGGCGAGACACCAAAAGTGGCACGGAAACAGAATTTCAACCTGAAAATGCTTTATCTAAAATTAGGCCTTTGACGTATTGGGTTGTATCCACTGAAAGACCTAAAGTTAATGTTTCCAATGGTATGCACAATATAAATAATCGATATTTCACATTTCGAACCGCTCCGAAAAGAAAATGAAATTTACACAAAACATACAATAAATACATAAGATGGAAGATACGTTCTGAAACGCGTAACATATGTTACAAAATAAGTCACAAGACAGAGTAAGTATCAAGTATTAAATAACTTAGATTAAAATCTGTAACTTGGATATGATTACTCAAAAATGAGTTTTAATAACTTTAAAAAATATGTACTTAATAAATCAGCAATTGCATAAATACTTCAAATAAAATACACCACTATATTTTACTATCACTAAACATTGACTACTTATGCTTTTTGAAATTACATATTACTTGCTGATACATAGGTTGAAAGTAAATGGGTAGTTTTTCCCTCTCAACAAAAGAGTCAGCTGATCTTTCTAAGGCTTATAACAGCTTCCTTCTTGGCAGTATAGGTTCACTGTCGCATGTTTTCCCAGAAAAGACCGTCCTCATGGCAATTAAAAATTTGTTGTCCCTTTGTCTTTTACAAACTTCTGAAATTCTTTTTTGAATTTCTCTTTGCATTAGCAACCTCACCCTATGTAGGACGATTCACAGCCTCCCTATGATTACTTTACATCAAATATATATATAATATATATATATATATATATATATATATATATATATATAATATATATATATATATATATATATATATATATATATATTTTAATGGTAGGAATTCTATTGTAATAATGACTTTGTCGGCCAAAAACTATTTCACAGAATGTGTTTGTGAGCACTGTCCTGTTGCTCTATTCTCTAGTTCCGGTCATATAAACTATTTCTCTAGTTCCAGTCATTTTTTCCACTGCCTTTTCTCTCAGCTTTGTCGATTTCCTTATAATCTTGGGATGACTAAGAGGTTTTTACTTTTAAATAACAAGAGAGAAAATGTATATATAATAATGCTGGTTGACCGTTGTGCCCTCTGGAACCCGCTCTTCCAAAATTGTGCTCTTGACATTATAAAACATGATCATAGCTTCGAATTCGGACTTGTTTTGAAAACTTTTTTTCATTTTTGGTGATGATGGTTTTATCCAATGCATTGGTTGTCATTTTATCTCGGTGATCATACTGAAAAATCCAGTTTTCATCATAAGTGATCTTTTTTTTTAGAAAAAGGTTGAGGTCAGCATCAAGTTCCTTCAGCATGCTAGCATAAATTTCTTTGGCGTGTTTATGCTCTGTTATGAGAACCCTAGGGTAAGCACAAATTTTGTTCATACCAAGATCACATGCAAAATTTTCCACACAGTATTTTTGTCAATATTCAGTTTCAGCTATTATTTGGACAATGAGTAGAGTCTTGTTGAATAATCTGGCTAATTTGTGCATATTTTCTTCACTTATTGAAATGGAAGTTCGTCCATAGTGGTCATTGTCATCTGCTCTATAACATCTTTCACTGGATCTTTTGTACCACTCAAACACACTTGCACGAGACATGCAGTCTTCCCTGTAATCTCAGTTAGCGTTTGAAAACATTTCATATTTGTTTTTTCTTTCAGGTATAGTATTTTTTAACTTGCCATTATTCCAGCACACAACTGCACTCAATGATTACTCATGGTCAACACAGCTGATAGTATTGTTGATGTTTCTCTTGCAGATTCAAACATATACCCAAGAGCTCATAATCAGTTCTCACTGCTTTTTCTGAAAGGTAGAAAGTCTCGTTATTTAATAGATACACATCATATTTGTTCTTAATTATTTATTTTTTGTGTTGTACAGGCAACTGGAAGTTTACCCATCACAGTCAGACACATTGAGAGCATGATTAGAATGGCCGAAGCTCATGCTAGAATGCACCTCCGAGATTATGTTCAGGAAGATGATGTGAATATGGCCATCCGTATGATGTTAGAGAGCTTCGTAGAGACACAAAAGTACAGTGTTATGAAGACCATGCGAAATGTAAGTACTTTTGACTGTAATTGGGATCTATTTGTAAAATTCAGTAAACAAGGTTATTCTAAAAGGGGTGAGATTTACTGAAATAACTCCTAGTATTTCTGAAAATTTATGTTAAGTAGATTAAAACAAAAACACTAACTATTAGAAAAGTTTGTTAAACACCTGACCCAGAATTTGGCTGTTACAACAACAAACTTCAATGTTTAATATTGCTGCAACATACAACACCTGTAGGCATCATCGGGCAACTGATGATGCCACAAGGCGAAACAATTGTAGCTCATTTTATAATTAAAATAATTTTGAAACTTTAGCTTTATTGTTTTATATAATCTTTGAATATGGAGTTTCAACAAGAAATATCTGCTGCTACATTAAATATACAACAACCAATTTCTGGTTCAAATGTTTAATAAAATTGTGTGGAATAGTTGTAATAATTGTTAAATATTACAAGGTAGTTAGACTTACTTTAAACATTAAAAAAGCCACACTGTTGTAATAATTGTAAAATACTACAACAAGGGAAAACTACTTTAAACATTAACAGCCCCAAAAGTTGGGCGATAGTTGTAATAATATAAAAACTGAAGGTTTTTATAAAAGTTATTACTTATGTTATTTTTATTAAAGTTATTTATTAAAAGTTTGCTCAGCTAGAGGGCGCCAGGAAGCGTTAGCTTACCAATTTTGAAAAGTTAACTGTTTAATTGAATTTATGAATTTAAATAAATTTATCTCAGGGTGTGGCTTCTTTTTGCAGTGTACTTACAGTGATTCCTGGTTTAGAATGAGAAACACTTAAACTGAAATTTTAACATAAATTTATTAAACAAGAATATTTATACATTAGCATTTATTACAAAAAATATATCATGAAAATCAACTATTGCTAACATCCTATCTGAATTATTTTTAATTGCCTTTGAAAAAGGTCTAACTTCTTTTTTAAATGTTGAATTTATCTTTAAATTGCAATTATCAAATTTATTTATGAAATTTAAAAAGTTTAAAATCATTTACTTTCTTTATTTATTGAAAATGCATTATAGAAAACCATTAAATATGTCAGTAAACCTTCTTTGTATTCTGACCTTAAAGTTTAACTATTTAAAAATTATTAAATTTATTATACTAACACAACAAAGAACATAATAAGTTTTATATAACATACAATTTAGATATAGCGTGTTAAATAACACGTCTTACCAGACTTTTAGAGAGTTATTGTGCAAAATGTGATCCAGGCGAGGTGTCATGTCTCGTGCATGGTAATTTAGCCATCGACATTACTTTAATCGCACTTCCGAATTCGTGACTATCTTCGCTTAAAGTTTATATTGCGATTTTTATCACCACTGTTCATCATTTTATTGTATTAAACACAACTCGCGTAATTGTCTCTCGCATGTGAATACGATTGTCTATTGTCTATATTTCACACCACGTGATTCATACCGAAAACTCTAATTCTTTCCGCTATTTCAAACTAATACTGTTTTTTAATACTTGAAAATATTGTTCCTAATACTTATTAAAAGTATCTGGCCACTATAACTCCTTCACAAAAACTGATTTTTATATACTTTACATTTTTAACAAAAACTTTGTTAGACACACTTCAATAGGTCTCACCCTGTCGGACTCCATTCTAAGACTGGGCAAACACATGGTAAATTTCCAATATCCGGTCTCAAGACATCTTCCAAATATCACCGCATAAGCGATATCTTTCTCGTCTACTTTCCAACTTGTCTTTATTCAAAAACTTCGCAATTCATAAATTGTCCAAATCTCCTAATTCTACTACACGCACAATTTATTAAACTTCTTATAACTAAATTTCCTAAAAATTTATACATTATTATTTATCTGCGTTTGGAAATCTATTCTATTATGAATTTACTTTATTTTACCATTGAGAGTCATTAGTCATGTTTTTGACTCACATTGCATTACCCGCTATTCAATACGATTTCTATTATGATAAATATTTACTCAAATTAACCTTTTTTGGTGTTACATAGTACAAGTGTTTTTGTTTTCATTTACTTAATATGGATGAAGCGATTTGGGGTAATAGAAAGTTCTGATAACATGGATATGCTTTTTGGATGTTTAGGATTGGAAAAAGAAGGACATTTCAGATCCTAATATTCATGGAAAGTGAGTTTCGGGTTGGTAGAGTGATTATCACTCTTGGCACTCTTGCTTGGCAAACTAGAGAAGTCTGGTTCAAAAAAAAAATTATATATATTTTGTCAAAACCTCTCAAAAAGTAGATATTTCAATTACTTATGTATGTCATGTGATTTCGTTCTTTAGATGCTGCAATGTTTATCTATCGCGTAATAATTAACAACATCTCATGAGCAAAATATATGATAATGAGACATAGTTTCATAAATGTGTATTATGAAAAGATTAAAGTTATAAAATAAACGTAATTGAAATAATAATTTCATTTTACAAATTGTAACTATGTTACACTCTTAAAATGAATATCTATAGGTATTACCTTGATTCCATTGTGTAATTTCGTTGTTTGCATAGCTTATAACATGTTTTGAAAGATATTTGTTTCATCATCAGATATGTAATAAGTTAGTTACAATTGTTCACATCACAACACGTAACATATAACACACATTACACGACATATTCAACATTATAGTACATGCAGTTTAGTGGTATAATTTAAAAAAGAAAAAATAATTTATTCACCAACATCTTCCACAAATTGCCTGTTCGATATATAATATTGGATAAAAAATTAAAACCAAAGATACTGTCTGAAAGGTAGGTTAACTGAAATCGATGGAATGTGAAAGTTTATAACTTAAACCATAGTGTCATGCTCCATGTAAAATAATGGTTCACAAGTACATTTAAAAAAATTTAACGAAACAATACAATATTCTTTTTTAGAATTTATTCAAAAACCATAATATTCTTTTATATGCAGCTTGTTAAATTCATTTGGATCATAAACTTCACATTTCAACCATTGAAATCGTTTTTTTTTTGTTTTTTTTTATATGTTTTGAGAAATATCAGCTTTAAAAACAGCATTTATATTTTTTCTATTTTTACTGTTAACTCATCATTTTTGGGAAAATTAAAAACAATAAATTTTGAATTATACATTTTTTAAATGTTATAATGAGGTAACCAAAGGAGATACTGTTAAATTATATCCACATCCAAAGTTATAAAAATGGATCCACCAAGCCAGTGTCATTTTAAAATAAATAAATAGAAGTAGTTGATTGTAACCAGAAATTTTTTAATTACTTATCTAAATTCGAACTCACGATTTTTAAAACCCATAAATTTATAAATGTTACTAACACATACTATATTCTTGAGATACGTATTACAATTAATTTTCACCCCAATCGTTATTGATTTAGTTTAAAATCTAATCATTCTATGGATACTTGCCCCAAATTTTGAACTCATTGGACATCCAGTTCTTGAGATAATGGTTGAATCAAGAACAAAATATCTCAGGCAAATAGACAGATAAAGATGATTTTGAAATTGGTACAAAAGTCTTCAAAATGATTAGAATTAATGATTTCAAAATTTAAATAACTTCACTTTCTTTGGAATTTTGGCTGTCACACTTCAGTCACAATGGGTTTTTTGTACTCAAACGTCTACAAGTAACAGAAACAGAGGATAGTAAGGTGAGGGAAGGAAAGCATAGTATTATCCCAGACCAAAACAGAATCAATAAACATCCATTTTATGTATTTGGTTAACTAAACATCTGAAATCTGGTGCGACACATCTCCCAACCACATAGGATGTTCTTCACGAAGTATGAATACTTCGCCTAAACTCAACTCCAGAATCATCCATCTGAGATACTTTATGGGACTTTAAAATGCCCAGAATGACTTCTTCAATCTGTAAGAGTTACAAAATATCTAGACAGGAATAATAGATGATACGATTTATTGTAACAACTGTTTACTTTTCTTAAAACTTTTTACAGTTAATACTGATATAGACATAGGACAATAAACCCACCGTTTTATTATTAATTATGTAAATAAAGTATTATTATTACTTTTTAATATTTACAAATAATTTTTTATCTGTGTATGAAGCAGTGTTCCTCAGTTCTTCCTTCAAAGTAAATGTTGACGTTTCACAGCCATTTATAAAAAAGCACAACAGCTAAATCTATTGTTTTATATATTATAATTTTTAGATGAGAATATGGGGAAGACAAAAGATTTTGACATGATAATAACTTGAATTCCCTGTCGTAACCTGACTTAATTTCTTCACTATGATATTTTTTTATCTGTCAGTATTAATCCCAAGTGCTTGTAATTAAAAATTCTTACTTGTTCATAAAGATTATTATTTAAAGTAATTCTGTTGTAAATTAATATTTCTCGGTTGTGGTACTATTCCGTATACTTATTTTGTTCAATGTTTGTCTTTGAAAAAAAAAATTTGAAGTGGATATTAGCCCCCAAGAAAAACGGGAATGTGAAGTGGAGGAAATTTCATGAGGTTGTTTAATCTAGTCGTGAATGTGAGTAATCTAGTCGTGAGGTTAAATCTGGCAGATTAGTCGACAGATAGAAATACAGCAGCCTTTATGGATTTTATAGGAAAATTATCAGTAGGAAGATCTAGACGTAGATAGGAGGATAATATTACAATGGATCTGGTGGAAGTGGGAATTGAAGTGAATTATCACAGGCGAGGTACAAATGGAAAATTCTTGTAAACTCTGCATTGAACCTTCGGATTCTCTAGCCAAGGAGTAGTAGTAGTAGTAGTGTACAAAGCAGTGTGTACTTTGTGGATCATTTATTTAATTCTGTAAATTAAATCTATTAATAAATTGTTATTTGATATTAATGAAATGACTATTACAATAATATTGTGTTCCAGACATTCCAAAAATACCTGTCTTTCAAGAAAGATACAACCGAACTTTTGTACTACATCTTGAGACAGATGACTCTCGATCAAATGACATATATTAGAGGCCTTCATGGGGTAGACATCAATGTTATTGAAATCCATGAAAAGGACTTAGTTGATAAGGTAAGTTGTGAAAATCTTAACATAGTATTTTCATAAATCTTTCAACTAGAACCAGATAAAAACCGAAGAAAATTATGATACCACACATTTGTCGATTTGTAAATTCTCTCACTATCTATTAACAATAAAAGCTATTGATTGCGTTTTAGAGATGGATTGTCCCACATTCTCTACTAATACAATAACAAAGAAATGCTAATGTTGCCAGAGTTCTCACGATCCAATGAATATGTTTTTAACAGGAAAAAACTATCCTGTTCTCAATGTGAGTAACTTTAATTTTAAAGAGAAGCTTTAATGAAATTAAAATATAAATTTAGAGCACACCTCAAGGACTTGTATTAAAATGGGTACAGGTGTGACAATCCATAGGTCTTCATCTAATTTTCAGTTAGATCCCTCTATTTAATCTTTCCTATCAAGTCTTCTTTGGCCTTGACAGTATTAGAGAGTAATCAATTGTTTTTATTCTACGGCTATAGTTCTCTATTTTATGCCCTTTATATTTATAAAGCGTTGATGAGCACATGTTTTTCATCTTTAAACCAATAAGGGGATAAAACATTTTAGAACAATGGGAAGAATTGAAAATATATGTGGTTTCGAATATGTGTTAATAATTTATATTATAAATTTAATTACTATGGTATTTTCAAATACTACACCACAACTAAAATGCAACACCTTCTTATGATTTCGAAGTTTAAAAATCAATTAATAATGTTTGTTTATAATAGCTCAAAGTAAACAAAAGTAGAGGAAACCAAAATACATACCTAATTAATCTCCGCCTCTGAGAGCAATAAATTAGTGGAGGAAGTAAAAAACTGTTCAGTGTATGCATTTATGAAACTGAATAAAAACTAGTATATATGACTGTCGTATTATCTAATATACCAGTATAAGGATATCATTCTTAATATTACAAAGACAGGAGACGCAGGCTTACCTTGGAAAGTGGTCCTTGGTATTACCTAATAGTATTCAATAAGAAAACTCACAAAACATTAAAGTTCTGAAATATTTTGTAAACACTGTTCACTTTCCCCTACAGTGAACAGTGTTTACAAAATATTTCAGAACTTTAGTGTTTTTTGTCTGTGTTTTCTTATTGTATACTATTAGGTAATACCAAGGACCACTTTCTAAGGTAAGTCTATGTCTCCTCTCCATACAAAATCTAATCTATAGGCCTTGTGCCCTATTAAATTCTAGTCTTAATATTACCTTATCAATGCTTAGCCAATCCCAGGTCGGCCAAAAATGGGGAACAAAGTACATTCAAGCACCAAATAAATCCTCATATGTTATTTAAGTTATGCTGAATATATCTTTCTTTACGACTATGTTTAAAATATCAGATACAGATGACGACTTGATACAAAGTATTAGATTTGATTGATAATTTGAGTTACAGATCTTAGACAATATTTTAAACATGTTTCTTAGATTTTATCAATTGTTTTTGTTCTTCTTCAATATTAAGTTTTTGTCTAATGATTTTCATTATGGATTAGACTACAAATAGTTACAACATAAATGTTTTTAGCTAGTATATTTTTCTATTTTTTCCTTCTAATATTTAATTGACTTGTTTTTTGTCCTTTCGTTCCTCCAAGGTACATAGAGCATAAACAAAAGCCCTACACCTCACCCTATCAGCTGCCATTGCCTTTACCTCTCTCTACATCTTTTTCGCCATTCCCAACTCCTTTACCATTCCTCTGTGTGTCATCCTATGACCATTTTCAGCAAAAGTCTCAACCTGCGTCAATTTTTCCTTTCCATAATCAATGTCTGTACTGTTGTGTTGTTCAAAATATGATCCTTTGTTTTCCTTCCCACCTTAGATCTTGTACCTTCCTTCTCGATATTTAAACTAATCTAAAATTTTTCCCAATGAGTCAATATTTGAATGTACAATTAACTATTCCTCTGTAATAGGCAAAACAAATAAACATTTTCGACCTAAGGCCGTTCTACGAGAGCAAACTGTTTGAATCCAACCACTTTGTTTACGACTCAAGAAGGAAGATGATCGTCCAAACATTGCCAAATTCACGTGAATCTGTATAGTGCAAAAACATTAAAGTGAACAAATTTCTACTTAAAGTGAAAAAAAAAAAAAACCTGATTAATTTTAAGACAGTATTGTCTACAAAATTATGTAGGCTAACTCTCAGTCTTTGTTAATATGCATAAAATACCTATTTTACCATTGTAATTATTTGAAATTTATCATTAATTTCGTATACAGTAATGGAAAAATACAGCATATATAGTTTCAATTTTATTTTTCATAGTTATACATTTCTATAGAAATATAATTTTCTTGTTTTCCAATACTATAGGTTTTAATATTTAATTAATTTTACAAATATTTCATTACATTGATTGTTTATCTCTTTAACTATATATAACAAAGAAAATAATACTATTTCAGATTCTTTGTAATTAATGGTTGTATATTAAATTTTTTTAAATTTTATTGGCCATGTTTGTTGATCAGCTCTAATCATTAGTCTTATACTATTCTCTGTGAAAACAACTATAACAAGTCTCTAAGTAAAAACATTTGTTTAATAGTTTCTGAAATTTTTAAACCACAGAAAAATATAGGTGTTATCTAAGGTCATATTGAACGTAAGACACAGTCAAAATTTTAAAAATCAATGTTACAACTTTTCTATTTAAATTAATTTTTTCACATTTATATTGTATAGACAAATTGTTATGGTCAGTTAATAAAAATCTGCCTTTTGTCATCTCTGCTTTAGCCCAAACACCAATTATTAATTTTTTTTCACATTTTCTTTGTGGGCATGTTTTGACTATAATGCATTTTAAATTGGAGGCACTTCTAATAAGAAAACTTAAAAAATTAGCATGAATGATTTTCTTTAAGTGTGGCATCAGTGTCTCCAAACTTAACTATTAGGTCTTTCATAAATAAAATACTTTTAAAAAAATAGAAAATGTGCTTGTCATTCAATAAATTTCAAATTTAATCTCAATTCTACAGATTTTGATCAAATTTTTGTAAAAAATATGAAGCTTAATAGCCTTGAAAACATCATTTAAAATTTAATTTCAAGTTTTTGACATGAACCAAGCATGAGGAAGTCTTATATATATCCAATGAGGTTCTATGTAGTAAAATGGCAGTCTTCTGACTCGCAGTGTACAAAAAAAAAAATATTTATAAATTCATATATTGTGTTACTGTTCTTATACACATAAGAACATTTAAATAGTGTTGGGGAACTTTTATTTTATTCTAGTTAATGATGTATATATTAATTTTAATAATTGACTTGAAGATTGGTGTCGTGATTATATGTATACTATAAATCACTGCTATTATTAATAGTTTCATTAGAATTTGTTTAGCTAGTTTGACGTGTACAAAATGTATTTTTATATTTAATTTCACTCTTGGTGTGTTTTAGCACATCATTACCTAATCATTACTAAGATTGTATTATTGTTAATTTTAAAGTTATAACGTACTTTCCTTTATTTTACAAAGTGCCTTGAAAATAGTTTAATCTCTGTTGTATATTTACATAAACATTTTGTAGTATATATGTTTTATTGTTTCCTTTGAGCCTCTACTTTCCTTCTAATCTTAGATTAGTATCTTATACGCTCTCCTTCAATCTTCATTACCTCTCATATTTTTCCTCTCCATCATTCTCTTCACTCATACATAGCACATAACAGTAGTTTTAATCATTATAAAAACTGTTTTATTCTTCAACCTTTAAAAACCTAGGTCAATAATTTTCCAATTGTTTTACTAATACTATTATGAGTTTTCAACATCCTCCAATTTTAGTCACCATTGATGTCTATTTACCAACAAGTGCTCTTTCTTCTATCGCTTTGTCTACACCCTCTAATCCACTTTTTTTGCGATTTTACGCATTTGTTTTCTTATTGTCTAATACATTATCGAAGAAATTGTTTCATTGGTAACCGATAGTTTAGAGTGAGTTTTTTTCTTTTTACACTAGGTAAAATAATAATTTTACATACAGTAAATAAATATATAAACATAACACACCAATAAATAACACATTCTTTTCAGCTACGGTTATTCTTCAACTGAATAAAATGTTTGTTGAGCCAGATAACTCTTCAAACCTTTTTTGAACATGACAATAGATTTCCCATTTTTAAATATTCAGCAGTTTGTTGTACAACTATAAACCAGAGTAGTGTTTGCCTAATTCAAATATTTTTAGTCTTATCAGGTATTGAAGTAATAAGTATTAATTCATTGTCACACTATTCAATAACCCTACACTTTTCTGATTCATCATAATTCCAAACCATCACATACTATTGTTTTTACACTCTAAATAGATAAGCCATATATATGATATGGTTTGAAGTTAAAAAATTAGAGACTTTAGTGCTGCCATCTAATGGCCCACTTCTGATATTTTCAAAAATAGCATGTTCTGACTTCTCCCACATTTTTGCATTCTGAACCTACAAAACTACAACTGTTTAACCCACATAGTGAAGCCTCGCATTATCATATGCTATGGGATGTCTTGGATGTAAATTCAATCCCCATACCAATAAACAGCTATTAATATGGTTTATTCAGAGATTTGAGTATAAAACTTGTAATGTAATGAACTAGAACATAATAGAGACAAACACCTAATAGCTTATGGCCATGTTAGAAATTAAATCTAGGCCTGAGCAGTCAATGTTAATAAAGAAAACCAAGGATTCCCCAAGCCACAAAAACACTTAAATTATACCAGCGCCCTGTGGTAGAGCTGAACTTTACAAAAGGTACAACTTAGCTATGCCTAGGCCCAGCAATGTCCATGACGTTCAAGACAAAATCAAAGCTAAGACTAAATACAAACGTGATCAGATATAACCTCAACACACACAAAGGGTGGTTAGCAACTGATTGTAAGGGATGAAGCTAGGAGAAAGTTGTCCTAAATGTTAATCAGGGCAAACAAGTGTTTTCTCCCTCTTTCATGAGTTTAATTGTGCTCCTATAATTTAAAAAAGTTTTGTGTGAGTGAGAAACTTATTTTTTCCTCGTTAGTATTTACTGTTGTACTAGTTATAGACTTGAAGTTATAGTAAATAGCTTCTTAAAAACTGATTTCATGTTTAAACTCAGTGTCTTATGGTATTAATTGAAGTAAAAAGAGCAATAAATACAAATGTGAGGTTAATTTGGTTTTAGAACATCTCAATACCAGTTTGTGATAGAGTATTAGGCCACAACTCAACCGATTCAGTTTTAAAATATCTACAAAATATTCAATTTATAGCATAATAATTACTTTGATGTTAGACTTTTTTTACAAATTTTGTGAAGAATATGTTTTAGAGCTTAAAAGGAATAATATACCTTAGTTCAATTTTTAGAAGTTAGCTTTTATCTAGTTGATAGTTGATCTACAGTATCCTCAAGGTAGGAATGTGTCTGACATGGATAGGAAATGAGGGGCCCCACACATTGTATGTTGTGTTTGTTTTCAGCGATACAATGCCAATAAAAAAATATATAGACTTCAGATGCTTCTGTGTAAACGTGTATCCTACTTTCGATGTTTCCTTTATCGGTATGAATAAGAATAAAATGTTTACAAAAGTGCAGAGAGGTGCATATTAAAGATATGAACACATTTTTGTTAATGAACAGAATGTGTAACAATTAGTTGTTTGATATAAAAATATTTTTGTAAATCGTTATTTTAAAAGTTTTATTAGTACAGTATAACATTTACTAAATAAGCAAAAATTGCAATATTTGTTATTTAAAACAGATTTTATTCATTTAAGGTCTAAGCTTGACTATTCGTTACAGTGTTCAGAAAATGTTATGCCAAACTTAGTATCGGTTACATGGGTCAAAATAAAAAAAAAAAAAATATTATAAACATATGTCCAGGAAACGCTTTGTTTTCCATCTTTCACCCACTTTGTGTTTTTTTTTTTGAAAAATAATTGTAAATTATGAAATTTTTAGATTTTGAGTCGAAATTTGGTAGGCTATACAATTTTTGTATGTTTTTATTTATGAGTTATACCAAAAACTAAAATTTAAAAAAGTTGAATTTTAAAAATGGCTGTCATTAAAAATGTAATGTTAAATTTCACGAAAATTGTTTGTTTTAAGAGAAATGTACAAAAGACAAAAAATTCCTATTTAAAGCCAAATTACACTTATTATTATTTGTTTTTACTAGGTCAATGGTGTAATAAATATAAAACAGAAGGTTTTATATATTTTATTAAGTAGTTTTTATTTTTTTTAAAAGAATGAAGTTATTTTTATTAAAGTTTTATTAAAAGTTTGCTCAGCTAAAGGGCGCCAGAAAGCTTTCGCTTACCAATTTAGAAATTAATTTAACTATTTTAATCTCAGGGTGTAAGTTCATTTTAAGGGTACTTACAGTGATTTCTGGTGAAATGAACAACTCTTGGATATACTGAAATTTTAACATGGATTTATTAAAATATTAATACAAGACATTTATCATTATAAAAAATATCAAACAAATTAACTATAACACATCCTATTTACTTCTTTTGAAGGATTTTTATTTTTTTTAATTTTGAATTTAACTTTACGTTGCAACAAAAAAATATTTATTAAACAAACAGATTAAAATATCTGTTACTTAATATTGAATTTATTTTACTTTAGAGAAAAAGAAATATGTCAGTAGACATTTATTATTTATTCATTTAGAAAATATAATTACTAAAGTATCAAATCATAAATTTTAGAGCATAAAACATATTAAATTTCACATAATACATAAGTTAAGTTCTTTGTGTTAAATAACATTTTTTACCAGACCGTTGTCGCAAAACACATTACTCAGTAGTGGTGTATGTAACATGGGCATCGATGATAGTTCTTTGTTCTGTCTACAGAGAACGAGGCCCATTGAAATCACACTTTGCATGTTTGTGTAAAGAATGTCTATCAACGTAATTAGTTCATTTTTACACTTTATGAATGTTCATCATTCGACTGTTTTAATACTACGCGTGTGACTGTCTATTGTCCTTTTTCGTAAACGCAACTCGTATTAAACACTTTGTCTGTTCAAATCAATCTAATCATTTAACACACTCGACTGTACTATTCAGATTACTCTGCATTTTTTATTAGTTCGGCACAAGTTAATATGTCTTAAACATTTCAAAATCAAATCAAACTTTAGACTACATTGTCCCGTCCAACTCTGGACTCAGACACACCTTGTTCCTGCCACTTCTCAACTAAGACTCTCATATACGACTGAACTATCTTAACTCCTCAACCAAGACTGTTAGCACATATCTTTACATCTCAACACTCCAATCTAGACTGACCTGAAAACGCATGGTGAATTTCTATTTCCTGTTGGTCCAGGGTTTACAGCCTTGGCAACGAGGATTGTCCGACAATTCCCGCTGACGCCGTGATAAAATTTCTCGCAATTCACTGCATACACTGTTCATATTACTCACATGACAACGAGTTCCTTTGACTAATTTTTACAACACACACAATCTATTTAGTTTATTTATTAATTACAGCTAATATTTTATACATTATTATTTATTTTAGTTTGGAAATCTATGTTAATTGAATTTTCTTTATTTTAAATTATAACATAAGTCATGTTTTCGATTCATTTACCCCCTCCCAAATTCTTTCTAAACGATTTCCCGCTATGTTAACTATTCAAATTAGATTAGCCTTTTTTAGGTATCACAATGGATACCTGAGTTATGGACAGAAAACTCAAAACATAATTCTTGATAATTATCTGCAACATCCAAATATAGCCTAAACCAAAATAATATTGAATTATGTTAATTTATGAAAATCAATTTTTTTTTAAATTTAAAAAAGATGAATGGACAATTTAATTTATGTTAAATAATTTGAAAGTGTGTAACATAATATGGTTTATGTAACCACTACCTAAAGTTTGGCACGACATTTTCTGACACTGTGTTTACCTATACTGTAAAGTGAAAATATTTAGACAGTTCAGACCATAAATTTATTCACTGAAAATATTATTATTCATTGTTTTTAATAACTACCGATAGTAAAATTATTAAAATATTATTATATAAAACTTACAAATAAATGATAGTTTATTCCAACTCATCAATTCCTGACAGCTGATCTGCACTCTCAGAGCAGGCATCAGGAAGGCAGGAAGTATTTCCTGACATCCCCTTACATCCTGCTGTTTACTTTTCCCACAAAAATATAGTAAATATTACATGCCATTTCTAGATATTCAAGTAGCCTTACTAGTATGCATTTGAATACTTCTAGAATGTGCCTAATCTATTTGTAAAAAACTAATCTATCAACAAAATAATATCTACATCTTTCTTGCAGAATGTTATTATTTAGCGGAGAAATATAAATTTTGAATATTTTTGTCATTACTTTTATTATGTAAAAACTTATTACAGTTTATCATTACATAAACTTACTTTTTTAAAAACACAACTCTATATTTTATTTGTTTTTAGTTTTTATAACTTTTTATAAATAAATATTGTGTTCAAGTAGGCAAAATCATAAGATAAGTGAGATGCAGTCTGTCACGAAGTTGTATCTATAGGAATTAAATCTAGCTAAGCAGTAATTTATTTACCTAGTTTTCTTGGAATAGGTTGTATTGTCAAGTCAGGCTAGGGAAGCAAGTAGAAGGGAGGACACACCCCTTACACTAGACACATTCCTAGTTTGAGGATACTGTAGTTTCCAATTTGAGGCTAGGGGACTGCCTGGACACATTTCTTACAGTGCTTGGAGTATTTGTATAGTGCTTCATAATTTCAACAGTTAGTGCTATAAATGTGTTGTTATTGTACCTAGTGATTCGGTGTCGTAACATTTCGTCCCGGTAACATCTCGTCCCGATTTCACGAACGTGGGGTTGGGGACGAACTCCCTACTTGCCCACTAGTAACATCTCGTCCTGGCACATACGCTAGGTTAGGTTATAATATAATATAAAAAATAATTGTTTTTACAAATTTTAAAAATATGTTAATAGTAATAACACTTCTCGTATGAAAATGTTTTTATCGAATTTGTTAAAACTAGATAAAATACTTTTAAATTTATTAAATTTTGTCTCGCCAACAGGAAAAAAAGAAATATATTACCTTACTAACAAGTAAAATATACAAATTTTTCGAGCGGGACGAAATGTTACCGAACCTAGTGATTCTACCTTTCATTTGTGTTAGAATGCCCTGCCTACAGCTAGGGGGACTTATTGTTCTCTTCCCCCTTTATTACTCTCCCTCCTTTGTACATTAAAGAGTGACAGGACACTTTCCCTCTTGTTAGAAAACTTTTCTTGTTTTCTAAAGTAGGCTACATATTGATATTATTTATCAAAAGTAAGTAAAAACATCATGTAAAATATTTTTACTAATTTATACACAATAAATTATATATTATGTTAGTGACAGGACACTAGATTTAAATATTGTGTTCCAATAAAGTTGTTTAATAAATAGTTCAATAAGTAGTTTTTTGTTTGTTTTAAAAAAAATTTTTTTTTTAATAATTAGGTCTTAGCATTGTAATTTATTTCTAAGTTTTAATAATGAACAATTTGGTGACCGAAGAAAAGGGACCTTAGCAGGGCCAGCCATTTCTCAATCCTACCCTAGTTCTGATGACAGAAGGTCACTGCTCCTCACTAGATCAATCTTAACGGCCCAAATGACAGCTTGATGTTGGGCAATGAGACTGACACTGAAGATTTTGAAGTTGACATATCTGACTCATCTGTTGCTACCAACGAACGATCTTAAGGTCGTTCGAAGGAAGAGGCTGTCACTTTTTGACTCGGACACGTCCAGTAAAGTGACTAAGCGTGCAACTGACTCTGGAACCTTTAAGGCTCCACAGCTGTTTCTAAACGCCATAGCACATAACCAGGACACTCCCACAAGGTCTACTGGGACAGCGACCAAAATTCCTGCAATTACTTTTTATCCAGGCTGGAGGAAATCAACTGCCAATTCAAAGCTAAGTATGACCCATATTTCTATATGGCGGTAATGGTGGAGGATGGAGTGCGACTCCAAACCTTGACCTACAAGGACTTTATTAATCTACAGAGGTTGTTGGACAAATACAACGTCCCTCATTACATATATCATCTGTTGAACGAACGGACGTACATAGTTGTCCTTTGGGGCATTAATGAGGAGATGTATGCACCTGAGGTGAAAATCTGACCTGGAGAGCTGGGCTATTAAGGTGTCTCAAATACGCGGGTACGTTAACAAGAAGCCCCTCCCAATGTTTCTGGTAGAGCTGCCTTCCGATAAGGTTGCCAGCTCTGTCATCAAACTGAAGGAGGTACTCTATATGAAGGTACATGCAGAGGCCTATAAACCCCCCAAATACACCCACCACTCAGTATTTAAGGTGCCAAAGGTTTGGCCACATGACAAGCTGTTGTAGGGCCAAACCCATGTGGGCAGGAACATGGCTCAAAAGAATGTGAAGCCACAAAAGAGAACTTCAAGTGCGTCCTTTATGGGAAGTCGCACACTGCGACCTATCGTGAATGCGAGGCCCATAAACAGGCAGCACGAAGCATTAATGCCAGGAAAGAAAAATCGAATGTTGACTCCACACACCAGGCCCTCTGCCACCCCCTGACATTCAAGGCCAAATGTTTCATATTCACAAGCTACAATCCAGAAAGTCGCTTCAACACAACGCGCAACACTTTCAGTTTCATCCAAAACTATGATACCACTCTGTGTTGACAGTCCCCATAGTCCTGAAGGTTCTCCTAAAGGAGAAGGTACTACCTGCTCTTAAAGAGCAGCCAATGCCTGCACCCAGAGAGTGGAGGACACGGCGCACCAGGTCCTGTACCACTCTGTGTGTTGAAAAGAGAGGTGAGGTGACACCCACACCCTAAACCTCTACCCCAGAATACTACAAGACAGCCCAATTCACCTGACTCCAACACAGATTCGCTCCGAAACTCCATTGAACACGTCCTAAGAATGTTAAACCCAGCTTTCACCTGGGACGCATTTCTGCCTGCTTTCCTACGACTTTTATTATCCCTAATGACTATCCCCAACACTACCTTTTCGTCCTTCCTGATCTCCCTTCTCAACACCATAAAATAATGAAAATAGACTACCTGTACTTTTTTGGAATGCTCATGGCATTAAAAACAAAAAATTAGAATTTCTTCACTATATGCAAAGGAATAACTAAACATACTTAAAGCCACACAATAAATTTACTCTTGCTAATTTTAAAATATACTGCACCCACAGAACAAAAGGCCTAGAGGTAGTACGGCCGTAATAATACATAAGCATAAAAAACATGTTGAAATTATGTTGCCCACACTAACATGTTGAACCTGCGGCTATCAAGCTTGAGCTAAATGGCAGCCACACTGCACTCATTTCAGTGTACAATCCCCCAGGTAATATAGACACTTGTGATATAGATAAACCCCTCTTAAACTTCCAACAAAGTTGTTATCGCCCTGGACTTAAATTCAAAACACACACACGCTGGGGCTGCAGATATACAAATTCGAATGGGGAAATCATTTACTGCTACATTGAATCAAACAATGCTATATTACTGGCTCCCACTGAACCAACACACCTTAGCACTCACAACACAGAGGTCATCCTTGATTTGGCTGTTGCTAAGGGTTTGACAGTATCACCGTAGCTGGACATAGATAGGGAGATGAATTCAGATCACTATCCTGTTATAATGGCGGTTGCCGGCAATCCTGGTAGCAAGGTGCTGAACTACAGAATTGCTGATTGGGATTTGTTCTGTCAGCGAGTGGATGGCTCATTACCTGATGCTTATGAGGTTCTGTTCATACGAAGACACATACTTGCGCTCATCAAGCGCCGCAATAGGCTAAGAAGGGGACTACAGCAGGGCGAAAATATATGTACTTCATGTACACAACTAAACCGGCTCAAGAGACGAATTAAGATAAAACTAATTGAGTTCTGAGTTGAAGGCTTCCAAGCTGAATTGGGCAGTCTAGATGTCACTGAGAAACCTGTATGGCCACTTGTATAACTCTTTACACATGCACCTATGTGCTATCCCCCACTAATAGGCCCTCATTGACAGGTAGGGGACCCGGATGATAAGGTCAATCTATTTGCAGATACCCTGGAACAAACATTTCAACCAAATACTCAGCCTTCTGACACAGTTGAAAATAACACTACAATTCGCATACTCTCCTCACCAACTATCCATACATAAAACAGCTCTCACTGAAATTAAGTAGGCGATTTCACACACAAAGGCCAGGAAAGCTCCTGATCATGACACTATTGGAAATATAACACTCAAAAACTTATTGGAGAAAGTGCTCAGGTTCTTTACAAACATGAGTAATGCAATTATCTGCACTCAACATTTCCCTGTTGCTTGGAAAGAAGCTATAATATTAGTTTTTCCCAAGCCGGGGAAGAACAAGAATAGGCCCGAATCCTACAGACCTATTAGTTTGTTAAATACAATGAGTTAGGTCTTTAAGATGATCTTACTCAAACGTATCAAATAACACATATACACACACACACACACAAAATCCTGTGGCCGAAGTAATTCGGTTTCAGAACCAAACGCTCCATAACACTTCAACTGCTGAGAGTCGTTGAATATGCTACCAAGGGTTTCAATGATAATCAATCGATTGGGTTAGTCTTCCTGAACATTGAAAAGGCCCTTGATAGGGTGTGGCACAGTGATCTCATAGACAAACTTAGACAATACAACTTCCCAGACGGGCTGGTACACCTCAGGTCTTATCTAGCAGACTGAAAGTTCAGGGTTGATGTAGACCAAACATAGGACAATACAAGCTGGCGTTCCTCAAGGTTCGCTCATCGGGCCAGTATATTGTTCAATATCTATATTAACGACATTCCAACACTTGATAACACCAATGTGGCTATACATGCTGACGACACCGTGACACCGCACAGTCATGGCAACCATGTATGATGTACAGTAGGTAAATGTGTCCAAGTTCCAGGTGCTTTTGCTCTTTAAAAGGAACACTCTCACCATTAATATGCCCTTACGCTTATTCAACGAAGACATATACTGGCAGGATAAGGTCAAGTACCTCAGGGTCATCCTAGATAGGAAACTGAATTGGTCTGCCCACATATCCCATACAATTAAAAGAGCAAACATGACACTGTCATAACTGTATCCATTGCTCAATAAAATAAGTTCTCTTGAATTAAGAACAGCCACCATAATGTATTTATCTGTATTTAGAAACGCCATCACCTATGCTGCGTCCATCTGGACACACACACAAGCGCAGACTACAGATATTCCAAAACATGGTTTTGAGAATAATCACTAAAGCACCAATGTGCACAAGAGTTAGGACCTTACATAAAAAACCTAATGGGCCGTTCATCAAACAACACATTTAACGAATATCAGCTAATCTCTACAAGGGGGCCCACGCACACCCAACATCAACACTAATCTCTTCACTAGATAGATATGATACAACATTTGACAAATATAGATAGCCACTGTCCTTATTCACATGACCAACCTTGATCTCTCATTTGGGCCCATAAAGCCATGTGCATAGCCTACTATATACCCAAATTTCACCTCTTTGCTTTCTATCTTTGTTTCAGACCAAAGGGTGCAACACAGCGGCAAGAGCCAAGCTGTCGCCACCAGGACGGAGTTGCATGCAGTCTAATCTTGCACGTTTATTTCAGTATCAAGTAGGCAGCAGAAGAAGATGTAGCTTGTAGCTCCTTCAATAAATTCACTAACAAGGTATTTGTAAGGTAATTCCCACCCTTCATCTTGCATGCCACATCTACTAAACCTGGGCTCCTGCATGATCAGCCGCCAGGTTTTACCTGACTGGACTCTGTGTCCTAGCCAGTTCTTTACCTCGCACATTTGTGTGGATACATAAAGTTCTGCTTTTTTCCACATTTACAATCTCGTTATGCCCATAGAAAGAGCTTCTCAGTTTGGTATATGAAAAACCTTTCCTGTTTCCTTGTCCTAAGCGATAGTGTAAGAATCTCACACTATTGTGAAGATTGGATTTCTCCCTTTTCCACCTATCCTGCGAAACAAAAAAAAACCTTTCTCACACAAATTTTAAAAAAAATGTACTTGGAGGGGTGTAACTTTATATAACCGCCCGAAGAGTGAGGTAAACCTGGCTGGGATGTTCATACAGGGATAAACTTGCAATGTTATTTCTTCTTACTGAGAATAAAAGTCGGTAATCATAGAATAGATTTTTTATTTATTATTCTTGTAATTTGAACAAATAATGCTAGATTGCAGTTATTAACCATTAATGTGATGTTTAATAATTTGCTACTATCTACATTAATAATTTATCCAAACTTTCGAAATGATCTTATTCTGATGGTCATTTATTGTCCAGAAGGTGCTGCTCTTAGCAATATTATTTGAAACTATCTTTGCCACTAACTCTGTTAAAAATAATAATAACTCTTTGGGTGCTGCTATCTGGTGTAATACGTTTCTGAAATAAATTTTATATTTAAATTAAATTACATTGTTGAGTCATCTGTTTCCAAAAGTATTAAATCGACCTTGAAAGGTTTTTGATTATAGCCAAAAAACATATGGTTAACTTATCTCTTTGGTTACATAAATACATGTTGGGTTTAAGAAAATCTAGTTATAGTCTGAATATAATCGAAGATAAATTTTATTATTAAAATAAAATGCACTCTTTACTGATTTTGGAACTGACAGAAGGATTTTTTAATTTAGTTACGCTGCCATTTTCAGTTTCCTACCAGATGGAAAAGAAGTTAAATTAATGGAATAATAGAATTTCATTAAGAACAGTAGGCTACAAAATCATATATATATATATATATCAAAACCCACTGACTGATCACGAAATCTCTGGATCCAAGAAACCTAGAGCTATGATTTTTTTTACATCCTTTAGGGTAGATGCATACTAAGAAAGGGTTTTGAAAATGTTCCACTCCAAGAGTGTTTTTTACCCCTAAAACAAGTATCATGGGTTGATTTTGATCAAAATTGGCGTGTTCCTGTATTTGGGCATAATTGTTTTCCATAACATTACCATTAGAATTGTGCTAAAAAAAAAAATTCTTTACAAAACTAGCTCAACTATCCCCAGGTGAAACTGGGGCCTTCAGCTAGTGGTTTATAAAATTGTTTTTTATTAAATAGAATTAAAAATTGTAACTTTCTCACACACTCTTCAACAAAATCAAATACTAACTACAACCAAACAAATTTTGCTACAACAAACCCCAAAAATGTCGCTTTTACTAAGGTTTTCCTTATATATTTTATATGGGAGATAACATATTTTTTATTATTGGAATAAACTATTGTATACATAATAATGTGAACAAATATTTTTTTTACTTGTGATTTTGCTAACAGGTGTGGGTCATTAAACCTTCACATATCACAAAAATTAATAGGACTGATTTTGAGACCTATAATGGTTCAGTGGACGATTTATCGGTTTTTCATGATTAGGTTACTCATAATGACCGAACATTTGGCAACTAAATCCGTTTGGTTTGGTTTTTTTAGAGGCTACAATTTGAATAAAATCGTTAAAGTTAATTAGCAGAAAGTCAAAACTATCTGTTTTATGGCAGCTATCTACAAATCGAATTAACGAATGGCTCATCGAAATGAAAACTTCTTGAGATATGACGAAATTATTCCCATATCGCTAATTTGAAAGATACTGGGTGATATTTAAATATGGGAACGGTCTTATACTGCATAACTGAGAGGTACTTGGAGGCAGAAACAAAAAATGCGGATCTACATTGTTTATAGTCTACTTTTTTGTAGGTTTGAAATTTTTATCAGCCAGATTAAATCAAAATATATATTTTTTAATAGGAAGGTGGACATGTGATACATCATTTTCATGTAAAATTTAACACGATAGTGAAAACAATTTTTCGATAAATGCATTCCTTTTTGAGTTATAAACATTCAAAATTGCAATGACACGAAAATCATGTCGGCGATAAAATGGGGTAAAAATGTGCGGTCGAAATTTTCTATTATTTTTTTCTGCAGAATACGTCCAATAACGAACCAGAAAATAATGTTGAACCATTGGAACTTAATTTTACAGGCGAAATGAAGAATTAATGAGGTGCATTGTTTTAACGCAATGCAAACAGCTGATGTTGGCCTAATTAAACTAACAGCTGATTTAAACTAGGACTACTTTCAGTGTTAAGGATATTACTTGAGGTCAGTGCATTGATAATCTGCAGAGGGGAGGGACTTTGAACATTTATTGTGGAATGGTAAAACAAAATTTATTGTATTAGTAATGTATGAATGAAAAAATTCAAATTAAATATTGTAATATTTAAAATGAATAATAACACTTGATATTTAATTTGTAGTTGTGTTGTTGTTTATTATTATTATCATTAGACTGTTTTAAAGTACGTTATTACATTGTATTCTACCGGAAAAACACAATAGAAAAGTTTCGACTGCGCATTGTACCCCGTTTTATTGCTAATGTGATTTTTCCGTTGTTGCAAATTTGAATCCTTGTAACTCAAAAATGAAGACATTTATCGAAAAACTACTTTCATCATTGTTTTCCTTGACAAATGTTACACATGTAAAACATGTATCACTTGTCCACTTTACTATTAATAAAATAAAGTTTGATTCAAGATGGCGGATAAAAATTTCAAACCTACAAAAAAAGTATATTTTTTAAACCACATAGCCATTCTGAAACAGCGAACCAGCGCCAGCGGTCCGTCTATAATACGGCAAAACGGAGTAATACAGCAGAGCGGTGAGCGCGTTGTCGTTTAAACGTTCCTAGACATCTTGAGAATAATAAAACTACAGTGAAACTTATATATGCATTTTCTGCATGAATTTCCGCATACAACGGTATAAATATATTTTAGTTTTAAAATTGTGTAATTTTTAATAATGAAAAATATTAGAAAGTTGAAACAAAATGGCATGAAAAAGTCAGTAAGCGAGAACTTTTTTAATTTTTGTGGTAGAAACAAACTTCCAGCGAGAAAGTTGGAGCAAATTAGTTGATCTTAAAAATGTATTCGAAAATATTTTTGATAGAACTTTCTAGTTTGTTCAATACTCCGATGTAAATAACTGCTATGTTCAGTTCTACGCGCACCGCAGTATAAAAATTATGAAACCTGATAAAAATGTTTGTAAATCACCCTCATATACGCCATTGAAATTTGAAGCTGATACGTTTAATAGGTATTTAGTAATAATCGTCTGAAGTTGAGAATAACTCAAAAGTTGTGACATTTTTTCGTAATCGTTTCTACTAATGGCGTTTCAATTTTGATGAAGTGTGAAGACTAATTACCTAAAACCGTTTTGCAAAATTGCAAATAATAGGAAATATACTGTGATGAATACCAACTGTGGGTTTAGTTGGTTAAACTAACCTCAAATTGATGTTATAACTATTCTATGAATCAGTTGTTAAATGTGGTTCTTTTGATAATGGAGGTTGAAATCTTACTTGTAGCACAGACTGACAAAAGAGTATATACATCAAAATGCGATGATATAGCCTAATTTGTAAATGGTTTTGACTAACGTTCAGCTAATGAATTGTAGATATAAGGGTCACCACGGATCTTGACTGGTGGTTTGGCAAGCGCTGGGTTAGCTCACGAGCCGGCATTTAGACTCACGTTTAGAGGCTACACTTGAACAAAATCGTTATAAACCAATTTGAAATAAAATGTAATTCTCTGTTTTTACTTACGGTAGCTAACCCCAAATCGTTATAACCAAAATATGTCCGCACACCAAGGCGGCAATAAGCTAGATAAATAGATAGACATTACTCAACTCAAACCACTAGGAGTTCGTCCCGATGGGATCAGCCCTCAGACAACAAATGACGTAGCTCGTAGAGTGCAGTCGGGATCAGCAGGCAGACCACAGAAGGAAAGACAGTTACGGAACAATAAAGACAACAAGGGAATTTAAGTAACAGGCAGCGCGAGAGAGAGAGAGAGAGAGAGAGAGAGAGAGAGAGAGAGAGAGAGAGAGAGGGAGAGAGGGAGGGAGAGAGAGAGGGCAGTGTTTTGTAGGCGACTGTGAAACGAATGATTATGCAGCTAGCCACGCCGGTATTATAGGACATTTTTGGAGTGGGGTGCGCATATCCCTTACTCTGCACAGCCTTGTTCTCTCTCTTGCTGTACGTTATTTATTTACAACGTGTTTAGACTACAAAACAATTGATAATTATTAATTTAGCGTTAACTAAGGACTAAGGGGTAGCGTTTCGCTACATAACTTTCTCTACCCATCGTATATGATGTATGGGGTGTTTTTACATCAAGTTCTTACGGACAACAAAATATTAACTAAGGACCTTTCTTTGTTTCAATCTGTCATTTTCATGACCTAGACCTAATAATTTGTAATTTGTTATACTTTTTACAATACAATTATTCTAACCTTTAACCGAAGTTGAGTTAGGTAAACACATGTCCACTAATTACGTAACTATGTTGCGGGGAATGTGACACTTTTTTGAACAGTTTGACTCAGACTTGGCCAACGTTCAATTTTTGAATTAGGTTGGTTAACTCTTCGCCGTTCTTAGAATATTTCGTCGCCCATTTACATTCTCTCTGTCTCTTTCTAAGAAAAATACTTCATAAGAATTTATTGAGCTTTTAATATATTTGTTGCATATCTTAAACATTGCACAAACTTTTTCACTCACCCTTCCCCAAACCAATATCATAAAAGACGTCATAAATCAAGCTCTTAATGAGACGTCGTTCAAGCTTCATTGTTTTTTTTTAAACCAATTATTCCTAAACTTTACTTATTTAATAATTGCGTGTTTGTAGACGGGTTTGGCTCATTAACCTTCATATTTAACTAAAATTTGGACGAAATCGTTCTAGCCAATTTTGAGAAATTATGTTTTGCCCTATTTTGTTTGTTTTTACCGATAACTCAACTTTTTTTTATTTTATTTTTTTTTAAATTGGAACCGAAACGTTTTGATTGAGTTCTTAGAGGATATATACTTCAGTAAAATTTAATCAAAATGGTTAGAGCTGATTTTGAGAAAAAATGTAATTTTGAGCTAATGTTACGAAATATATGCCCACATAAAGAATTTGATTAAAAATGTTCCCGCGTTTTAGAAGCAAAGTGACTGACAGGTTAGGTTAGGTAAGGTTTTAGAAGCGAAGAAACTGACAGGTTAAGTTAGGTTAGGTTAAGTAAGGTTTTAGAAGAGAAGTGACTGACAGATTAGGTCAGGTTAAGTAAGGATTTAGAAGCGAAGTGACTGACAGGTTAGGTTAGGTTAGGTTAAGTAAGGTTTTAGAATCGAAGTAACTGACAGGTTAGGTTAGGTTAAGTAAGGTTTTAGAAGCGAAGTGACTGACAGATTAGGCCAGGTTAAGTAAGGTTTTAGAAGTGAAGTGACTGACAGGTTAGGTTAGGTTAAGTAAGGTTTTAGAAGCGATCGAAGTGACTGACAGATTAGGTTAGGTTAAGTAAGGTTTTAGAAGCGAAGTGACTGACAGATTAGGTTAGGTTAAGTAAGGTTTTAGAAGCGAAGTGACTGACAGGTTAGGTTAGGTTAAGTAAGGTTTTAGAATCGAAGTAACTGACAGGTTAGGTTAGGTTAAGTAAGGTTTTAGAAGCGAAGTGATTGACAGATTAGGTCAGGTTAAGTAAGGTTTTAGAAGTGAAGTGACTGACAGGTTAGGTTAGGTTAAGTAAGGTTTTAGAAGCGAAGTGACTGACAGATTAGGTTAGGTTAAGTAAGGTTTTAGAAGCGAAGTGACTGACAGATTAGGTCAGGTTAATTAAGATTTTAGAAGCGAAGTGACTGACAGGTTAGGTCAGGTTAAGTAAGGTTTTAGAAGCGAAGTGACTGACATGTTAGGTTAGGTTATTTAAGATTTTAGAAGGGAAGTGACTGACAGGTTAGGTTAGGTTAATTAAGATTTTAGAAGCAAAGTAACTGATAGGTTAGGTTAGGTAAGGTTTTAGATGCAAAGTGACTGAAAGGTTAATTCACAAGTTTGGGCTGGAGAGGACTGTACAGACGGAAGACACATCATTTCAACCCCATCACATAACATTCCTTATAGTCTACTTCGTATCTGTGAGAAAGTAAATGTAAGTTTTTCAAATTTTAGTGAGACGTAGGCTCACAAAAAGCGTGGTGTAAAAAATCTTAAACAGTTTTCATTTTTATAGGACAGTAAATATAAAATAAGCATATTCAACGCTTTATTGATGTGCGAACAAGGTAGACTACGGAGTGCTTATACTGTTTTTGTATGTATCCGCGTATTTGTATTTATAGATCGCAATAAGCACAAATTAAGCTAGCCTATTAAAGACCCAAATATTCACGTTTCAAGTGGCCACCATTTTGAAAATTTGTACAACTTGTCAACCATAATTTTGTCGCCTAGTTACAACCTAAATTTTGACCGAACAACGAAAATATCGACTACTAGAATTATTACTGCTTTCTTATTTTGAGGTAATATTTTCGAGTATTTTGTTCTTTGGTACGTCATATTTTGTACGTTGAAAAGACGTTTGGGCGTCATCGAATGGGGATTTTATAGCGGCACGAATACAAGTATGGTTGGAAAATTACACAAACGTATGGATCATAAATTATCCTCAAAAATGTGTTTTATTCAAAATCAACTATAGTTTTGAATTTCTAATAAATCTTTTGGTTTACAAATTTATCCAGTAGTTTGTAAAACCGAGCCCACATTTCAATGGAATCTCTGGTGCGTTTACACCACACCACATTATACAGTTCACATTGGTGCGTTTACACAGCCACATTAATATAATACAGGATACTTCAAAAAGTACTCTACAACTTTGTAAATTCATATACATATTCAGACTATTTACAGAGTTGGTTTTTGTGTCATTACTAACCCTCTGGGACTCAATTATAGTGTTTAGCAATCCCGGGGTACATAGCTGGTTCTACAACTTTCTTCATCTAGTCTTGGGTGTGATCTCTCGCTCTCGACTAACTCTTGTTCTCTTCCGACCATGATGCTATTAGCCTATTCGAGGTCTAGGGAGTCACTATTTTATGCTCTGTTTTCTTCATTTTAAAAACGATGAATACCGTAAGTTTCCCGCAATTAAACATCAAGAGAAAAATCCGTATATTACCAACTAAACGTTAGACGGATTATAGGTTCTTGCAGAGCCTAAGCTGTATTTCCGACTCTTTCCACACTAGCGCTTTCTGACTCTGAACCCACAAAATTACAACTGTTCAACCTATTTATTAAGCCTTAGATTATCGTAATGTTATGGGACATTTTCTTAAATATAAATTCAATGATGTAAGAAAGTTCTCGTAATTAAAAATTTTGCACAGCTTCGGCCTACCCTAGAAATTTGATGAGTTAGTAATTTTAAAACAAGAATTTTCATTCTAAAACAAACATATTTAGAAATCGTGTGAAATAAAACACCGAAGATAGAAAATTAGTATTACAAGTAAATAAACAATTTAGGAGACGTGACGATTGAAAAGGATGTGAAACAAAGAGTTGCCAGAAGTGGACCAGGTGTGCTAAAACTACGCCAGATGGCAGCACTCAGGTTGCTTTGTTTTATTCTTCTTACTTGTTCTTTCAACTCCGATTCGGGTTACAAAAGTTGTAAGTGAAATGAAGAAATGAATTGGTATTAAAATAAACGGTTGGCAGTTTACTTACCCACTATACAAAATATATGATCAATTTGGTAAACGCAATTCGACCTTCCTTTTTCACTGACTATAATTTTTTTGGTGATAAGTTATATCCGTTTGAAGTTCCCTGAGCCTAAAGGTGTTTTGTTTGTCTTAAGCATAGTGTTAAAGCACAAACGCGTGATTGATTGTTCCTTCTTGTTATTAAAAGCAAAAAAAAAACCTGCTGGTCATCACTTTATAAAAAATGGAAGAAAAGAACATAAAATATAGAAACTTAGCCTTCGAAAACTCTAATAACGTCAGGGTCGGAAGAGAACAAGAGTTGGTTAATAGAAATCTGATACATAAGTCGCCACGAGTCAAGTCCGTTGAGAGAGGAGCCAGTAGACAGCTTGACCTTGAATAGGTACCGTGCGGGTTGTCAACTCATCACCCTGCAGTGACACCGTTTGCCTCGTGCGTTACGTTCATTTAAGACGCTCGGAAAATCATAGATACAGTACTGCTTTTTATATTGCATCACAGCACAGTTGCAAAGAGCATAATTGAACGTACATTTTTTTAATACATCCAGCTGCTTCTTCATTGTAAACAAATCATCAGATATTTCAGAACAAAAACAAAAATATTTTCAACTAAATAAATAAACGTAATAGAAATATTTACTAATTGAAGGAAACTTCAATTAAAACTAATATTTATTTGTGTACTGGATTATTATTATTATTACAGGGGAAATAATTATTATTGAAAAATAAATATATCAGTACTGTTGTCATAATGTAATTTATTCTAAACATGTTTATAAATAATTAAATCAAAAAACTATCGTTAAACTTATAAAAAAACTAAGTAAACATAATAAATCTATTTATTTGCGCAACTCTTAAATAAATGCATTGCAAGACATCGGTAGCCTCGCTCAGGGGTAGCCTCGTGCAGGGAGCTTGCTCTCCTATTAGCTATTACCCAAAGGACTTGATTCGTGAATAGATAATATGAAAAAAAAAAAAAAAGGATCAACTCGAAATTACGTGTAAAAGGGAATAATAGATCCAACTGGGTTCCTTCGGGATTACCAAGTCCGAATTCATTATAGTAAACCTGTGAACGTTGAACCGATTTTAATCACATTTGGTATGTCAACATATTCCCTCTCTCTCTCTCCATCTCCTCCTCTCTCCGTCTCTCCCTCTCTCTTCCTCTCTCTTCCTCTCTCTCCCTCTCTCCCTCCCCCTCTCTCTCTCCCTCCCTCCCTCTCTCTGGGGTTAGGTGGCAGAGAGGACTATACAGTCCTAACCTCGCCCCTAAATAAAGACAATTCATTCATTCCTTCTCTCCCCCTCTCTCCCTCCCCCTCTCTCTCTCCCTCTCTCCCTCCCTCCCTCTCTCTGGGGTTAGGTGGCAGAGAGGACTATACAGTCCTAACCTCGCCCCTAAATAAAGACAATTCATTCATTCATTCTCTCTCTCTCTCTCTCTCTCTCTCTCTCTCTCTCTCTCTCTCTCTCTCTCTCTCTCTCTCTCTCTCTCTCTCTCTCTCCGAGCCGAGATATACGAAAAAAACTTTTATTACTTTTAACAGAAAAAAACTATTATTATTTTAAAAGCTTTAATTGCCAGAACATTTTATAACGTATCTCTTAGTCAATACCTAATCCTTGTACTCTATTTTAACTTAGTAAATTAAAACCAATACACAGAACAATAAAGTGTAACATATTATATTATATAGTCCCTAATTAATTATTAAAATACTTAAAATAACAAACAGGTCATAAATACTTATTCATTAATCGATAATTAATAAACTAAAAAAGAAAACGTAATAAATAAATAACAATATACAAAAATAAATAGTAAAACACATATTTTATAAAATATAAATTTAGGAGTTTTTAATATTCTGGTTTAACTATACGAAGATGGGGAGAAGTTACAATAATATCTTAGCAGCTAGTTAGAGTAGGAAGGTGATGACACTTCTCGATGGAAAGCTCTTGATTAGGGCTATCTACAGCTTGTGCTAAAACTCAGGGTGTTCCGAAAAAATACAAACGTATTCTTTAGCTTTTTTTTAAATGTAAGCACCCCCCCCCCAGTTACTCTTACAAATTCCCTTTATTTTGTTGAAAACAAAATCTTTTTACTTGGATAATAAATTATAAGGAATCAAATTTCACATGGTTATTTCATTATTTAGGGCGTAACACAAGAAAAACATTTATGTGACAGATCTTTAGGAAGCTGTTTATATTTGCTGTGTGTTGATGTAATTAAATATTATTTTTCCACACACTATCCAAGTAACATAAAAAAGATTAGTCTATGTTTTCGCCGAATAAATAGACTTTTTGTAAGGTATATATTGTTATGCTTACATTTAAAAAAGAGGGGGGAAATACGTTTTATCCTATATATGGAACTTGAATTTTGGCACATTCTGTAGATAGCCCCAATCAAAAGCACTCCATTGATGCGTCTCCCAATTTCCTATGCCAACTAGAAGCTGAGTTATTGCAAAGTATGCAGGACTTTTGCTCTATCTAATCGAATGAACAAAATTAAAATAATAAAAACTTTATTGGCTTGATAAATAGCCTTCTTCATCAATGTCTCTTTATTATTTTTAACGATTTTTAATTCAATTGTTTTATATCAACAGTTAGGTTGTTAAAATGTCAACTGAATTACTTATCGAAACTTTGCATTGTCAGTTGTTAACAACAATGGTTAGGCCTACTTCTTAGGTTAAGTCTTATAACCGTGGATAGTAACATAGTAAACAGTCCATTATATTGATGAGAGATTAAAATACCTAGCCCTACTCCAAATATCACTCCAACTACCCTTTTTTGTAAAAAACAAATTAAGTGGATCTTTACCCCAAATATGTTAAATGCCAGTGTATAGAATTTAAAAAAAAAACGGCGCCCTAAACGTTTTGGATACTTACACCACAGACAAGACCGTATACTCTTATGTCTACTTATGACCTATATTCTCGTACCAAATTAGAATAAAATGTTTATATTTCAATTTTGCATGTAATGCTACCAACCCGATCTCTGTACGATGACAAAAATAGCGAAGTTATGCTCAAAAATGTAATTTCGAACCCTGACCTTCCAAGAAAATGTTTATTCGTATAATTACGACCCCCAACACGGTCGAGTCACCGATATGAGCGAGACACTTGTGCTGAGACACTGAGACGAGCGACTTTAATACATACACATATACGAGGCCCGTAGGTCCTACCCGGCGTCAAGAAAGTTGTAGAAACAAATTTACCCTCCTGGATAAGTTCCCTTGATCTACCAATACAATTTAACATTTCCTTCAAGGCCCTGTTTGGGTTTGGGCATTACATTTTATAGGATCTGCTTGTAACGTTGTATGATTTTGATCAGAGTGAATGCTCTATATAAATAAGCTATATAAGTAATGTTCAGAAAATTAATAACCTCAATAAGTTTATATGAACCAACTGATCTTTTTACATGGGGAAGATGGGAAACTCTCTAATATTTTCTAACCTAAAATTAGTAGACTTTTTAATAAAGTGAACATCTAATATTAATTTTGGGTTTCGTAGATGTGGGTGTAAGATAGTGTAATGCTTTTACACGGTTTATTTACTATCTTACAAACTGGGAGAGTGTTCTCTCTCTTTCTCTCTCCCTCTCCCCTACACCCCCGCAAGCTACCTAGAACCGCCTCTGATTCATTGGGATATTTGAATTAGACACGTGCAAGGAAATTATATTTAAATTAACGACAATTTATTCTAGGCCTAATGACAAATCTAAATTTCCTTTTGTCCCAGTTAACACTACCAAAGTCTCAACTTTGAAAAAACCAGGTCAAAGTCCTTTTCATTCATTAAAACACTGCATAGCCGAAGACGAGAGAAAAAAAAAACAACTGAGAGTCGGTATTTGAAACTCGACGGAAGTGTTGGGTAGCCATTGGCTTCCGGCCAATGTTATAATTAGTAACTTGCGGTGAGTGGGACAGGAGACTCTCTCAGTATATCCACAATGTTTGTTCTGTTATTATGTGTAGTGACATTCTTAACAATACCAACATGGGCCTATCGAAAACATGATGCCTATCCTATAGGTAAGTGTTCAATCTGTGATTGCATCTATGATTCAAAGCAATCTATTTTAACAGCTGATCGTAGCCAATGTAAATGTTTATGAGAAGTCTGTTGAGTTGTTTATACTTTAGGAAATGTTTACACGTAGTTTTAGTATTATTTACTCGATAAATTTTATCACATACTTGTTTCGTTTAATGGTAAGCTATTAACTTAAGTAGTAGATACATTTATCTTTTGATATTTAGGCCTGAGTATATGCTTTTAAAATGTTTACCCTTTTAAGGTTATGTGTGTTAATCTTTTATTTATCTAATTATTGTTCTGCTTTTTGTAAAGTAGTGTTTTATATCATTAGTAATATTGAAAATTTGTGTTGTATACAAATGATAGTTTATATTTATGAAAAAATCGCGTCTATTATGTCAGTCGATCTTTGTATTTAGATAAGGAAGTGGTGAGATTGAAGACAAAAGTCTATTTTTAATATTTGACACCCCAAAAAGTAATTTTACAAGATAGCTTTCTGTTTGTCTGTCTTAGGTCCGTTTCCAATTTCAAAAATTGGAAGTAAATAAATAATATTACGTTGGTTTAAATGTAAGATGAACAGGTCTTTCAATCTGGCTAAAATTTATAAGCCGTAGCAGTCAAGTAATAATAGAGTTAGAATGTGTTGGATGTAGGAATGAGACAATAACAAGAGTGTGGACTTTTTAATATAATATATACACATCTACGAAGCCTGCTACTTCGTGAACATACTCACAATCATACATTTATAAAAATGACAGTATTTGATTTGTTTTTATCAACTCAATATAACTTACATTCTATGAAGTTATAGGCTAATCGCTTCGCTAGTGTTATTGACTCGCGCCTCGAAGTTTTACACATGTGAAGGAGCTTCCACTCGTAACGCTTTTATAAACATTTAATGGCAGAATTTCTCAAAATTTATTCAATAGATTTCGATCAAATTTTTCTAAAATTGTGGGCAAGGAAAAAATTACAGTTCATGATTAATAATTGGCGAAAACAAAAATGAACCTTGACAGCTTTCATTACAAACTTGCTTTTACTTTTAGCATGATTTTGTGATGCAAGTGTTGAGTTGGTGTATTTTAACTAAAACGAAAACCTATCGTTGATGACACGTTTATGGGTCAAGGGAAAGAAGTTTAGGCCCTATTTAAATAGATATTACAAACACTATATCCATGAATAGTTTCAGTTGTTTATTTAGTCTTAGGAATGTATGAGTGAGAAAGTTTGTGCAACCGTTTCTTTACTAATCTTTTCTTTCCGTGGTCTAGATGTTGTGATTTTGAAAAGTTTGATTTTAGTTAGAACAAGGGATTGTCTACTCAATCCGTACAGCGAGAGCGAATTTTATGTTTCTATATTCTCTTTCAATAGTTTAGTTGTACACAATGAAGCCAAATAATTTAAATTTATGTGTGTGCTTAAGTTAAAAATATACTTCTTTTTTTCATAAATCTACATTTCTTACAATGGTCAACCACATTAAATGCGATAACTTTAAATCATTACATTTTTGATAAAAATAATCAAATATTTTGCAGCAACGTCAAACGTTTTTAATGAAACTCAGTTTTACCTTGTTTTTTATCACTATTTTGGTATAGGTCTAAATTAAACTGCAATTAAAATCAACAACGACATAATAAAAAAAATCTTTAATTAATTAAGAACAGATTTAAATAAAAGTAAATTATCTTTTTTTTGGAGTAAGCTGAACTGATTCTGTACAACTAAAACAAAAATTAAAATTTCAAAATGGCACCACCTGCAATTCTTGTTTACCCACATCCTTATCTAGTATTTTTTACATGACGTTAATTTATAGCATTTATTTTATTTCAAATGTGGAATGTTGCAAAGACACCTGTATTGTGGTATTTAGATATCCATTAATATTTTACGAAAAAAGAGACTTTTTTGACAGTTTTCAGTGGAACTTCTATTGTTTTATTGCACTACAGCTGTTTCGGGACACTTCTCATCAACACGTGCTCGTCAAGAATAAAAATGAAAATGTACAATATATATCTTATACAACAGAAAATTGTCATTATACATTTAAGTTTTAGAAGTGATACCATCAAAACTTATAGCGCATCAAAACTTAAATCACATCGAAACTTAGATTTCATCAGATCTTGTTTTTCATCGAAATATGTATAGTATCAAAAATTAGATCTCATCAAAAATTAGATCTCATCAAAATTTAGACAGCATCTACTTGGGTCGCCAAATCGTATGAAAACTTAGATACCATCAAAACTTAGATCGTATCAAAATTTAGATGTTATATCAAAATTTAAATCACACCAAAACTTAGATTCCATTAAGACTTTTATCATATCAGAACTTAAAACGCACCAAGACTTAAATCACACAGAAACTTAGATTACATCAAAACTTAGATCATATAAAACATAGATTGCATTGAAGCTTGGATAGTATCAAAACTTAATAGATGGCATCAAAACTTAAATCGCATCAAAACTTAAATCACATCGAAACTTAGATTTCATCAGATCTTGTTTTTCATCGAAATATGTATAGTATCAAAACTTAGATCTCATCAAAATTTAGACAGCATCTACTTGGGTCGCCAAATCGTATGAAAACTTAGATACCATCAAAACTTAGATCGTATCAAAATTTAGATGTTATATCAAAATTTAAATCACACCAAAACTTAGATTCCATTAAGACTTTTATCATATCAGAACTTAAAACGCACCAAGACTTAAATCACACAGAAACTTAGATTACATCAAAACTTAGATCATATAAAACATAGATTGAATTGAAGCTTGGATAGTATCAAAACTTAATAGATGGCATCAAAACTTAAATCGCATCAAAACTTAGATCGCATCAAATTTTAGTTCGCATCGAAATTTTTGTAGCATCAAATCTTAGATCATATCAAAACTTGGATAGCATCTAATCTTAGATCGTATGAAAACATACCATCAAAATTCAAAAGTATAAAAACTTAGATGATATCAAAATTTAGATAGCATTGAAATTTGGTAGTATCAAAACTTAGATCACATCAAAACTTGGATCACATCAAAAAGTATTAAGATCACTTTAAGATTAAAGTATACACAATATTTAAAATTTAACAACAAAAATGTTACCGTATTGTATGATTTTTTTTAAAAATAGTTTTCAGATCAGAATTATATAACGAAATTTTTATTATTATTTGTAATATTCAAAATCAAATTTATTACAGTAGGCCTACTACTATTTATGACAATTAAAAGTATATTTTCAATTGATTATCTTTAAAATAAGCACATTCAAACTAGAGTTATTAATAAAATTACCAATGGCAGATGGTTTATATTATGTATTTATAGAAATTCATTTAAATAATCTAACGCACACAGTTTTACAGATACATTCATTACGAACAAATTCAATTTTTTCCGCCCTGATCAGACCTGTATTTACAAATGGTGCAAAAATATTGCACAAACATTCCCACTCTCCAATCCCCGAAACCAAACATATCGTTCATAAGGATATTAATTTGGTAGTTTGTCTATAGTTAGAGATTCGATACGAGCGTAGGTTCGTTTACATAGGAATAGCGTCAAAGCCCGCTACAGCCGCGATACTGGGACGATAAGTTTGTTTATTATAACTTTAATAACTTTAAATTGACTCTTGAACATTAAGACTCTATAAAATTGCTCAGCTTTATGGGCGCCAGGTGGAATTAACTCACCAATTTTAAAAATTTTACTTTAAGTTAAATTACTCTCAGGATCGTGTTCCTTTTCTAAGTGTACTTATCAGTGGTTTTCGGTAAATAAAAAATCCTCATTTGTTTTCCTGAAACTAAACATTCTTTATTAACTTACTTTTAAACAAATACATAAATTTATTATCAATTTTATTATTTTAAACATCCTACCTTTAATTTTTACATTTATATTTACCTTTTTTTAATAATTTCAAAATCTTAAAACTTTACTTTAAGTATTATGTTGCAACTTCTGAAAAATTACTCATCAATATGAGTTAAATAGACATATTTCCCTTTTAACTATGTTTTAAATTAATTTATCTCAACAAAAATTATTCCTATTTATAGGCATCTCTAAATTTTTTAAATAGCAAAGTAGTTATAAAAAAGTATCAAAAATATTAAACTTACAAATAATACATCAAACAATAATTAATCTAAACTGTTTATACAACATTTAATTTTGAGCGCTTTGTAGCACCTGTTACCAATTTGCTATTGTAGAGATGATTGTTCATTGCAGTCTGCTAATTTTGTGAACTTCAGGATGATACCCCCTTAACAGTTTGCATAATGTTCAAAATGAAACTTCGTCTGTCTCTCTATTTTGTCATTCAAACACGGTCTTTGTCAAAATCGCTGGTCTTCATTAATTTTTTTGAAAGCGTCTCTTTCAGCACAAACATATTGTCCGTTTACCCCGAACATCGTCTCTGGACTCAAAAATACGTCCAATCACCTCAAAGCTTCCTCTCACAACTATTAAACATCAATTAAATTGTTCTCCATTTCAAAATAACTCAAACATAATCACATTGTTCTCAACTATTTCCTATCAGAAAATACGTCTGACCAAGTCAGATGCCTCTTAAAGACTGCTTAAAGCCTTACAACACATCCCACCATCTCAGACGTTTCCTTCCAACTGCCAGCTCCTCTAGATCTCACAACTAAGCGTCCTTTTTAGATTTACTTAGTCAGCAAAACTCAATATATTCACATTTTTGGTCTCACGGACACTACTCAAAACTCAAATCATCCATTTGACAACAGGCTCTGTCTATTTTCACAACACAATATCTCACTTTAAAATTTATTATACCTTACAAGTAACATATTCTGCCTTAAATTTATATTTTTTTATTGCCCTTGTTTTAATATTATTTACAGTCATTTATTTGACTCACGTTGACTTCTCTTTAGACCAATTATAAATTTCCCGGTTTATTTTCATATTTCAAATTTCAAAGCAACCATTTCTTTAGTATCAGAGTTAAAGTTAAAATTTGAGGATTACAACGAGCGAAGCAAGTGGAATCTGTTTAATATGTACATATAAACGAGGCCCGTTGGCCCCCAGGATCTGTTTTTATGATATGTTGGGTAAATACCATGATGGTTTCCACCAACTTGTAACCTGTTCTTTTAAAAACGAAACACTTCTCTGTAATCATCGTCTAAAAAAGACCATAAAATATAGACCCTTCGTCGTTGAATACATTAATAGCGTCTCGGTTGTAAGAGAACAAGTGTTGGTCAAGAGAGACCTGATAGGAACAGTGAAAGAAATGTATCTCACCCAAGACTACATGATGGTTACTTAGATTGACGTAAACGCTTTACTATTTAGAAAGTTACCGTCTCTCATCCCGAATTGTAGGACAGTACTAAGGTTAGTTTTAGTTTGATTATTGTAGTTCACTGAATATTATTATTGAAACGCGTTATTTGTGAGAAATTATGGTTTATTTTAATTCTTCCTTACTGTTAAATTAGAACTAACGTCTAACTGAATATTATAGTTCTAGTTAGCAACAGGGAAGGACACTCTGATGATGATGATAACTATGTTATCGAAATGTAGGCCTACATCAGGGTAGTTTAAGTAATAAACTAATAATTATTGTTTTTATTAACGTTTCTGTAATTATAAGTTGGTGGAATTAGAGTCATATTCGGGATAATTTTCAATAGTTTAAACATCTGGAAACAGGCCAAATGTTGTTTTGTATGTTTTAGCTACCAGTCTTACTACAATCTTTACATCCGGCGTTGACCTGAAGTCATATCTATTTATTTTGTATACATTGTGATGTTTTTAATGATTTAATGATATTTCTTCTACAAGTTGAATCGGACGAACGAAATTGTCTAAATTGTGTAAATTTTGTTTTGAAATATTATAAAAACAGCTGAGATTTTATTATTGTAAATATTTTGATTGAGTAATCTTTTTAGGAATTATATATGGTGGTTTTTGTTGCGTTCGATCGATTTAAGTAATAATTAAGATTTACAATAAATCAAGTTAATGAGTGCCATCATGGTAATAACACAGCCCCATAATACAATGTAAATACAAGCCCTTTTAATATAATGTCCAGAAGTTGGTTTATTGGACCATCTAGGAAATGTTAAACTGTATTGGTGTCATACCCAGTAGGACAAGTTCGTTACACATGATTTTCCGAACCTCGTAATGCTGTATATCCACTACTTATTACGCTCGAATCTGTCTCGCGGTCTTAGTAACTATACTAATATCACATTTTCTTGAGAGATCAAGGTCTGAAATTACATTTTCGACGATAACTTTGCTCTTTGTTATAGTGTAGATGTAGGGTTGTTACCGTTACATGTAGAATTGGACATTTGTATCTGTATCTGATTTAGTGTATTATAAGTTGAATAACACACGGGGTGTGTACAGAAAATTGTTTAAAATGACAGCTATTTTAATTAGAATTTTCTGTATTTTTGTAAGGTTTTCTATTAGCACACTATAGTCCCCTATAGTACGACCTCGGACGGACGGCATGTCAAAAATCAGTTTTTGTTTTCTTTAGGTCTTGAAACGTAAAGATCTGTAAGAGAACATTAATCGAATTTTTTTTAAATTACCCAACTTACTTTGTTTTTTGAAAACTAAAATTTTTTTACTAAAAACTTGTAATTACAAAAATTGACAACTACGCACGCATTAGAAAAATAAAAATGTTATTAACAAATCTAATAAAACGGGCAATAGAACCGTACCTCCATTAATTTTTGAGAAATATGGGGTAGAACGCCAAAAATTGGGTAAAAACTCCGTCTTTTTGTGTGTTTACTTACAAAAACCTTGTTAAATGAACACATAAAATTTTTAAACAGAACATGTAGAGAATTACATTCTGAAGAAAGTGATGTAAATAACGTCAAAAAAAGAAATCAAAATAGAATATTTTAAAGTTTTAAACAAGTTTAAGTCAACTTTTTGAGTACGTTATTATAGAAACATATTGCTTTTTAGCACGATTTCGTAAATATAGGGTACAAAATGACAGGGTTGCTACCATTACATGTAGAATTGGAATCTATCTGCAAATTTGTATCTAATTTAGTATATTGTTATGAGATTTTTACCAACCCAAGTTCAAAACTTTTGGACAAAGCATTTTGAACACACAGTCAAATTTCATGACTTTTTCCAAATCAAAACAGATAATTTAATTTATCAAAAACTATGAGAGAAATCCATTTCTATGACTTTGAATCGGCTGTTCATAGAAGCTACCACGTTGATTGGAAAAAATGGCGCACCTCATCCAGGAGAAGTAGATGGAGTTTTACGGAGCTAAAATAATTACAAGTTTAATGAAAAAAACAATTTGCGAAGACAAACAAAAGACGAATCGATGAAATGTCAGCGATTCAACAAAGTCCGTTTATTACTTCAGTTTGAAGAAAGTACAGATGTATCTGGGAATGCAATTCGATTAGAATGTAATAGAGGTGTTGATGAATAAATGTTGTTTTGTAAATCTTTGCCAACTATCACAACTGGTGACTGGTGAGTAAAAATTTAAATGCGTAGACTCGTTTATTGTAATTGAAATTGATCGGTCCAAATGTGTCAGTGTTACTTCACATGGCTCGGTGCTATATCTGGGAAATATGCCGGTTTAACAGCCGGAATTAAGAATGTAGTACCATTTAATGGTCTCGACTCACTACAGAATACAGAGAAGCTGATGTAGGCTGGGGTGTCGGGTAGGTGAGATGAAGGCTAGGTCTGGTGCGAAGTTGTCTTGCAGTAAATGGTGGTTGATGGACTTTAGAAGGACAAATAAAATGGAGCTCTATTTGTAGAGGGCAGGTTTTGGGTCTGGGGGGTTTGTCTAAAGGTCCGAAAGATGCCCACTTCGCCTCTGGAGGAGTTTTCACTGTCTAGTTAGATAGCGAGCTGAGACAGTTCGCTTTAGCTCTTCGTCTGAGTACGGAGTATACAGTTCTGCCGCAAGTTTCTTTGCGGGCTTCCTTGAGAGAAGAGTAATCTCGGTCTTTGGTCATCGGGAGATTTTGCTAGAGGAAGGTCAGTCGCCAGGTGTAACTCTAATTTACCTTCCCTGGCGGGAGGGAGCCACTCTTTGTGTAAGCCGTCGGGTTTCACCCAAATATCCTTTTTCCTGAATCAGTCGCCGAGCGTTACCCCAATTTTTCTTCCTTGTCGGGAGGACTTAATGCGGTGGAAGTTGTAAAGAAAGAAGTGAAGAATGCGATCGTGACTTAGCTCAAATATCTTCCTCTTTCCCCAATACCAGTCAAGTAATGTATGGGAGTCTGTTCGTGGTCCAGGAGTAGATTTGTAGTGAGTCCAAAGTAGACTTGTAGTAAGAGAAGCGAGGTGGAGCTGTTCCAGGGTGAAATCGAGGCGAACTGAGGTCCAAGGTGAGACTTGTAGTCGTTCTGAGAGTTAGGTTGGGACTTGTGGTGGTGCTGAGTAGCCTACCACAATGATACTTCTAGTCGTGCTGAGAGTTAGGTTGGGACTTGTGGTGGTGCTGAGTAGCCTACCACAATGATACTTCTAGTCGTGCTGAGAGTTAGGTTGGGACTTGTGGTGGTGCTGAGTAGCCTACCACAATGATACTTCTAGTCGTGCTGAGAGTTAGGTTGGGACTTGTGGTGGTGCTGAGTAGCCTACCACAATGATACTTCTAGTCGTGCTGAGAGTTAGGTTGGGACTTGTGGTGGTGCTGAGTAGCCTACCACAATGATACTTCTAGTCGTGCTGAGAGTTAGGTTGGGACTTGTGGTGGTGCTGAGTAGCCTACCACAATGATACTTCTAGTCGTGCTGAGAGTTAGGTTGGGACTTGTGGTGGTGCTGAGTAGCCTACCACAATGATACTTCTAGTCGTGCTGAGAGTTAGGTTGGGACTTGTGGTGGTGCTGAGTAGCCTACCACAATGATACTTCTAGTCGTGCTGAGAGTTAGGTTGGGACTTGTGGTGGTGCTGAGTAGCCTACCACAATGATACTTCTAGTCGTGCTGAGAGTTAGGTTGGGACTTGTGGTGGTGCTGAGTAGCCTACCACAATGATACTTCTAGTCGTGCTGAGAGTTAGGTTGGGACTTGTGGTGGTGCTGAGTAGCCTACCACAATGATACTTCTAGTCGTGCTGAGAATCAGAGGAGATTTTCCGTATTTATTTGTTTTGGCCTAGAGACCATATAAGAAAGTATGAAATCTAATTGTTATCAGTAGCAATACTACGGACCATCCAGAAGGGTATTGGTCTTCCCGGGAGATTTGAAGACCTGGCCCTCAGTAAGATATGTCTGGGAAATGTTTCCTCAAGTGAGGCGAAACCACGAGTCAAGTGTTTAGGAAAGACCTTGGCGATTGTTGTCCAAGTGTTTGTAAGCCCCGCTGGAAGCGTTGTCCTAACGGAGGTTTACATGTGTAAGGTTGGTGTAATTACCGGCTGAATTTGTTCCACGTAGTTAACGTTCGCAAAGCCTTCATAGCGAAAGTAATTAACAAAAAACTGCAGAAAGTCCTCAATGGTTTTGTTAAGATCGTAATTTTGTTTAAATCACACCCCAAAATACTTGAATTTTCGTCTTATTTTGTGAAGGAATGGACACTGATCACAAACAAATCCTTCTACATTAGGAAGTTCCTAGCTATCTCGTGGAAAGGTATTTTCTAGATTATTTGAGCTTTGAGATGAGATACGACTCTTGGAAATTAACACCACTTCAGAGTTATGTAACTATTTTAGAAATTGTCTTAATAATCCTGAATGTTTAATGAGCTTGGCCTACTTAGCCGACATTATTAGCTCATTTACTATTTTGAATCTGAGCTTGCAGGGAAACAGTGCAGTTCACTGTTCGAGATAAAATTGAGGCCATGATACTAAAAGGTCAACAGATGGTTAAAGCTAGTTAAATGAGACCATTTTCATACATTTCTTGTTTTAAGTGAATTTTTGGGATCGAATAAGTTCAAACCAAGCAAAAATACTGCATTAGCAATTGAAAAACATTTCGTTAATTTGGTCTCAAATCGCAGAGAATACTTTCACTAATTAGTGATAACTTGATTTGGATATCAAATCTCTTTTTTGAAGACAACCTGAAAAAGAATGGACTTAACAACAAGACTAGACAGACATTGTATGTGACACAACACTGAATCATGTGTTTATTTAACGGCATTGGCTTAATCCAATTTTGGATTAAATTATACTCAGACCTTTCCAAAAAAAAAAAAATTACAATATTTGATGTTATTTTATCTGTGAAAACGAGTGTTTTCACCTTTAGTGTTAAAAAATAAACAAATAATAAACTCATTGTCGAATCATATTTGAGAATAAAACTAAGTAGGCCTGCGTTTAGTCCAAACATAGACATATTGGTTGGTGCCAAAACAGCCTCATACTTCTCGTTGAACTGTTTGTTTTTCTATTCTGTTCTGTTTTAGTTATTCATGTTAAGTTATTAAACATAATCTTTGTCAAAAAAAAATTATATATGTATTAATTTTCAAATTATCTTACTAATGTTTTGTAAATAACACACGTGTGTCAACATGCTACATTTTATTGTTACAACACAATTATAATCTCTATAATTTTACTAAAACAATAGCAATATAATGCACCTGATACTACGCCCCCATGGTCATCAATATAACCTAACTATTTATTGTTTTATCAATATTAGATGTTAGGCGTTACATGGTTCGCCATGTTTGTGTTAAGTTTGAGAATCACTACTCTGTATCATTTTTTAATGTTCCTATTTTAGTTTTTTTGGCCGCTATCGTAGCCTACTTAAATCCAAATGACTACGATGAAGGGACCCATGGCATGTCGATTTCGTGAAGCTATAAAACTCGAAGATCAGTCATAAAATGAAGGTTGTCATTTTTGCGACAATTATACCAAACTTAGCCTATAATTCGTATACTGGGCAATTAACCAGAAAGGGGTCAACAATGGTCATAATTCCGATTCACAGAACGGTCATGTACAACAAATCTTTCTCTGTGACGATGTGCCGCGCCTAATTTTATAAGTTTCAAAGCTTACTTCATGCACTAGGTGTTGTAGACAATTACCGAGAAATTAAGGTTCATGATTTTCGTCAATAACTCTGTTATCCTATGACCTAAAGAAAAATACGGTACTTACGTATTAACGCCACCGCAGCAACTTTGCGCATATATATATATAAAGATTTGGCCAGGTGTTTATGTGTATATATATAGCTACTGGCCAAACCTGTCATGATATATAATTATATCGCAAAGTATAGTTTCAAAGCTTACTTCATGCACTAGGTGTTGTAGACAATTACCGAGAAATTAAGGTTCATGATTTTCGCCAATAACTCTGTTATCCTATGACCTAAAGAAAAATACGGTACTTACGTATTAACGCCACCGCAGCAACTTTGCGCATATATATAAAGATTTGGCCAGGTGTTTATGTGTATATATATATTATATATATATATATATATATATATATATATATATATATATATATATATATATATATAGCTACTGGCCAAACCTGTCATGATATATAATTATATCGCAAAGTAAGCAAATATTGGTGCATATATATATATGCGCAAAGTTGCTGCGGTCGCGTTAATACGTAAGTACCAAAAATACAAAATAACTTTTTTCCGTACTACTTCAAAAACAGCTTCACTACATGCATTGAGATGCTAAAGTTGTGCTTTTTAGTCCTAGGACTTAAAAACAACAGCTGAGATCTAATGAGACTTTCGATTTGACGAAAATAAGACACAGTGTGTTATGCCTCGAGTAAAACAAACAAACATACAACAATTGCTGATTTAATAGATATAGATATGGAAAGCTATAATAACACAGAACACAAAATTTTGATCGTCTCTTACGATTTTGATCAATTTTGTTTTTCTATTGGGCTCCCAAGGATTTAACTCAACATTGGATGACAGGTAGCAAAGTGCAAGGGTGCAGGGGAAGTCATAGTGTGGTGGGAGATTTTTAATTTTTTCTAATTTATTTTTCGGGATTTTTTCCTTGGTTGGTAAACTCAACGCAAACCAGTACCTGGATCTGCTGAAAACTGACGTTTTGGAGTTAATTTTCAATTAGAATGGAGAGATCCCTGCTTCTTCGGGCAGGGCGGGGAACGACCTCATTTCGAAATAAATGTGCGTCAATGGCTCGATCAGCAGTTTCCTGATTATTGGATTGTTTGGGGAAGCTTAGAGGTATGGTCATTAAGGTCACCAGACCTATGAAAAGGTCACGTAAAAACCATGGTGTGCCAGGAGAAAATTGGTGAACCATCTGAAGGAAAGGATTACGGAGGCTTGGGGGAAGATATCTAAAGATCTGTTATAAATTGTCAGGGAGCCATGTTGTAGATATAGTGTAATGTATTCATGAATACATGACTTATTACCGTATACAGGTATAATAAAACAAAGTTGTGTCGATGCGGGGCGACCGTCTATTATTCAATACTGTTCACAGGAAGCGGCGAAAGTCAAGGAAACCGTCGCCGCTATGTTGTCGACTTCCTAACGCTATCATTTTTCAGTGAGAATTTTTTTATTTAATTAACTTTAAACCTCTTTCATTTAATTATTTAATACAATCGGAGATGAATAATACATAAACAAAATAATATAGTTATAATTAATTTTTTTTTTGTTTAATTACACAATATTTAATGTTTAACTTGTTCTATTTTTTATTTTTTTTTTTTTTTTTTTTTTTTTTTTAATATTCTGCTATAGGGGTACTGTTTAGAAAAGAACCTGGCGCCAGTTTTGTCTCGGACTGTGGTGGGAGAGGGAGAGCCCGAGTTGCCAGACATAACCCGTCCGCTGCTTCATTGCGTAGGGCTTAATATTTTTATTTCAAACCTACTACAGCGTCAAAAACCGAGAATGTGTATTGTTCATGTTCCTGACAACTACAATTAGTAAATTTAAATATTTTACAAAGTAAAAGACGTAAAAGAACATTAAATTATAGGTTTTAAATTCCTTTATAGCCTACTATGGGAAAAATGTAACAATTTATCTCCATCACCGCTCCAATCCCCTCCCTGCCATCGCCCCTACATGCGTGCGCGAGCCACTCTCGTGATGACGGTTCTGCGCAGGTTTCTTTCTGTCTGGTATGCCTATAGTTTGTCATGTTTGGTTTTACACGTCTTAATGCAAGAATGGATTGATAGTTTGCATTCGACTACAACGCTTCTCGTATGTCGCAAGAAAACGACGTGTCGAGTCGATGGTCGTACGACGCAGGCGCTGTTTGGGTGTTGTGTGTTTTTACCTATTGTTAATAATTAAGCATGGATTAATGTCGGATGAACGGTAGCTTCTACTCGATACAAACGTGTCAACGTGTCGTATTAAGCCTTTGATGTCAACGTGTGGTACAGTATATGTAATCTTGTCAATTTAATATTTTTGTTTTCTAGAAATGATTTACGAACAATTTATTCAGTTTCGTCTTGACTGGTGCGTTTCGTTCACGTACTGTACAGACTTTATTACTTGTGTTCATTGACTAATGGTAGATTCAATACTTAGGCTATTATGCAACTTATATGTTTATTTTAGTTTGAATGATGCAACGTAGATCCGAAGCTAACGAAATGTTTCTGGTGCTAGTCAAAAATAACTTAATATGTGAAAAAAAAATATCTCCACACATCATTTCAAGTCCGAAAATAACTTTTGGCGTGTGACCTTGATTTAGTATTTAACCTTTGGATTCTGGATATCGTTACACCCTCTGTAAAAAATCCTTTGATTGCCCTTTTTGGACGATGAAAACATTATTGTTTTTCAATCAAGGCTGTCACCATGCACATAAAACAAAAAAATAATAATGTATGCAAATTGTTAGGTTCTCACATATACGTAGCCTATTATAGAGAAAGTTACATGATGGGTCAAAAAATTGACGTCGTTTTGAGGATTCCTGAGTAAAAAAGAGTGTTTTCCTCATACTGCTTCAAAAACAGCTGTTTTCAATGCATGCATTGAGATGCTAAAGTTGTTCTTTTTAGTCCTAGGACCTAAATACAACAGCTGAGGTCGAGGTCATCAGCTGTTACTTCGTTTATTCGAATTAATTAACGATTGTAAAGCATCTATAAAAACAACCGATACTCTCAATTGTAAATAATCGTTAAAACAGTTGTTACCATCGATTTGAAGGTAAATAGATTATAACATTTTAGACCTTGTAAAATTTGTTTTCTTATATTTTTGCAGTATAACGAAAAATATTTCATCACTTGGACCAAAAGAACCTTTTCGATCCTCGCTCATTTTCCGTTAATCTTGAGCTTGTATCGAAAAGCTTCACTTTTGGTTCTAGTGATGAAATATACTATTTTAGAATAATGTCTGTTTGTCTGTCTGTCTGTCATCTGCTTGTCTGTTTGTCGTATGTGCAGTGCTCTACAACCCAAACGTGTGGACAGATTTTAATGAAATTTGTTATGTAGGTATATTTTGGCTATATGTCGGGAGGTCTTTTAAAAATTTCCTTTTGCTTTACGACTTGCTTAATGACAAATTATAATGTTCCAACTTACGACTTATAGGCTTTGTTTTAGATGTTTATTTAATTTTGTTACGGCAGCTGTTTCGGTACTAGTACATCATCAGGTGACATTCATACACACACTAAACACTTATATACAACACTCACAAATAAATAAACAAAAATATAACAACATATTTTTACTGCAATACACGTCAAAGTATAAATTGAGTTGTGTGGCCACAATTATAGGATTTGGTCACACCTCCGAATTGTAACAGGCATAAACAAAATAGAAAATTGGTTTTCTCAAAATTGGCTGAACAGATTTTGATCAAATTTTGCCTTTAAGGATCCCAACAAAACGTATTGGTCTCCATTTCTCCAAAATTACACTCGTTAGAGAGTTAAAGGTTAAAAAAAAAAAAGAAAATCGGCCACTAAGCCGTTATGAAATTACTATTTTTTAAATTTGTCTCTTCTGATTTTCTCCAAATTTAAATAAACGTTAATATTAATGGTCCAAAGAATGTGAAAAATCGCAAGTAAAAAATATCATGGTTCAGGAATAATGGAAAAAAATAAATAAAAATGAATCTTGACACTCGTCATTAAAACCTGGAATTTAATTTTGATTTTCAACGACCGCATTGACTCTCGTTTAGTGATGATTAATTTTGTACTATTGAGATATGAATAAAAAAACTGTTTAAAATTGCCTCCTTTTTGATATTTTAATTAAAATTTTCAGAATTTCAATAGAGTTTTAAACAGTGTGAGTAAAAAGTCTGGAACAGGTTTATTATTAGACAAATGACTGCAGGTATCAAAAATTAACCGATGGGAATTAGTACAGATCAAAAATTTCTACTTTTTAAGCATTTATAATTTCCTGACACTATATTTATTCACGCCATCTTTAATTTTACTTTAAAAAATTTAATGGGAATGGGGTTCTATGACACATAATTTTAATGTGCAATTTCAAGAGGAAATCGATGGTGAAGTCAGTTTTTCGATAAACCTATTCACCAGCCATTATCGAAACACGACAATTAAAGGTGATGGTATGAACTGTTATTGCATCAATTAGACAAATAGCTGAAGGCATTACAGGGAGATTTAAAGATACAAATTTGCAGAAATCAAACAAAAATTTTGGTTCTAGGGTGTTATGCATATCTTGGGTGTTTTAGACAATTACCAAGAATGAATGTTTTCAGCTTTTGTTTATATCTCAGGCTTGTAGATTCAATAAATAATTTTTAATTACATACAGAATCAGCTGTTTCAGGGTACATTGTTGATGAACAAGGAAAAAAACCCCAAACCACAAAATAACACAACTACACAAAACTGTATAATGCGTTTATATTACCTTATGTACATTTCGATAGCTCTGCTAGATGTACCGGCTCTGAAGATGATAGCAGAGCTATCGAAATGTACATAAGGTAATGTAAACGCATTATACAGTTTTGTGTAGTTGTGTTATTTTGTGGTTTGGGGTTTTTTCCCTTGTTCATATACAATCACCACAGTGCTCTAGTGATTTATTTACATTGTTGATGTTCACAAAATACCACATTGGAAGTACATTTTGGGTCAGTGGTGTTCTTTTCCATCATTAAATCACAAAATGTATCGTGCGGTTAAAATTATCCTTACCTTTAAAGCTGTTTTCCTTACCAATAATTCTGGATTCTCAACAACTGGATTCAAGACGTTCATTGAATTTTCAAAATTAGTCACAGTTTTTGGACGTCCACTACGAACATGGTCCTTCACTGATCCAGTTTCTTGAAAACGGAGAATAGTTTTTTTGTTATGATAGATTTGGAAATGGCCAAATGATTTTGGAAATTCAATATTTAACAAGTCAAACACCTCTTTATGGGATCAAATTCGACTACTATAACCATGTATCATGAACAGAGTAATTCTCTCCTTTTCACTTAATGACATGTTTTATAAAAAATTACCTATATCTAGCCAAATACCTTAAGCATAATCTATATTATTCTCACTACTAATGACATTAGTAAAAAAACCATTGTTGTGAACATCAACAATGAACCCCGAAACAGCTGATTCTGTATTGAATTAAAAATTATTTATTGAATCTACAAGCCTGAGATATAAACAAAAGCTGAAAACATTAATTATTGGTAATTGTCTACAACACTCAAGATTAGCGTAGGACTAACATTTTTGTTTGATTTCTACAAATTTGTATCTTCAAATTTTCTTGTAATACTTTCAGCTATTTGTCTTATTAATGCAATAACAGTTTAATACCTACACTTTTAACTGATGTGTTTTGATAAATGCTGGTGAATCGTGAGCGAATAGGTTTATCGAAAACTGACTTCACCATAGATTTCCTATTGAAATTGCACACTAAAATTACGTGTTATAGAACCCCATTCTCTTTTAATTTAAAATAGTTAAATTCAAGATGGCGGAAATCAATATGGCGACGGAAAATTAAGAGTGCTTAAAAGTAGACTTTTCGTATCTGTACTGATTCCCATCTGTTAATTTTTTATACCCGCAGCCATTTGTCTAATAATCAACCAATTCCAGACTTTTTACACACACTGTATAAACACACAATAGTTCCCTGTACCAAATTCCATCATATTCCTCTCTTCATTTTCGTGATCTCTATCGTGCTTACGTACAGAAGATAGCAACAACAACAAAGATGGACGCACAGCATGTCAAAAATCACTTTTCCAGTTTACTGAAATCAGTCAAAAACGAAGGTCGAATTTTTTAATGATTACCCTATACACCATATACTGTGTAAGTAAAATAAACAGTAAGAAGCAAAACACACAACAACCTATTATTCGTGGAATAATCATTGTAAATCTTTTAAGTTTTCCTATATCTCCAGATGTGGTGCGTTCATTACTGTTCCTGGCTTTCTGCACAGTGTGCATTCCTAAGAAGGTGCTAATTTTAATTTATATAGATATGCTCCAAGAAAGTCATGGCTAGTGACCATTCTGAATTCTACCTCTGCTGTTCTCCTTGGTGTCAAGAATTGTGAATAAGATTTATTTTAAAGCATTATATAATTCAGAATGTTTGCACTGAATGTCTGTTGTACCTTACAGAATGGTAATGATTTTATAATTACCTCTAACTGTAATTTTAATGTTTTGTAGTTTTAAGTAGTACAAAGTTACTTAGTGTAGTAATTTATTTATGATTTTGACTAAAATTAAACCTATTTAAATTTTATTTGTTTTTATATTTTGGTGCTAAATATGTAACTTTGTATTTTTATTATAAATTGTAAAACAAACAAAATTAAAATATTGACTCTTGCTATACAAATTATTATGCTTTTTATCTTGTATAAACCGTTGTTCAACAGAAAATGATATATTATTATTAGTAATTGAGTAATAACTATTATTTTTAATAGAAATTGTATTTTAAAATGTATGAAATATAAAGTCATGTCTAAAATTGAATAATTCCCATAAATATGTTTTGTAGCCATGACTCATTTGTGAAACTCATTATGCAGCTTCATTAAGACAACTAATATCCGTGTCTAATGTTTATGTTCCTTTGATCCTCTGCTTTTTGTTGAAATGAACTTGTGCATACATTAAATATTATTTAATGGTTCTTATTTCATTGTAGATATTTGTATAATTATTTTTGTTTTATTAGGGTGTACAATATCGAAATGAAAATAATCTTAAATAGGTGTATTCAATCTTACCACTATCTTATTGCTCAGGGCCTCACTTATCCAGGTGTGGCAATCCTGTGGTAATTTAGCTAGATCTACACCTTTATTTATGTAATTTCAGGTTAGAAACTACCATTTTCATCTTTCCTATCAAGTGTCCTTCCATGACCAACTCTTGTTCACTTCTGACTCTGATGCTATTACATGATGGGGGTGGGTAAAGATATAGTTAGGTTTATAGAGTGTTTTTCCATTGACTCTTCGAATAACTACTTCAAAAAATAAAACATAAAAAATCTGAGATATACGATAATATATTTGATATTTATTTATTTTCTATTGCAGTTGACGAATACATATTTGTATAAAAAAAGTCATTATCTAGATAAATACCTTGTATTAGTAGTCAGAGCAATTCTTGTTATTGTATATCACTACAGCTGTTTCGCCGATCACAGTCGGCTTCGTCAGGTGCAGGACACTTAAATAAAATACATAAACACGACACTGAACATATACGACACTAAAAACATTGTTTTAAAATATTCGGAGGCTAGCTCTTCGTTAAATTTTACACTAAAAATGTCCGTGTGTGGCCACATCATTATTCGATCGTTTCCGGAAACGAACGAATAATGATGTGGCCACACACGGACATTTTTAGTGTAAAATTTAACGAAGAGCTAGCCTCCGAATATTTTAAAACAATGTTTTTAGTGTCGTATATGTTCAGTGTCGTGTTTATGTGTTTTATTTAAGTGTCCTGCACCTGACGAAGCCGACTGTGATCGGCGAAACAGCTGTAGTGATATACAATAACAAGAATTGCTCTGACTACTAATACAAGGTATTTATCTAGATATATACATTCAGCAATTCAAAAGCGAAAAATATAAAATCAATTTGGTTTTATAAGAATATAATAAAAAGTCATTAACACCAAATGAAACAAATAAACAATTACTATACAAACTACAAATTACACTTCAACTTACTATTCAACATTACAAATATCAATTCTAAACACACTTTTATAAGTAATTTAACCAACAGTTACCAACTTAAATAATTAAAAAAATTAAAACGACAAGAATACAACATTATGTTACAATACAGGTTGGACAGAATGAGGGCAGCAAATCAGAAATCACAGTGGCCGCGATTTTATTTTTAGTGAAGTTAAATCAGATCAGGAACTCTTATAGTGTCTTCAATTTAGACATGCATAATATACTCAATAATATGGTTTTTCATATTTATATCTGGTAGAAATATGTCCTTCACCAAACTAATGAGCTAAGCACTGCTACTGGCGGGTTAGTTCTATTACTATGAATTGGAAACAGTAGACAACAAAATCTTGAAAGCTCTGAAGTGTTTAGAAGTCCTCATATTAAGGTATTCCTGGGTTTCTTAAAGAGTTTAGAAGGTATTTTAGCCTGGTCATATAAAATGTCACAAAAATCCATTTGGATCACTGTGAAGAAAATCTGCTAGCGACCCCAAGGAGGAAAATTAATTAAATTTGCTATTTTAGCTTCCATCACAGTGACTAGGAAAAGTGCAAATTGCCTACAATGTGTGTACTATGGAAGTGTGCATAGTATCATCCAGGTCCACTCTCTACAATCTAAATTATGTTTGACCATATGATAGTACATTATTCCTTCTCAAAACCATTTACAATTTTATTACATAACTGTATAAGAAGGAAAATAACATTTACTCATGTCCAAGTTGGAATGTTTAGAGATAGTTCTAAAACAAAAGGTGAAACAGGAACTTAGCTTCGAGGAAGCAGACCTAAGTAAGAACATGTTGTGTTTATAGAAATATATACAGGGTGTCAGTTAAAAATGTAATTTGTACTAAAATCTTGTGAATTGGGTTCAGGGATAAATATATAAGTCTCTAAACAGACAGTCAGGTTTTGAAAGCTCTGGATTTTTATGATTTTAATATTAATGTGGTTTTGTTTTAGAAATACATCTCTGCTTAACAACCTAATGCTTTGACGGGTTTCTGTATATTTTGGGATTAGTGGGAATGAATCAGTAGAAATGCTGGCTTACATAGTGTCAGCAGTGAAACTGTAGGACCTGAAACATTCCGTAGTATATTCAAGAGGCTGGCTATACAAGTCATCAGCACTTGGGCTTAGAAAGATCATGAGAGGAGGTAGAGATCTGTTGTTTATGGACGAGTAAACTCATTTTGAGCCTTCCACTATGGAAATTACATCTGACCTTCTTTCTTAGGCATGGGTAATATAAGAAATATGGTAGGGGGGGGGGGTATATAGAAGACTGATGTCTCAAAAAAATATGCTCAGGGTGGGTCTATTCACTGATGAGCCTCAGTGCGAGAAATATATCTTGCAAGAAGAAACTGAGAGTTCCAAGTCTTTGAATGTCAACGCCACTATTCGGTAAGGAGTGAGACTCTTAGATTTTAGACAAAGGGACCGAAAATTTCTCAAGACCAACCTTGTCAGGAAAATTCTGAAGTTCATAAAGCTTACGGGTCTTTCTGTGAATGTGTAAGGGTATCAATATCAAACATCTAATATTCATTCGGGAACACAGTAAACTCTTGTAGCTAACATGCTAAAAGTACAGAATCCTCAATTAAGAAAGAGAAGAAGAAGATGCTTTAATCATAGCAAGGGACCATGTAATATTTTTTACCATGGCAAGGGTTTTAGACACCACCCTATTGTTCTAGCAGAACTTACGATCTTACTGAGAGAGTAAGTTTGGCTTAACTATTTCCATTTACTCATTTCTTTATCTTTTATATAAGAATGTATACAAAAGTTAGTAGTTGACGGATTCTTTTCCTATTTATAAATTATCAATTCAGCAACAAGATATATGAGGTCATAATGAAAAACAATCTATAAAAACCTCTTCAAAGCACAACTGAAGAATGTAAAACATTTTGGAACTTAACCAAAATAAAGAGTTGATAGCCTACATCAGGGGGAGGCCACATGTGTTGCAGATTCCAAGTGTATATACATCGGGACAGAAAGGAGATGAGACTATAAACAATTTTATTTGCTCAGACAAGTTTTGACAGTATCTTTGTAAGATCTAAAGTTTTCAGTATTGAAGACAGTTTCTTGTTTAAATGTTAATTACTGTGTTGTATGGAAGTGAAAATTTATAGAGGAGTCTTTTATTAATCATAAAATTTGCATTTTTCAAACAGATAGTGAAATTTAATATGTTGTCATTAGCATTAATTTTATTCTTACATTTTTACCTCTAATTTTTATATTAAATCTATTTTTTTAATACAAGTGTGAAAAGATAGTTAAGATAGTTAGCAGTCTTTTTTGTTTCTATTCCATTCAAATATTAATTATGTAAATATAGTTGTGTTCACGACTTCTCGTTTGAAAGTTTGGTTAGTTACATTTCAAATATATAAAGGAATATCTATGGCATATTCATTCACTACAGCATGTTATTTGTATTTTTTTAAACAAATTTGCAAAATAAATAAATCTCCTATAACAATGGTACTGTAATAGAAAAAAATGTAAATAAACAACCCCATGAAATCTAATGGTAGACATCATATATCTAGCTAGCCTGGGTCACATACTCCAAGAATACGGCAATGCTATCAGCATACATTATGGAGTTGGTGTAGCTATGCAAGTACCTTAGAATAAATTGGTGAAGAGAATAAAAAGCAGAGAGCCCAGTATCAACCTTTGTGGTACTCCTTTTATATTGTTTGTATCTTTTGTGAATGAACCTTCCATTGATGTATTTATTTATTTTTTTTATTTCTTTCAGTGAAGTAACTCCTAACCAATCTTCAGAGGACTTTTTTACGTCTGGAACTTTATATTTTTGATATATTATAAACATTTAGTTTCAAAATTTACATTAAGTTTTATTAAAAACTCTTTTTAATTTTTAGTAATAAAACTTGTACCAAAGGATTAAGATCTTGTTGGTGCCATCTATAATCAAACTGGTATTTCAAATTTGATATCAATGGTTTTCAATTGTTTAAAATGTTCATGTATATAGTTTCCTAGATTAAAAAATAAAATAAATAAATCCTAGGTATAACAACCCCTTATAGGACTAGGCCTGCTAGACAGCTTTACATTGGGTGCTGTAGAGTAACTACATTGATTTTCCATCACTGTAATTTTAGCTTTTGTAACGAGTATTTGCTACCAATTGTAGTTTTCCATTTTCTCACAATGGTGGATCCACACTGAAGTGTTTTAAGTCCCCAGGATAATCAAACCAGGACTCTCTTGAATACAAAGTGAGAGTTCTACTCATTAGACCAACCTGAAGCTATTTTGGATTATGGAATAGTAAATATATGAATACAAAGTCGTCAATTAGAGAACATGGCCATAAAATTAAATAATTACATGATGAATAACTTACTTATGATTATATTTTTGACTTACAATTAAATGAAATTAGGTTGGTTTACTTCTGAATTTTCTGTTACCTATTCAATTAATAATGTATTATATTTATACTAACATTATTTATTTGTATATAATTGGATGTTTCATTATTGTTCTATATTTCTATTTGTTCCAGTTGGATTATTTCATCCAGAGCAGATAGAACAAGAAAAGGTATTCAGACTTGCAGTGGAAAAGGTTAACCTGGACAACAATTACTTTGCAAACTTTGAACTGCGATCAGTTTCTGAATACTTTTCTCATTTTGACAGTTTTAATACTAGTAAAAGAGGTAATCAAATACATTTTTTTAAATATATAGTTTTTACAAATATATTAAAATTGTTCAAATTAGTTTATACACATGGCTTGATATGTTAAGTAAGGGTGTTTTTGTTTTAGTTTAACTGTTTAGTTTAGAAAAGCAGTTCCATCCAAGAAGTTTAAATTTTGTACGAAGAGTTTGAAGTCAATTTTTCCTTTTTTTTTAATACAGTTCTTCAATGTTTACTTACATACTAATTTTACTCTCTCAGTTCTTTGTAGTATTGAGAAAATTCTGTAATCCGTCAATGAATCGTGTCAACATATCCATTTTGTGGTCCCCTCGAGTTGTTTTTGGAATGGTCTCTATCATATGTCCAGTACTAACATATGGTATTATTTTAATTAAATTTGGTATGCAGACATATTTTAGTTGTATCTTGGATCTTCTTTCATTTTTTATGTTAAATAAGAAATAAACACATAATTTCAATTTTCTCAAAAACGGCTCTTAACATGCTCCCATTAAAAGTTTAATTTTAACCAAATTTCGATTTAAGCTGAGGATTAGTTTATGATACAAGCTAAACAAGTTTATGCCTTTATCTAAGTCATCTAAAAATGACATCACTTAGAGGATAGAGGAGGGATGAGGAAACTGAACTGAACTATCGACTTTAGCAGTGTATATGTAATAGCAGTTATAGTGTATATGTAATACATATATAGCAGTTATGTATAAATAATACATAACAACGTACAATAATAATATAAACATTTTAGCACTGATCAATAATACATAACATACAATAATATTACCAATTTCGGATATTGTAATAATTAACAATACAAAAGCATTACATGTTACACAATACATTAAGAATTATAAATAAAACGAGCATCTTCATAAGTAAACTATAAACTTTACCATCTACCATCTATACCAAATAGCCTAATGTAGAATAATATGAATACTGTAAATAACAGCAATATATACGTATACATACATACATACAAACAAACACACATACAGAGGAGGGAGTCAAATACATGTTGCATACACAAAAAATATTGGAGAGGGAGGGAGAGAGGGAGGGAGGGAGGGAGGGAGGGAGGGAGAGAGGGAGAGAGAGGGAGGGAGGGAGGGAGGGAGGGAGGGAGGGAGGGAGGGAGGGAGGGAGAGAGAGAGAGAGAGAGAGAGAGAGAGAGAGAGAGAGAGAGAGAGAGAGAGAGAGAGAGAGAGAGAGAGAGAGAGAGAGAGAGAGAGAGAGAGAGAGAGAGAGAGAGAGAGAGAGAGAGAGAGAGAGAGAGAGAGAGAGACTACTGTAGTGTGTCAGGTCAACACAATCTCAAATGCATTTTATATATATCATTCATCTTTCTAAGTTTGGACTGAAGCCATACATGAGAATTAGATGTTGGACTATTTCCCGTTTAACATAAATGATCCATTCATTTGTACCATTTCTTGAAGGTATATGGGCAGCTGGCCTACTTTAAATTAATAGCATGTCTATTTGCCTTACCAGTATAATCTTTAGATGTAATGTACATCAAATTAAATTAGATTATTTTTATTAATGCAGTATGTTAGAAGTACACTCTAATAAAACATTTGTTTTGTAAATAATAAAAGTAGTCTGTTATTTATTTACTTTCACCTCCATTTTATTGATATATGCTGCAATGCACACTTTTGTGATATTCACAATAATAATTGATAATTCCCCTAACCACAATAATTTCTAAAATTACAATACTTGTGAAAATCAGTCCTGTAATGTGGTGTAAATAATATTAATTTGAATTAACAAGTTTAATCTTTAAAACTTTTAATTTACAATATTGTTGTAAGCATATTGTAATTGTAATAATTATGATTTAGTTTTATTCTGTACATTTTAACAATGAATATGGTTATCACTTATCACTATACAGGATACTACTGCTTCTAGTTCTAGATTAGCAGTAGAACTTTCTGAAGATGACTAACTATGTTATTGAAAAGTACATCAGAGTATTTAAACTCTTGACTGTCATTCCTTATTATATACACAGTATGCCTTATAAATTAAATGTTTCTATTCTAATTAAGAAAACTCCTAAAATAACAGGTTTGGAAAATTTTATTATTAAACTCAACTCCCATGTCACTCCCTGTCCCTTCATCCCTATCCAATTCTTTCTCTTAAAAAAATACTTGAACAAAAAAAAAAAAAAAAAATTATTCGGAAATGTAAGGGGAATTTTAATCAATTATGTGTTAAAAATCCGTGAAGAGGAAAAATATTATTTAGTGTGGAACGACAATATTCAACAAACAAAAACTGGGAGTGTGGGTGTACTGATTGCGTCATTTTCTTCAGGTCCCAATTTACTTTCATTTCATAAAGACAAGCTTACTAATAAGGATTCGGTAAATGACCAGATGTTATATTATTTGTGTAACTATAGCAAATAGGCTGAAAGTAGAGCAATACTATTGATAGATAATGTAAGATGCATGTCTTTGATTATGTTGATTTGTTCATGACTTCTTTTAACCTTTGTAGGCTAAACAACATGGCTACCAGTATAAGTTGAAAGTATATTTTAATCCCTCTTTGGCTAAATGTAAATTTATATATATGTATATAAGTTTCATCCAAATATTAACAAAAAAAATACGTGGTGGTGGTGGTTAATGATGTATGCTGCATACGTTCTGGTACTCAAGATGTTGTGGAATAAAACTAAATAATTAATATTAAAAAATTATTATGTTTTTAGGTGTTATCCCTACCTGTAGTTGTGATTAGAGGAAGTACCAGTTATTATTGTTAATATATTACATTTGTCAAAGAAGAGATTTCAGAATATAATTTAATTTCAAGTACAGGAGTTCTAAAAATAGTCAAATATTTAATTATAGTTCTATCGGTAGAAACATATCTTAATATTGTATTAAATTGATGGTCTAGAGCAACCGGATATGTTTGAATAACCATTTGTTATCTGTGACTTACCGACAGCAATCCTAGAAATGTTTTTTTTCAGTTTATATGTTCATATAACTAATTTCACTACACGTGTTTTGGACATTATCGTCCATCGTCCGTAGTATACTACATAGCGCCGACGCGGAGACATTAATGTCAAATAAAATATTGTGTTTCGTGTACATGAGTGTTGTGTGGATACTTGTATTTTATGATGAATGTTTTAAATTAAGTGTTTATCACTCGACGATGGTCGATAATGTCCGAAACATCTGTAGTGAAATTAGTTATATGAACATATAAACTGGAATCGAGAAAAATTTTAGGATTGCTGGCGATAAGTCACATATAACAAATAGTTAATATTGTACTTAAACTTAATTAAATCACTTTACATTTTTATGATTTAAGGTACAGTAGAGCATCAATTAAATATTAATTGAGACCGAGGTTAGTTAGATTTAATAGGATAATAAAACATTAGGTTTACCAAGTATTGAAGAACAACATAAATACAGTACGAGCTACAAGTAATCTCATGCACAAGCCTTTGATATAGTCAGCATTTTTGATGTCCTCATGTTACTTGTGTGTTGTCTTGTTGCTTTCTACTCCAGCATGGCCGAGATTCACTTTTTATCTTCCTCCTAATATTTTAGGACTTAAGTTTAACACCAGCAAGACTCAATTAGTAATTTCTTGTGATACAGCAGTAAAGACTTTAATAATGGTAATATCCTTGTTAATGGTAATGCCATATTAAGGTAGAATAGTCACAGGATCTTGAAGTTGTAAGTGACCCGAAGCTGGATAGTAATTCACATAGTAGTCCCATAAATAATAATCCATTTAGTAGATTGATTAAGATTTGCAACTTTCCTACAGTGAAAAGAGTTTATATATATTTTTTTATTGATTATAGTTGTGAACAAATATAATTTGTACGTAGCCATGATTACATGAAAATGAAAATGAAAAAATGAAAAATCTTTATTATTTCTTCCATTATAAAATACAAAATACAATACCACATTTTACATATGCATAGATAGAAATAATAACCACCTAGGTTATTTACCTGTGAAGGTGGATTTAATATTCTTAAGGATCACTATAGTTTCAATGAGTATTGGAAGGCAGCGAACCAGCCAAATAATAATATAATAAACACACAAAACAAAATAACAAAGCACTAAAAAAGATGATTAACTCTTCTGAATTACACTTCATTCACTTTACTTACTATACAACATAATACTAACATTTCTAATTAATAGTATTGAAAAAATAATCAACATTTTTTTCTTGAGTAAATACTCCCACAAACTCTTGGCAAATTGAACTCTGTTACGAGAAGATTTTATGTTTAAAGGCAGACAGTTAAAAAATTTTGGTGCCAGAAATATATACAACTTTTTAAAATGTGACAAGTTAAGCATGGGGATAGTTCTGTCAAATCTGTTTCTTATTGCGCCTATTCTATTTTTCCTGCCTGTATTACCATTTCCACTTCTATCAAAAAACATATGCAAAACCTTAAACACATATAAACTCCTGAGAGGTAGAATTTTTAAACATTTAAAAAGAGGTGCTGTATGTTCTATTCTTTTCTTGTGCATAATTAATCTTATAAAAGCTTTTTGAATAGTTATTAATGGCCTTAAATTCGTAGTGTACGCCCCTCCCCATACTATTAACCCATATTCTATATTTGAGTTTACTATTGCATAATATACTGTTCTGAGAAGTTGTTTATTACATACACAGGATAACATATAAACAACTCTAATGCGCTTAATTAATTTATTTTTCAAGTAATTAATTTGACTTTTCCAATTAATTTTTGCATCAACATATAGTCCCAAATACTTAATTTCCTTAATAACCTGTTCAATTTCTGAGCAACTGCATTTTGAATTAGAACAACTTATTTCATGGTATTTTAATGGACTATTAAAAGCGACTGGCCTAGTCAAATAAAATAAAATATATTTGGTTTTAGGGCTCATTATCATGAAATTGTTAGTAAACCAATTATTGATAATACATTAGTAAACATAATAATACAATAGAGTTATTTAATTAAAAATACAAAGCGTACAATGATTAGTCAATAGATATAGAACAATATAATGGAAATAATAAATTATTTAAAATACAATAACGAAAGTTTTGATTGATGAGTTTTAAATAGGTACTTAATAACTCTTTGTCTAGTTGTAGTTAAGAAACCCTTCCACTGAATAAAAGGTTCCGGAACACAATAACTTCCTCAGTTTGTTTTTAAAGAGTTTTTTTTGAATTTGTATTAACTTGTATTAATATTCCATCATTAAGTAATAATTTTAAAATTAGAATTGTATTAACTTGTTAGGGAGTATATTCATACGGATAACAAAAGGTTGACTAATGTTCTATTATTAAGCTACAGAGTTGCACTCTGGGTAAATTCTTCAGAACAGATTATGAATATGTTTTTATAATCCAGAAAAGTAATTAGAAACATTCTCAAAATATAATGACAAGAATTATATATTCTTACTGTAATGTATTAGAAATATATTACAAATTATGACACTACTCAACAACATGTTTATATTGGAAAGTATTTACAGTATCGTCATGGTAGGGATGTGTCTGGGGTGGAGAGGTAAAGAGGGGCAACCACACTTTGTTGCCTTTATTTTCAGCGGTACAACCCCAATAAAAAAATATAGACCACAAATGCTTCTGTGTAAACACGTACTCTACTTTCGTTTCTTTTATCGGTGTAAATAAGAATAAAACGTTTACAAAAGTCTGTCACGAAGTTGTAACTTTAGGAATTAAATATAGCTAAGCAGTAATTTGTGTACCTATTTTTCTTGTAATGGGTTGTACCGTCAAGTCAGGCTAGGGAAGCAAGTAGAAGGGAGGACACACCCCTTACACCAGACACACTCCTAGTCTGAGGTTATTGTAACATCTGTTCCATTATTATTATTTATACAAAATACATAATAAGTATGATTTTTAGTTAATATTTGTAAATATAAATTATGTGAAAAGAACACTTAAAATACAGGAGGACTGTAAAATCCAAACTTTAAAGCGTAAACAAAAATTTAAAACTGCATTAAACAAACTTTTAGTTGATTGTGCATACTATTCTTGCCAGGAGTCAACAAGTCAATTCTTGACGAGCCCTTGAATATAATATACCATATTTTGTATTTGTGGCTCTAGGTTGATTTCTTGTTGTGTTTTTACTTTTTATTTTATTGTTAAGTTTTTGTCTCTGCATCTATGTCTAATTTATTATTTATTATTGCTAGTTATAATTTTCTAATTGCCAATTTTCATGTAGTTCATTATGATCAATGTTATGCAAAATAAAAATGAAATGTTTACTGCTCACCCAAAACTAATTTTCCAATTTTAAGCGAAGCTAGAATTTTCATAACCACCTAACCGTCAGAATAAATAGCCACCTCACTAACTCCATTTTCTCTGAATTCATTTAGCCGTGTAATATTGCATAGACATGACGTATCATGAATTGTTCAATGTTTTACCACACAAAGTTTATTCTGTATGTTGACTAGTATGCAGTTTGATTGAAGAGGGCATAGCTGGAATATTTGGTCCTCAATCTGTGGGAACTACTAGAGCTGTACAAGCCATCTGTGATCTTACAGAGATACCACACATAGATACTAGATGGGATACTTCATCCAAATTTGGAAAAATGAATATCAATTTCTATCCAGAAACAAAATTACTTGCAAAGGTAAAGTATGCCTTATTATTTATTTTAAAATTAATTGAACTATTTTTAGATTTGTATTTGAAATATTCTTCTGTTAGCTCAGGTAATTTTCTATGTCTAATTAAAATTGTTGATTCTGGCCAATTTTATCTGCCCTTGCTTCCAATTGTCTAATTGTTTTATAGGATGATAATCAAACTTTAAACTGTTATAATATTTTAAACATTCTGAAGTACTCATTACAGTAAAGAAACAAAACATAGAGCATTTGGAAAGATGCCAAAACAATGCATTAAGATAAATCTGAGAAGCAGTTAAAACTACACCAATAACCGCCATGCAACTGTACATTAATAATCTACTCACAGAAAAAGAAAACAATAAACAGTAGTTACATATTTGACCCTACAAGGATTACTAAAAACATCATAGGTAAAAAATGGAACTTGCAAATAATATTACTATAAATGTTTTATTGGTTGTCTGCAGTCCAATAGTTGTAGACATTGCTACAGTGCTGTTTTACCAAACACAGTTGGTTTTATCAGGCAGTAACACATAAATAAACACCCAACACAAACACTGAACATTTTTAAATAATCTGAGTCGAGCTCTTCATTATACATAGTTGTTGTTAAAATTGTCTACCACATATTTAAAAACTGCCCAATTTATTGTGGCACTGGTGTCTGTCAGTAAGACGAAAAGTTTTTAAGTTATTCCATTTGTTTAGGAAATCAAATTCACTAGAAACTAAAATAATATACAGTACATAGAAGATAATAAGAATTTTAAACTTCTGTTTAAAAAAAAAAAAAAAGTTTCACATTAGTGTTTAGTAACTTTAATTGAGAGTAGCGATAGAAAAAAAACTTAGGGAGGCGATTAATAGATTTAAAAATAAAAAAAGGTAGAGTTCCAGCAAATATTGAGCGGTTATGAGTGAGCTGAATATTTCAAGGATCTGCTGAATTTATCACCAGTATTTATGTCCAGTATGATATCTTATGCAGAGCCATTAATAGTAGACGAGGTTTTAGATTTTTTTTTTTTGCAAGAATTACACTTAGTACTAGGTAAGGTTAGCATTGGCAAAGCTCCGGGTCTCCATGGTATGCCTTATAAGTTTTAAAAAAATGTTTCCGAGTTGTTTGGGTCAAAATTATTGCAAACCTATAACTAAATTTATAAAAGCGTACATGTGTCAAGAAGCTTTATAAAATCCATTACTACACGAAAAGGAGATATTAACAATGTTAAAAATTATAGAGATTTATCCTTTATAGATTGTATAGATATAGACAAAATATACAAAAAGTTTAATATAATAGGCTTAAGTTATGGGTAAATGAGCATGAAATAATGAATGAATTTCAAGCAAGATTTAGGAAAGGGTGATAATCTGTTTAATTTAACAAATATGATTAATTTTGTACCAGGCTATAAAAAAAGGTAAATTGTATTGTTTCTTTGTTGACTTTACATCAGCTTTTGATACCATAGACAGGAATGGTATGTTTCTTTAAAGTGTCTTGTTAGGTGTTTCTACTTGAACGTTGCAGGACTTAAAAGCTTACAACAACCAGCGGTTATGGATGGTTTTGAGACGACAATGGGATTAAGGGATGTTTGTATTTTAAGTTTGTTGCTGTTTTTATTAATTGTGAATGAATTACCAGAAGTTTTGAAAGATGTTGTAATTTTGAGGGAGTTAAAGTCAACACATTATTTTATATTGACAACATTATTTTAATAACATCAATGGCTGAGAGGCTACAGGTTATCATCAGTAACCTTGACTTTTACAAATTATGACTTTGGCTACATATTATGACTTTTGGAATTTAAAAGTAAATGTAAAATCATTTTTAGAAAAGGTGGAAAATTAAGTAATGACGATAATTGGATTTATAAGGGTGATTTATATAGAGGTGGTAAATAAACATTAGTATCTAGTCTAGGATTGATGTTAACCACAGAATTATCTTGGGATGAACACTTATAAGACTAACACATCTCGGGCAAATTATTCTTGAGAGTTTACTGAATTGTTTAATTTTATAAATAACTTTTGAAAATGATATATTTTCTATTTCACTATAAGATAGTATTATGTATACAATGGAAAATTTGTATAATATTTGTGGAAGCTATGTTATCTTTAAGATATTAAAAAAAAAATCATTTGTTTTTCTAGTGTAAATACACAAAGTGATTTATATATTACTGCAAAATAGATGATAAAATCATATTTTTATTGTAATTAAACAATTATAATGTTCTCATTGCTTGTAAATATTTATTTTTTAAACTATGTAAATGTAAAAAAATATATATTTTTAAATTACTTCAAGCATTTCGTGTTATAAAAATAAAGAAAAATATAAATGCAAATAATATTTTTAACTTCAAAAACTAAAAAAGCAATGATAAAAATAATGTTGATTTATTTTTAAGTAACTGTGAAATGAAACAAATTGTATACATATTGAGAGAGAAAATAAAACTAAAATATAAAATAACACCCTAAATAATAAAATTAATGTAACTGATATTATATGTCTGACAGACCAATGTGTAGTGTTACAAATAATACAATTGCGGAAATCTAATGCAACACAATCTTGATAGATTTTAGTTTACAGTTTTACTGAGAGGTATTAGTTGTAAATTAGCATGTAAATGCCTTAGGTTAAGGGCTAAATATTGAGTTTGAAGAAATTTTAGGTCTCACAGGCTCCATGATACAAGTTAAAGGGTAATGATTATAACTAACAGCTAGGCTAATAAATGCAGAAAACTATTACAGTCAAAGTGGTATATCTTCAGAGAAATTTTTTTATTTATTCAAAAAATTGTTTGTGTTTATTAAAATATTTATATTCCTGAAAGCATTTTATTTTGTCAGGCCATAATTGGAATAATTGATGTCATGGATTGGAAAACTTATACAATAGTTTATGAAAATGATGAAGGGTTGTTACGGTTGCAAGAAGTTCTGAAACCAATCCAGGACAATTCAAGTGAAAGGCATATTCCTTTTGTAATACGCCAACTACCAGATGATACTGATCAAGACTATCGGTAAGAGTATTCTTAAAAAGTTTTTGTAAATTACTTTTTGTATTGTAAAATATTATGAAAAATTAGTAATAATATAAACCAGTTAAATTCTCCTCTTAATTCGTGCTAAATTTAAACCATTTTGTATTTTCCTTCTACTTGTTTTATCATACTATATTTTACAATTCTGAATTTTATTGGAATTAAAATAAATATTTATAACAACAAAATGTGGTGAACTTTTTTGAATTACCATAAGAAATGTGATTTTTAGTCACTCTTATTATGATATGTCTCCAATGGTTTGTTTTAGGAGTATCTCCAGGCCATCTCTTTTATTTAACATCATTTCCCTTCCACAAAACTACATTGAAATGTGAAATCACCTCAGTTTCTAAAATTACAACATTGTAAAACAAATTTCGTCTTGTTGCTTAGTTCGTCTTTGGGTTCACTCAAAAGTAATACATTTCAATAGTATAAAAATAAAACATAAATATTATGGAAATGTTAAATAAAAACATAAACAAACATGTTTAAAATTAAATTCTTTGAAATAGTTGTATTGCTTGAACATGTGTATTCATGTGTTTGGGTATCTGTACCTAAACACAATAATAAAAATTTTATATATTGTTTTAAAGCTAATATTCTAGGCTTTAAACTATGTAATTTAATGTTTTCCTTAAAGTATAAAAAATGTTTTTTTTATAAAAACTGTATTTTGATGGTATATTCAATGAAAATTTATTTTGATTTTCACAACATTTATTCAAATAGCTTTTTTATACGACTATTACAAAACTAAAAGTTAGGACAAGACTAATATATGTATAAATTATTAAAAAACAAAATATTTATGTATATTATAAAATGTTAAAAATACATTTACATGTTGAATTATGAGTTAGTATTTTCACGCTGAGAGTGCCGAAACTCTGCACTGTATAGCAGTCGCGCTGAAGTTGTGTTATTTGGCTGCAATCCAAACAATAGTCTTACCATAAAAATACATAGTATTATAAGTGTTTAGCTCTGGAGATCAAGCAAGTAAAGAGTTTTTTACAACACAGTTCTCTATGAAAGTATTTAGTACTTTGGATGAAGAGTGATTTAGCTATCAGACATTGTATGAGGGGCATAATTTCTTTCCTTCTTGCTTCATTCCATAATATTAATCGTTATGTCAAAATTTCCATTTTACTACATACAAAACTCACACCTGAATTATCATTATCTCAAATCACTACAATTTTTTGACAATCAATATCCAGTTTTATTGAAACATAATGATTAACACGTTAAGTGCCATGGGGGGGTCGATCGGTAACAGCAAGCTCATAGTTAAAGTGGCGTGTCGGCCGATCGGTACGACACTGCCATAAATGCAAGATTTTATTTTAGAATCTTTTATCAGTAAGTGTTGCAACCTAGCGGAAAACACATACACTAAGTGAAATCTAGAAGATTGTAGCTAATAGCCGTAGATATTTCATTTTATTATCTTTAAATAGTGTTGCGTAACAACCAAATAAAATACCTCAACAATATGTTAATTTCGTCGTACCGATCGGTACGGCAGCGAAATTTTCAGTTGAAATTATGGATTAATGCATTAAAACAAGTAATATACAGTTTGAATATTCTACAGTTATTATATATTTTTTAAATAAACGTATAAAAGTAAACTATTACGGTAAGCAAAATAATAAATTTTGCATATTTTTGTATAAAACATTGAATAATTACAATATTGGAAAGCAATTTTTAAAACTGTTTAACAATGTTATTTATTTACAATTAACTTTTAAAAAATCATTTATTTATATTATTACTGTCTTAACTGTAAGATGAAAGCATTTTGAAAGCAAAATGAAAGCATTTAAAATCTGTTATTGACAAGTATTGGTGTTGCGGTCGTGGTCCTACATTGCTTTTGTAAACGTGCCAAGCATTTACAATGCAGGTGCCGAATAGTAAATGTACTGCAAATTTATGATACCATCTTAGTGTCTTTTGTACTGCTGAGTTGTATGACGACATTTGGTCAGCAACATCGATGCTGGATTTTTGCTCATTGTACTCTGTTATTGCAAGAGGCTTGAAAATGTCATTTCCTCTTCGATCCCGCTTTCCAGCTTGAACCATGTCGACTTGATGTTTACGTGCAGTTACTCAACGCGTTTCCAACCACTGAGTCATGTGTTACCAACATCACAGACCTAAATTATCCTAGGAAATCGACCAAAAGTGCGGTCGGCCAATCGGCCGACACGTCAAATTCCAAACAAAATATGGTATTCAAAATGACATGCCGGGCCGATCGGCCGATCATTTTTTTGAACGTTTTTTAAAACAATTTCTCAAAAATCAGTTCTCCATATAACCATAAGACCACATATATACAGGTTATGTTATTGAAATTGTTTATTTAAGTTGGCACTGTATGATAAAAGTGGCACAACTGGCTTGGCACTTAACATGTTAATAATAATAAGTACATAGGTTCTGCCATAATAGACTAGATTCTATAGAAAAACCCCTGGTTTTGTGTACAGTATAGCAATAAAACCAAGTTGTTTTTAATATGTATTAAATATTTACTAATAGTTCCTACTGTGAATACATTGAGTTTGGACAGGAGAGTCGAGATACTGGACGAGTTGAATTCTTTTGTTTAAAGGCAAAAAACATATCCGTCAGCATCGCCGTATAAAGAAAATGAAGAACCGAAAACAAAATAGAAATCCCTAGCCCTTGAATACTGTAATAGTGTCAGGGTAGGAGAAACTAAAGTTTGATATTTTTTAATGATAGTTTCTTAAATCTTGTGCAGTTCTGTTATTAGAAACTAAATGTAGTGTTATAACAAGTAAATCAACATATAAATAAGGAATCAAATGTTTATTATACAAGCAGTATATCTTATCACTTTTTTTAATCAAAATATAAAGATAAACTGATGTAAAAGGTAGGAATTTGTTCATAAACATCAGAACTATCATTTGTTGAAAACACAAAATTTAAATTGTTACTTTTAGCTAATGATATATGATATATAAACTGGAAGAAAAACACTACTTTAAGCTATTATTTGAAATTTGCCAATTGTAATGATTTTAAAATATGTACAAATGATAAATTGGACTTTTCTTCACAATTTTCTATATCTAAAATTAAGATTGTTGGAAATAACATTTTAAGGATTAGCATTCACATTTTTAGGCATGCATGGAGACTTACATAGTTCTGATATTTAACCCTTGCAGTAGTTGGCAACCTTGGGTTAAATATTTTTGTATTCTTATTTTGAGTTAAATTGTACCTGATGGGAATGTTTTTTTTTTTTTTTTTTTTTTTTTTTTTCAGGTCTTTGCTGAAAGGAATCAAGAAATCTGGTGTCACCCACATAGTTCTTGAATGTTCTACAGACAAAATACTTCCTATTTTACAACAAGCAAAGCAAGTTGGTCTTATGGGAGAATATACCAGCTTTATTCTTACATCTTTAGTAAGAAAAACAAGATATTATTATTCTTTTCATAACAAATTAGTTGGTGTTATAGAAACAGTTGTAGTTTGAAGGCTTTGATTGAAATAATTGTTTTAATCAATCAGTTAAGTAGTCATTTATCAGTAGGTTCAAATTTAATACTGGTTTGGATTATATGGAATCTTTACCAACCTCAAAAATTCAAAATAAGTACAAAATTTTATATAAACTGATTTTTATGAAAGTGCTGCTTTTAAAGATTTTGAGTCAGAATTTACTATCAATTTTATTTTCTTACATATAATGTGTAGTATAAAGGAAGTTATGTGATAGGTAAATAGATTGATGTTGAATCTATTTTGAGATTTCCTGAGCCTAAAAATGTATATTTTGGAATGATGTCTGTCTCCCTGTCTATCATTTTTGCAGTTATTTTTATATAATATCGTACAGAGGCATATTTTTGGTACCTCTAGGAAATTTTAATAATCATGGGCAGCTTTCATAAGACCAAAACTAAAAATACTGATTTTAAATTGGGGTTTGTATTTAAATTATGTTAAGAAATTTAAATTTATTATAATTAAATTATATTCTATGTAAAGTGAAAACAATGCAAGCCATTTGCATAATTATAGGAAATGTAACACTTACAAGGCAGAAGAGAGTATTTTAAACCACATGATTCAGGTGTGTTACTACATTGGCTATTATACTTTGTACTCGTCATGAGATTACACCATTATCACTTTTTTATTCTTTACAACTGATAATTCATAATTGTCTCTACTATTGTGCTATTACTAAAATAATTAAATACAACATTAATAACACTGTAACATAAATAACTGGAAGTGATGTGGAGTGCAAATACAATACACTGCTACAGAAGAGTGCACCATCTACCTGTAATAGAGCTTGTTGCTACTGCTCATTAACTTGCATGTGCATCTTCAGTATTGTAAGTAAAAAATTTCGGAATTTTATTAGCCTCAGACTAGGATTGTGTCTGGTGTAAGGGGCGTGACCTTCCTAGCCTGACTTGACAGTACAACCTATTCCAAGAAAATTAGGTACACAAATTACTGCTTAGCTACATTTAATTCCTAAAGTTACAACTTTGTGACAGACTTTTGTAAACGTTTTATTCTTATTTACACCGATAAAAGAAATGAAAGTAGGGTACTTGTTTACGCAGAAGCATTTGAGGTCTATATTTTTTTATTGGGGTTGTACCGCTGAAAAAATTGTTGTAATGCAACAAACAAAGTGTGGGGGCCCCTCTTTTCCTTTCCACCCCAGACACATTCCTACCTTGAGGAACTGTATATCATTCTAAAGAATTACAATGTGTCTCACTTCTTATTATCAGGAAATATTAACAAAAGACATACTAATCTGCCATAATTTAAACTGTCCAGTCTCCCTTTTTTTATAGACACCTATTAGATTAAGTGGTATACACTAACTTCATTAAACTAAATAATACAATGGTTACTAATTTGGTATTTACAATTTTGATCAAATGTTGTTACCATAGGATTCAAACAAAACTTATGGCTTACTATTTCTTTTTCATTAATGGACCTGATATTGATTTATCTTTAAAATTTCTATATTGGAATTTGTTGTCATCATGACATACTTGACTCAAGTCCTTTCATACCTGTCTGGAGCATAGGTCCTCACGAAATGCCACCACCTGACCCTGTCCTGCGCCAAAGCTTTGATATCTCTCCAACTTCTCCCAGTTCATTTCACCTAGCCCTTAATCAATCTTCTCCATCTGATGCTTTGTCTATCCCTTCTCCACTTTTCCTGAGTATTCAAATTCATCACTTTTTTCTTTATAACATCTTCATTCTTTCTTAGTGTATGACCATTCTAGTACCATTGCCTCCTTCTCACTTGTAGCTATACTGGTGTCTCATTTGTTCGTACCCATATATTGAAGTAATACAAAATTTAGCAGTTTGTTTACTTTATTAACTAATGGCCCCACAGTTGGTGCGACAATTGAAGTAATTAATATATGTGAAGGGTTTTTAATTTAAATTTATTTTTATAAGAAAAGAATAGTTTGCTCAGCTGTTGGGCGCCAGAAAGCGTTAGCTTACCAATTTAAAAAAATTAAATTTTAATTATTATTAACTAAAAAATTCTCAGGGTCGTAGATACTTTTAAAAGTGTACTCTCGAATGGTATAATGGTAAATAAGAAGTCCTTTTATTTTTCTGAAACTGAACATGTAATTTATTCAAATATAGATTACTAACACACATACATAAATTTGTCATTTGCAATTATATTATATTCAAATTTAAAATTATTTTGTCTTGAAAAGACCAAGTTTCTTGTAAATGACTCTACTTCAAAATTAGTTGCAACTTTGATTAATTAAATTTTTTATGAGCATCTTTGTTTCATATTGAAAATTATGATGCATTGTTAAGTTAGAAATTTACTATTCAAATTTTAGTTTAGATATTCTTAAAATACTTATTACATTTTAATTTATTCATCAAACAAATTTTAACATATGTTAATCATAATTAAAATTTCATCATTAGTAGCCTACTTTTGTACAAAGAAAACAAAATAATATTGTCTGTTATCTGTGTTACCACATTGCAGTATTTCCCAAAGTAGACTTCAGTTGTAACGTGTAGTTCTCGTCCTGAAGGTTTAGATTCGCCATGGTCCACGTAGCATAGTTGTCTCAGATTTCAATCTAATATTCATGATTTTCGCACATTTTGTCTCTACTATTTGTACAAAGTTTATGTTTTAACATTCAGAGTCTTTCAAATTATAATATCGTTTAAAATTGTCTATATAACGAACAAAGTTCAATTCACGCCATGTGCTCTGTGTGCACTCTCAAACGACTAATTACTTCACAATCGAAAATATGTCTGTCCATCTCTGATCCCACTTTCCACGCTTTTCACAAACAACTACGATTTTTAATTTTTTATTATTGTCCCTTTTTTACATTACTCGTTTTCACCTTTTTAACGTCTTTTAGCATTATAAAAGAAAACAATAAATAAATTCAATAAAATTTTAACTTCATGGTGAACGTTTTTTTTTATTTTACAGGATGCTCATACTCTGGACTTTAGTGAGTATAAATTTGATAGAACCAATATCACTGCATTACGATTGGTCAATCCAAACTCACGATATGTTAAAGAAGTATTGGAAGATTGGAGAATGTTAGAAAGACAAAGAGGTAATTATTTGAGACTATCTGCAAACCAACTCAAGGTGAGTCATCATCATATTGTTGAAAATCTATATATAAAAGATCTAATTATATATCTAATTATTTGAATTATGTATACTCAATACTAAACAACATTTTTTAGTGTTTGTGCAGCTCTGGAGTTCCACAGAGCCGATATTCATGCCCAAATTCTTTTTTATATTGTAGTTTATTTAAAAAATTGAAATTGTAATGATTTATTTTACTTTTTATTAATAATAAGACGAATAGGTTTGTAAATACTTTTTTATAGTTCTTCAGTAAATTTTATTATTCTTTTAAATTATACTGATTACTAACAGAGCATCAACAGGTATTTATTAACTTAATTATAAAATCAAACAATATAATAATTCGAGTTTGTAGTTCATTCTAAGAAAAATAACATGGGAAGTTTGTGGAACTCATGCATATTCAATGAAACAAGTGAACAATTTGTGCATTGTTTGTTGTCCCTGTAACCCTTTTAAGACGGGCTATATAATACAAGTTACTGCTGATAAAGACAATTTTTACAAACTTCATAAAAATTCTTATAACATTAGTTCTATTCAACGTTTGTCATGATTTTTTTGTAGTTTCTTTATCAAGGTGTTTTTATAAACGAATTGTCAAGTTAAAAAAAAAAAAAAAAAAAAAAAAATTAGATAACTTACCTAATCGGTTGTGTCATATTAAAGCAAAACACACCAAATTAAAACAGTCATTTGTGATGCCATCTTTAAAAATATATACATTTTTTAAATGGAAACACTTCTCAGTTATCATTAAATAGGGGCTATGCCTGTTTCACTTATACCATAAATGTGTCATCAGTATAAAATGTATTTGATTAAACTCAAGGTTTTAATACAGGCAGTCAAGGTTAATTTGATTTTTAACCAATTATTCCTGAACTGTAATTTTTTTACTTGCAATTTTACATATGATTTTGTCTCACTAATTTTCTAATTTCACTAAAATTTGAATAAAATTGGTAAAGCTGATTATGTCTTCACATAAAATAGATTGTAGCCCCATGGCTGAATTTTCCCCAGTTTTTATTGTTAACTCACAAACCGGCTTATCTGGAAAATGGGAACCAATACATTTTATTTGGATGCTTAGAGAGCAAAATTTGGTAAAAATCATTAGAGTAGATTTTGAGAAAATGGTAAAATTTAGTGTTTTATTATAGTAGCTACCCTCAAATTTTAAGTTATAGAAAAAAGTCCTGAGTTATGACCAAAATATGCCCATATACCAAATTTGATTCAAATCGGTCTACACATTTGACCCATAGAGCACTGCATAGATGATGGACATCATTTTAAAACCATTTTTTAAATCTTATGGGACTTCTTCAAACAGATATATCAACATAAAATTCAACATTGATTTTTGTTACAAGTTAGTTTGCTTCATTGAATTTTAGGACGCTTATAAATACCTTGTTTTTGTAAATTATATTTTGTAGTTTTTCAATAAAATACTACAGTGCTGTTTTGCCATACACAGTCGGCTTCATTAGATGAAGATATGTCACTTAAGCTTAAATATTTAGATAGTAAACTACATATAACATAACACACAATACAATGAATAAAATACAGTGCTGTAGTGTTTTATTTAAATTGGCATCACAACAAGTTATAAAAACAAGGTATTAAAAAGAGCCAAAAGAAAGGAATTTGACTTAAATTAGTTGAAAGATGTTATATTTTGATAATAGCTTATGTGTTGTAAGCATCTATATATAGTTTAAATAATTTAAAATGTGACTTTCTCTGTTCTGCTAAGGTAGACAGAGTCAGCGCTGGTGTTTGATGCAGTCATGCTGTATGCTAAAGCTTTACATGGAGTAAATGTTGTACCAGTTGTGAGAAGAATCAGTTGTAATGATGAAGAGAAATGGAGGCATGGATTTGAAATTCTGAACTATATGAAACTAGTAAGTTGAAAGTAGGTTGTTGGAAATTGCCATAAGTAAAATCTTTATTGTGTAGTGATCCTATTAATTGAAATATTAAATTTGGTATTTAGAGGCTTTTGTAATCGTTTTCAATATTGCTTAAGTGGTGCAACAGTTCAACCCGCAAACTTTATTCAACTTAATACCTTTCATAAATAGTAACATCAATAAATTTGGTAAAAATCATTAGAGTAGATTTTGAGAAAATGGTAAAATTTAGTGTTTTATTATAGTAGCTACCCTCAAATTTTAAGTTATAGAAAAAAGTCCTGAGTTATGACCAAAATATGCCCATATACCAAATTTGATTCAAATCGGTCTACACATTTGACCCATAGAGCACTGCATAGATGATGGACATAATTTTAAAACCATTTTTTAAATCTTATGGGACTTCTTCAAACAGATATATCCACATAAAATTCAACATTGATTTTTGTTACAAGTTAGTTTGCTTCATTATATATGTATATATATATATATATATATATATATATATATATATATATATATAACATTTAAATACCTGTTCTCACATGACAATTAATTCTACTCTCTATACTGTTCAAATCCTCAGTTCAAAGAAATTTGGTACAATTATTTACAGTTTAAAAGCTCATAAAATGTTATTCCAGTCATATTTAATTTTTAATATTAACGGTTTGGTAATGGTATTTTGGAAACCGAATATTTCCCCTCCCAAAAATTCTTTTAATAATAAATATTCTGTCGTAAATTTATTTGCATTTCTGATTTTTGTATATCTTTATATGTTGTTAACTTACTCTCCTTTGAAGTTCAAGGCCAAGTGAAACTACAACTATAACACAGGACAGAATAAAGTTTCTCATTCCTGCAGTTCTAATATCTGTTATATTTCTTTGTCTTTTTGTATAAACTGCATACATTTTTAGTTGTAAAACCATTACATTATTTCACCATATTTACTTATATATATATTTTTTTTGTTTGTTTAACAATTTTAAAGTTATCAGAGGAGGGGATGACTGGAGCAATTAAGTTTGATAAGTATGGAAAACGAAATTATTTCAGTCTGGAAATCATAGAATTAGCTAAAGAAGGATTTAAAACTATCGGTACATGGGACAGTATACATGGTGTGAACTATACGAGGACTCAGAGGGAAATGATTGAGGCTATTGCTGAGAGTATCACACAGAAGGAATTTATCGTTACATCAAGAATAGTAAGTAATTGTAGGTAATTGATTTAGTTAGAACAGATATCTAGGCCATCTTAGCAATAGGAGCTAAACAGGCTGTGCCATTTAAGAGCCTTGGTCTGGGGTGAACGAAAATAAGCTAATAAATGGTGCGAAAACATTGCACAACTTTCCCACTCTTCCATCATTAAAAATGAACCAAAATTAATCATGACCAAAAATATCATTTTGGTAGTTGTCAATCAAAAAATAAAAATGACTCATGGGTGCTGTCTTTAGGAAAATATTTATATATTTAAATAAGGGTTTGTGCTTTGCTTGATTAAACATGTTCTCAGTCTTAATTATATTTGTTTATAAATGATCTTTTAATGACGACAATCAATGTTCTTTTTTTGTTTATGCCAATTATTCCTGAACCATAATAATTTTTTAATTGCGATTTTGTACAATGATTTAGGTCATTAATCTTCAGATTTCTCTAAAATTTGAACAAAATACGTAGAGGTAATTTTGAGAAATTAAGTATTTTATAACAGTCCCTTGGCTGTTTTTTTACCAATAACTCAACTCATAAACCGGCATTTTTGGAGAGATGGTGATGAATATGTTTTGGGGGGTCCCATAAAGGCCATACTTAAGGAAAATTTGTTCAAAATCACCAAGAGCCTTTTAATACCGAAAAAGGTTAATTTGAGTAAAAATTTATTATAATAGAAATCATATTGAATAGAGGGTAATGGAACGTGAGTCAAAAACATGACTTATGGGTCTCAAGGTTAAAATAAAGTAAATTCATAATAGAATAGATTTCCAAACATAAATAAATAATAATGTATAGATTTTATGGAAATTTAGTCATAAGAAATTTAATAAATTGTGTGTGTTGTAAAAATTAGGAGATTGGACAATTTATGAATTGCGTAGTATTTGAAAGACTAGATAGAAATGTAGACGAGAAAAATATCGCTTACGCGGTGAGAATTGGAACAGCCGATACCGGATATTGAAAATCCACCATGCGTTTTCCTCAGTCTTAAAGAGAGGTTTGATGGGGTAAGACGTGTTTCCAATATAGAGAAACTTTTACAAAAATGTAGATTCAATGTTAATAAAAGTCTTAGATCAGAGTTTAATGGTGTAAGATGTGTTTAGTAAAGTCTTAAGTCAGAGTTGGACAGAAATATGCAGTGTAATTTGAACAGACAAAGTGTTTCCTATAAAAATAGCGTGTTGCAATATAAGACAATAGACTGTCGCGCGCGCAACGTTATAATGGTCGAATAATGAACAGTTAAGGAGTGCGGAAAATGAACTAATTACGCTGAAAGACATTCGTAAAATACAAATTCAAGGTGTGATTGGAGCAATTTCAATCAAACTAGTTCTACGCGGACTACACAAAAGGACTTATCTTCGATGCCACGTTTTACACATCATTACAGGACAAAAGGATCGACGTCAACAGACTGGTAAAAAATGTGTTATTCAACACAAAGAACTTAATTTGTATATCATGTGAAATTTAAAATGTTTTATATTCTAAAATTTATAATCAGATACTTTAATAATTACGTTTACTAAATGAATAGATAATAGATGTCTATTGACATATTTTTTTTTATAAAGTAAATTCAATAATAAGTAACAGATATTTCAGTCTGTTTTATTTCTTAAATATTTTTTCTAATTGCAACATAAAGTTAAATTCAAGTTTTCTAAAAATAGACCTTCTTCTAAGGTAATAAAAAGTTAATTTGACAGGATGTTAGTTTTAGTTGATTTATTTGATATTTTTATGCTAACAAATGTCATGTATTAATTCTATTTTAATAAATTCATGTTAAAATTTCAGTTCAAGCGTTACTCATTCCATTAACCAGAAATCACTGTAAGTACACTGAAAAAAGAATTCACGCCCTGAGGTAAAAAATAATTAAATTCATAAATTCAATTAAATAATTAAATTCATATTCTAAATTGATGTTAACACATCTGGCGCCCATAATTGCTGTGCAAAGTTTAAATTTAATAAAAATAAAGTCATTCTTTTCTTTTCTGAGATTTGACCAAAATATACCTACATACCAAATTTGATTAAAATCTCTCCACACATCCGGGCTGTAGAACACTGCACATTCAAGAGACATCACTCCAAAAACCACTTTTTTTTGGACTCAAGGGACCTCAAAATAGATCTGCACAGAAGATCTGTATCTATAGATTACTATGACATAGTAGTCATGTGTGTGAGAAAATACAAAGGAATATTTTTTAAGTGATTTGTCTTGCAATCAAGTAGATTGATCAATTATTTATGTGGGCATAGTTTTATCGTATCTTGAGGTGTTTATTTCTCATCTCATTTATTTGAAAACCAAACCTAGGTGGTATTTGTCAGATTTGATTTACAGATTCAAGTAATTATTACTTTTTAAAGGTCCTACTGCTAAATCACTTTCTTATGTTTGGCTCTATTTTTCTAACATGAATCGCGTAAACATTGATCTTAAGGAAGGTAATCGAATATATAACAACTCACACTCTCTCTCTCATACCTGGAAAGACGGAAACTGAATGATAATTTATACTTTTAAAAGGACATTTAACAGAAACTTGACACTGAGCTACGTTGTTCATTAAATTTGTGTCCACTGCCGTGATGCTCGCCAAGCCGTTTCTTTTTTAAAGGACTGGAAAATTTACAGCTGATTGCTGCTGATTAGCTTTAAATGTCAGGGGTTAAGTTTGATATAGTTGATTTTAATTCACATAAAGAACAGGTACTCTCTGTAAGATTATTTTTTTTAAATTTTTTCTCAGAATTGGCTGTAACAGTTTTAACAAAATTTTGATCTAAGAACTTAAACAAAATGTAATGGTGCAAATTTATGAAATATTTTGATTCAACAGTAATTTGTCAAATAATGAAAATGAACCATAGACGCCATCTTAGAAGAAGGAAAGCATCAAAGTTAGATAAAGTAAATTTAATCAGTTTTCGTAAAATATGACGGTTTCTAAACCAAACCAAGGTGTCAAGTCTTATGTAAATTAATATAATTAATACAGTACAATAATTACATAGAATTCACCAACAAAAAAGTGCGGTTTGTTTCTTAATAATCATATCTTACATCACATTGAAGTTATATACCATAGAGATTCTGTTAATATAATAAACAAGATAACACAAACTTGGCATCATTCCACTTTCCTACTCACTTGTGTAACTAAAATAAATCCAGCTGTTTACAAACCAATAAATGGGTTAACAAAATATTGTCAGTTTAAATGTAATTACTTTTGTCGAAAGTTAGTTTATCTTAGCTCGTATGTTTCTCCTTGTGTAACGAATATTGTATACATCTTATAACAATTTAACAGGAAATTGTTATAATGTGATGAAAATTTTTGTTTTATAGAAAATGGATAAATGTTTTAAATCCCATTTTTTAGTACAGTTCCGAGAAATCTTAAAACATCAGAATTATCTGCACCAAAACAGATTTTGAACAAGGTTTTTTTTTTTTAACATGTTTTGGCTTCTACTTGAAAGTTAAGGAAGTTTGGTTGAATGCTATTGTTTTTTATTTGGTCAATTAGAAAATGAATTAGTTAACAATTAAATAATTTGAAAACAAAGATAAATACAGAATAGTTGTAATCACCTTTTTTTTTTTTTTTTGTAAAGGATGAAAATACTTGATTTATAATATCTTATAACACTCAGTAAAAATAAAAAGTATAATGCTATACGATACTTTTTTGAGATAAAGATTCTTAAGGTTTCTTAATTGAGGAAAATCTGATTTTTTAAATAAACAAATTGCCATAACATGCTTAAATCAAAAGGTGTTGAAATGCAGATGGTTGCAAATCAATTATAATAAAATTCTTTTCAAAAGTTATGATTATGATTTTTTGTCTAAGGGAGCGTGCATTACGCATGCTGCTCAGGGGTCAAAAATGATAAAAACTCTGACACTTTTAATGGGAGAATTACCGCAACAGAAATTAAAGCTTTTCCATTTCCTACAAAAATTTTATCTGAAGTAAAAAAGTTTCAAAAACTAGGCTGTACAACCAAACCTACTTAATTTTAAAATGAAGGCCAAAACAAGACATTAAAAAAAACATGTCAAAATCAGTTTTGCTGCAAAGGATTCCGAGGTGAACACTTTTTTTAGTTGCAAGACTGTACTATTTAGCTAGTTTCCATATTTGAAATATAACTAGAGTACTCTACTCATGATTCAAATAATGTACACCTGTAACCATAGAATGTGTATGTTTGTTATCAGTAAAATATATTTTGCTATGTTGTTTATATACAGTGTATGTGTACCTGTTTTTCAATAACTCATTTCATCATTATTTTTTCAATTTACTCAAGTAACACAATATTAGTGTTCTGTTTAGCTTAATTTTTTAACCATATTTTGTTCCATAATTGGTATTGTTTAGTTTGTATATCTTTATCCAGTGGGGTGTCGCAAGTTGTTAAAGGGAGGTTCACAGAGGTGTGTAAAGAAATATGACAAGAATTAAAATTATTTTCTATGGTAAATATTAACTTTAGTAAATCAAATTTCCAGAAGAAATTACAAACATTAAATTTTATAATAAAATATTTAAAAATATAATATGACTAGAAAAACAACAAATTGCTTAAAAAAATTTGGTTTTGAGTTAAATGAGATAAATCACAAACACCACAATTTATCCATTTGGACTCAGCACCTTGTTTTGCAAATAACAAACAAGGAAAACAGTACAATTGATTTGTTGTTTCGTATCCACGTATACATGCTTTTTGTTATAAATGTCACACTTATTAATTTTTTTTTAAAGTCCTATTTTTATTTTGTTATCTCAGAGTACTGAGCTGAGGTATTGGTCACCACTTTGTTTGATTTCTATCTTCTTCTAAAGCGGCAAATTGGAAAACTGTATCTCTTTTAGTTCAGAAATTTTAATTTTACAAACCGTCGTAATCACAACTGCATGCTAAAGTGTTTCAGGATGACTAATTTGTGCTCATGCCAGGTCTAGACAGCTAGTCCCTTCTCCACCTTACTACTGGCTGTCTGCCACATTCAATAAAAATTGTCAAAGCCAATTTTGAGGAAATAATAATTTTGTTGTTTATCTTATGGTAACTAACCCCAAGTTTTGAAGAAAACATGAACAAACTTTTCAGGCTGTGAGCAAAATATCTCCACGTACCCAATTTAATTTAAATTTGTCCATCTGTTTGAGCTGTGGAATACTGTACATGCGAAACACAACAGATAGACATCATTTAAAAAATCACTTTTTTGACTCAGGAGACCTTTAAATGGAGTTCAAAAACTCTACATTCAATTTTTGCCCCATCACATTACATTCTCCATATTACGTTACATTTATGTATGAAATTCAACCCTAAAAATAATAAAAATAATTCAAATCAATTTATTAATATCCTTTGACAATACAAACATTGTATAAGATATGTCTTGCAACTTAATACACTATTCCTAACATGAATACAATAAAAATTATAAATAAACATTTTTTTAATTGGGACGTTATACTATAAATTACATAAGTAAGGCAACAAACAAAATATGATCAACAACAAACAAAAACCTAATAAACTTATAAAGACTCCAGCTATCAATATATCAAATATACATTTGAATATACAAAACATACAATATAATAATTATAACCTTTATTTATTTATTATACCAGAACTTGTATCCATTAATGAAACATGGTCACAAGATAAATCCTTAAAACTTCCTCCATGATTCTCTTTTTAATCTTAATATTGTTCTTACTACCTTTTTTATATGGAAAAGAATTTGTAAATTTTGTTTATTAGAATTTCCTAACAAAACAATACTGTGATTTAAATGTGGATGTATTACATCATTTTAAATAAATTTATGTAACAATATTTAGCAAGATATCGGAGAACAAACTCTGAGCTTATTTTATTACATACACTATCTATATGTTGCATCCATGTCAGTTTGCTATCTATAACAAGGCCTAAGAATTTGATTGCAGAATTGATAGAATAGGATTTAAAACAGTTTATTCATTTTATACAAAATAAAACTTTCAACCCATTATAAAGATTCCTTGTTAAATTGTTGTTGTGATATTTGTTACAAGGAGAAACGTACAAACTAAGATAAACTATTTTGTGTTCAAAAGCAATAATTATACACTTAAACTGACAACATTTTGTTAATCCACATATTGGTTTGTAAACAGCTGGATTTATTTTAGTTTCACAAGTGAGTAGGAAAGTGGGACTATGCCAAGTTTATGTTATCTCTGTGGTATATAACTTCAGTGTGCATTGCAGATGATAGTTATTAAGAAACAAACTGCACTTACAAGGAACAATTATTTAACAATTAAACTTTGTTTTTGACTCAAAGTTTTTAAGAGCAAGTTGTTTATACAATTTAGTTCAACTAATTGGCTTAGTAGTTTTTAAAAATAAAACATTGAAATTTGTTACTAATTAGCAATGTTTTAATATAATATAACTAAAAACTATTGTTTTTTAATTGAACGTTTTTACTGGCATTAATAATATGATTTTAGTAGTAAAATCTGTTGTGAAATGTAATGCTGCCATTGGTTTAGTAACTAATGCTTTCACTTGTGTGAGTTGTGACATGTTCAATTTACATGTTGCTAAAGGAATTACAATGTTGACTTTTTCTTCAAAAATGTTCATTCGTGTGTTATCGTTAAAAAAATAAAAAATCTGCAATTGGATGTAAAAACAAAAACATAATGTTTAAAAATCGGCTTTATTGAGTTTGTTAAAAATTTAATGAAATGTGGAGAGTAATGACCCAAACCTGTGTTCAAAATTGCAAATAAAATAATATTATGGTTAAAAAATAATTGGAAAAAATAAAAATTAACCTTGACTGCTGCCATTAAATAGCTTGTTTCTAATCAAATACGATTAATGCTGAAGACGTATTTATGGGCTTATGTAAAAATATAAATATTTTTTAAAGGTTTTCATTACTGTTGAGACCGATGGTTGTTGGTGGAATTCCATGTTTAAAGATAATAAGGCCTCGTCAATGCCTTAGCAGCGAAACCATTGGTCGGCTAGACTAATAAAAAGTGGATATTACAAAATATAAAAATTGTGTTTTATTATCTTTATTTTTTAAAGGATCAGTCCATGGACTCAATTTTATGTGAACTACCAAATGACAACTACTTAATGAACTGACACTTTTGGTGACGATTAGTTTTGCTTCAATTTTTTTGGTTTTGGGGATGGGTGAGTGAAAAAGTTTTTGCATTATCTTAGCCCCAAACATGATTAAAGGTTGATGTCAAGTAGGTGTTTTATAGAATGATTATGTGTTGGGTGAAAATAATTTATCCCCTTGACTCCCAACCCTAGTATTTACATAATTGTCTTATATATTGGGATAATTGGCTAATAATAAATACAATGTTTCTATTCTCAATTATGTGAAGTTATAAAATTACTGGTTTGGAAAAAAAATACTGATCTCTTTTCTCAACTCCCAAGTCATTTCACCTAACTATTCTTTTTCCCTTCCTCCTCTCCACCATCTTTCATCCTTACCTAAGTCTTTCCCTTAATTATTAAAAAAGAAAAAAATATTTGTAAAATATACGTGACCAGCAAAACATATATATATATATATATATATAACATTACCGAAGAATATAGAACAAACAAAAATCTGGGAGTATTGTACTAATAAATTTCGACACCTTGCAATTAAAACTGAAGGCTTGAATTTATTTATTTATTTTTACTTTAAATTTTATACTGGAAAGGATTTACTTTATCCAAGAATTAAATTTGCTTTAAATTGTCAGTCACCAGCTTGTGAGAAAAGCACAAATACTTATTTATTTTACTCTTTTCTTGGGTTGTGAATTTTGTGGAAATGTATCATTTATGATAAATGATCATGAAAAACTTCTGAAATACATACATTTATTTACATAAGTTTTTATATATTTTAAACATACATATTTTGGTTAAGCGGTTTGCTTAACTAAACTGCTCCTGAAATACATACATTTTATAATAAACAATTATATCTTGTTATAGAACAAGATTCATGTAAATGACAAACATATTTTATATTCAAAGTATACATAAAGTTCAAATTTCAAATAAAAGTTCATAAAGTGATTTTCTTTTTTATTTCATAGAAAATGTCTTGCACTACTTATGAAGTTCCATTTGAAAGTTCATTTTTACTCAAACTTTTTGGAACAATAGTTTTCATATTTAGGTTATTAAAACCTACATTTTCTTTACAAAAGTCCTTTTATTACGTTTTACATGATTTTTCTTTATTTTATTTATAAAGCTTCTTAAAGTAAAAAAAACTCAATTTTCTTAATGGTTTGTTATAATTATAAAACTCAATTTTACTCTCATGCCAAGGCGTAATATTCACTGATTTAAAGTTAAATGTTAAAAAACTATTTTTCAGTACTGAATTACACAATGGGCATTGATCGTTGCTCTGGAAGATCAAGCGATCAGCTTATGATGGAGTTCGAGTGTTCTTAATCCAGAACTACTTATCTTGGAGTCCCATTCGCTACTAGTCCGTATTTTTTGATATCTAGGATTATGCATCTCCCCACTACACTCTTTCCTTCTATCGGTTTTCTTATTGGTTAATTCCGTGCACTCTGATTTCTGACAAAACTATTTCCAATCATTTTACAAAATATAATATTTCCTTAATTTCATTAGAGATACCAGATTACTTAATTCTAATAAAATTATTACAATTATGAAATCTTAAACCAACATCTCTTATAAGTTTTCTGATTGTTTCTAAATCACACACATACATAATCCTGTAAATTTAACAACTCTGAAATCTTGTCTGTCTGTCTACATTTAACTTCTGTATTATAGTTGGTTTTTTCCCCTTGAATGCAAATAATCCATGCAATAAAATCTTTTACGATTCCATTACGTTTATTGATTAATCATGTTACTTGCAAATATTCCATTTCTTCCAATCAAAAATTTCTTGGTATAAAGATCTCAGAATTGTGAATGTTTCAGGATGAGTTTATTTTATTTCTTTTCAGGCCTACATTCAGTCCCTTCATGATTAGTAATAAGAAGTTGGTAAATAAACAGAGGTTATGTTATTTTTGTAACTACTGTGTAGCAACTAGGGTGAAAATAGAGCAATAATATTCCATTATTATATAGGACAAGACATACATAGGGTAGACTATGTCGGCATCATTGGCTATCTATATTGAACAACGTCTGTAGACTATGGTATTTAAGAAGTTAATGTTGGTTTATTTTATATAGGGTATTTAATCATGAGGTGCCACATCAACTATTTCCATAAACAAAAACTGAAATCAGTCAGAAAAATTGCTAAAATTTTCACTGATTATCGTATTGATAATAATTAACTTTGAACATTGTAATAATTATGTAATTATAAAAGGGAAAAGCTACTTCGTACATTGAAATAGCCACACGTTGTGCGACAATTATAACAATCATGGATTATATGACCTAGAACAGTTCATATATTAAAGTTACTTAAAGAAAAATAAAAATGAGTTTACGATTACTATTAGATTTAAAAGTTTGCTCAGCATTTAAGGGCGCCAGACATATCGTCAATTTTGAAAAGTTAATTATTTTTTACTGTATGAATTTAAATTAAATCTTATCTCGGGTGTGAGCTCTGTCAAAAGTGTACTTTCAGTGACCTGGTTGAATGAATAACACTGAAACTGAAATTTTAACATAGATATTTATTAGACAAACAAAACATCTATACATGAACATTTACCATAAGAAACATATCATGAACATCAATTATAACTAACATCCTATTTGAATTTAAGTTTTAATGCCTTTGAAACAAGGTCTATTTTCATTATTAAGAATTGAATTTATTTAAGAAAACTTGCAAGTATAAAATTACTCACATGAAGTTAAAATATTAAAATTATTATTTACTCATTTGTCTGAGTACAAAATATATGAAAAGAAAATTAATTATGTTCATTACCTGATTGGTATTGGGACTAATAAACTTATTTAATTAAAATTGATTGAATTTACATCTCTAAAAATAAAAAGAAACATAGAACATATTACATAAAAATTACAGATTTGAATATAACGTGTTTTGTAACACGGTTTTACCAAGCTGTAGAAATGTATTGTTCATAACGTTCACTGTTCCTAATCCTGCATTTTAAGCGTTGAATTTATGTTGACCATGCCTGTGATTCGATTAACGTTCGTGTTGTGATTCTTAAGAACGTGATTCATACAACATGTAAAACACAGTAGTCTATTGTCCGTATTCACAAAGCACATGTTCAAAGTTGCACAATCTAGTTTTTTCCTTATTTTCAAGCAAGTACAATTTTAAAAACATAAAGTATTGTCACTAGTACTTATAAGAATGTTCGTACACTATGTCTTTAACAAAAATAATAGTTTTAAACACGTTTTTCATTTTGAATAAAAAACTCGAAGAGCTATACTTAACAGGTTTCTCAGCTCCGAACTCAATTCTCAGACTGCCAAAAATACATAAAAATACTGTTCTATGAACTTATTTCATTGTCTGTTCACTATTTCTTTCACGATATTAACGGTTTCTTACGCATTTTTTAATTTGAATAGAAAACTCGGAGAGCTATACTTAACAGGTCTCACCCACTCAAGTTCTGCACAAAGACTGAAATCACATGCTGTGTTCAATATTCAACTTCCCGTTTTAGGTAGCGGATATATTCCAATTTCTCGACATCAGCTAATCGTATGCAACGTTCCATTAAAAATAACTACTCACTTCATAAAGTGTTCGATCACATCATTTCATATGAAACACAAGTAATAAACATTTTATTGAAAAATTATCTTAAATTTATACATTATTATTTATTTATATTTGGAAATCTATTTTATTTATAAATTGATTCTGTTCAATGCTGAAAATCACCAGATACGCATTTGACTCAAGCTATCCCAACTACATTACCCGCGATTTTAAATATTTAATCAAACCAACATATTCTAAGTGTCACAACATGGCCTTGAAATCTTTTACTATAATTTTATTAGTGATTATGTATTTGAATACTCATTTTAAACTAATTAAAATGTTTCCTAACTATTTGTTTCTATAGGAAAGACCATTTTTGGAAGAAGTTGTAGGTGAAGGCTTAGTAGGGAATGCTAGGTATGAAGGCTACTCCATGGATCTTATAGATGCCATATCTAAACTCTTAGGTTGTAAGTACAAGTTTACGATAGTACCAGACAAACAACGGGGCACACTTAATAAGGAAACTATGCAATGGAATGGACTCATTCGTGAAATACAAGACAAGGTAAGCTCTTGCAATACAATCTTAATCCAGAAATTAGTTCATTTTACTTGATATTTGACAAAGTTATTATCTATTGTTGCAATATTTTTTGGATACAATTTTTTGAGTTATTAAGAATCTATAATTAATTATAGATTTACCATCTATATTCATTTTAATTATTCCTATTTTTCCATTTCAATGACGGATGTTTCAGCTATTCAGCAATTTTCATACAATCATTTTTAATAATAAAATAAAGTGGTCAAGTGTGTGCTAAAACCGCATGACTTAGGGTCCATAGGCATATAGGGGCAGATATTTTTATAAAGGTGAAATCTTTTAAGCGACAGTTTAAATTTTAGACAGACACGCTTTTGAAATTATTAGGGTTCTTGGTTTTACCTATGAACCTTTTTTACATACATAAATAGTAACGTGTAGTCTCTCAGACTAGTAAGGGGAAAAGATTGGAAAAAACACATACAAATTAATATATATATATATATATATATATATATATATATATATATATATATATACATTCGATTATATTGCTGTAGACATATTTAAGTCGTGAATGTTTATTTATAATTTATTGGTACAGTCTACACATATCATTCTTCCGTGCCCAAACAAATATGTTATCTACAGTTTTTGCTCTGAAAACGTGCCATTAAAACTGTAAATATATAAAAATGTGAGGAAACTATTCTATTAACTAATTGCCCCACGTTGGGCGCCACTTGTAAATATATAAAAATGAGGGGGAACTACTTTTGCTAACCAATAAAAAAAATGAAAATTCAAATAAATTGCTCAGCTTATGGGCGCCAGGTGGAGTTAACTCACCAATTTTGAAAGAGAGAAAAAAAAATTAATTAAAATATTCTCAGGGCCGTGATTCTTTTAAAAGTGTACTTTCCAGTGGTTATTTGGTAAATGAGAAGTCCTTTTTTATTTTTCTGAAACTGAACATACTGTTTATTAGAACATATACATCAGTTTATTATTTATAATTATATCATATTGCAAGTAAAATTAAAATATTATTTCATCTTGAAGAGACCAATAGTTTCTATAAATCACTCTACCTTAAATAGTTGCAACTTGTTTCAAAATTCTAAAATTGAATATTACAAAACTAATGAAATATAAAATAAACTCTACTTTTTTATATATTTTAATTTGGGAAGCTCTAAAAAAGTCTAAAATATATATATATATATATATATATATATAACACAAAGCAACTTTTGCTCAAGACAAAAATAAACAGTTTTTATTTGGGACTAATATTGGCCTTGAGTGAGGAAGTGAATATATTAGGGATGGAGTGCTCGTAATCTCTCTACAGATCGGTTTTTGTAGGGACCGTCGCTTGACAGACTGTAGTTAAAACCTGTATGCTACACATTTCTTATTGTGGTAGTTCAATTAAGGTGTATTCATCATACAAAAAACTATAATATATGATTTTGCACTGCAATTTAATTTAAAATACAATTTTTTCTTCGCGGTCATGCCATGTTCACGTTAGGGGGATACTTTAAATTTGCTTTGGCAGCAATATATTTTTTTTTCATAAAAAAAACATACATAATCATAACCAGAATAACAACTAGTTTTATTTGATACCTCACATATAGTATTAAAAAAAATCAACTCAATAGTTATTGCCCCCCCTTAATTACCCCAAGGTTATTAATTGTTACTTCTATATTTTTCCAATTTGTGGGATAATACGAAGGACATAATGAAATATATAAGATTTATAGTCTTGTCTGCGTAGAGAGGTTGCGACTTACAGACAGAAATTATAAGCACGTGAAATTATAAGTACAGTAGAACCCCTCTTAACCGGTCTAGTCGGGACTGACACCCGGGCCGGTTGCCCGTTTGACCGGTTAATCCGAGGCTCCCGTGAAAACTCGGTTTTCGTTCAAAGAAAGCTTATTTAATTAGGTAGCACTAAAAATTATGCAACTCATTTTATTGTACATAAATGTATCGTATATATTATGTTATGTATATTATACATCAAACATGAAAAAATTAAACACTACAAAGCTTTTTTACAGATTCCCCCCAGTCAAGTCTTTTGACACATTTAACTGCGTCTCAAACGAAACCAACACAAGCTTCCAAGAAAAAGAAATGTTATATTTTCCATAATGTAGGCTATAGGCCTACTAAATTGATTCGTGGAAAAAAACCGGCCCATCAAACGTTTTTGTCTGTGTATGTCTGCTATACCGACGGGTGCCAATGTCGCGGTGTTTTTATGCCGCCGACAATGGGATACACTATCACCAAAGTTGTTTACTCGCCGCTGCTTTGGTGCCGCTGACAATGCGATACCGATATCGACACAGTCGTTTGACTCGCTGCTGCTTTGGCGCCGCGGTGTTTTTACGTCGCCGACAATGGGATACCGCTATCGACAAAGTCGTTTGATATCGCCGCCACTTTGGTACCGCGGTGTTTTTACGCTGCCAACATTGGGATACCGCTATCGACAAAGTCGTTTGATATCGCCACCGCTTTGGTGTTTAAATTACAATTTATTTTCGGAAACTCTCATCCAACCAGTACACTACGATATAGGCCGGTTAATCCGAGGCTGGTTAACAGAGGTTCTACTGTAGTTTAATTTTTAGTTTATAAGTTTGTAGTTTAAGTTTTATACATGAATTTTATTTTTCCTTTTTAATTTACAAATTTTTCTGTACGGTCTTAACTCTTAACTATGAAAACTGTATATTGATTTCAGAAAGCAGATCTTGCAATTTGTGATCTAACAATAACTACAGACCGTAGATCAGCTGTTGATTTTACAATGCCTTTCATGACTTTAGGTAAATATAAATTATATAAGCATAAAAAATAATTATTTCTCATACTCGATATGTTCAGAATATTAAAATTTGATTTTCAAACATTAAAAAAAAAATTAAAATATGTTTATGTTAATAAAAAAAAGGATTATTTCTTAATATATTTGAAGTTAGGAAAATATATGATGGGTTTAAAAAATGATTAAAATTTTTAGCAGACATGTTTGTTGGAGGTTCTCATAGTCTACTAAAAAAGTGGATTTTGGAATGATCTCTACAGTCTGTTGACTGTGAAGTGCTCTCAAATGAGTGGACCCATATTAATCAAATTTAGTAAATGATCATATTTCGACTATTTATCGATCCTTTTCTCTTCATAACTTAAATGTGGAGTAGCTGATATTGGAGCAAAATAAAAAATTTTGATTTTATTTAAATTTCTTCTAGTGATCTTGATGAAATTTTATTCAGATATAACCTCTAAGAACACAAAATAACATTAGTTGCCATTTCCTAAATAAATGACTGCTCGAGAGTTATTAGTAAAAACCAAAAAAATCATTCATGTTATAAAAGACAGCTTCATATATTTAGTTTTTAATAAAATTTATTTATATACTGATTAGCTTTCATTTTCTTATAAACACAACAATTTATAACAATTTAAATATTTTGTATTCCATTCCAGGAATCAGCATTCTGTATAGCAAACCACCATTACCAGAAAGAGACCTGTTCTCCTTCATGAAACCATTTTCTTTTGATGTTTGGATCTATATGGCCACTGCTTATCTGGGGATATCTATGCTTCTGTTCTTCCTGTCCAGGTTATTATATAACATGCAGTTGTTTAACAAAAACTTTAATAAGTATTAATAAATAATTTAATTTTTTAGTACCATTTTATCTGAGATGGTTGTAGGATGTAGTAACTTTTTATGTAAGTAAAGCATCTTTTATAATTAGTAGTTTGTGAGAAATATTAACCACAAACATACAAGTAACAATATTGTAATATTGAACTGTCTCTTCCCCCCCCCCTCAATATCACTGTCATTTCTTTTTTCCTTCTTATTATACTATTTCCTCATCATTAATGATAATTAATAGAAATTATATAGGTACAGTAAAAACTCTTTAATCCGGATTAATGTGGCGCCGGCCGATCCGGATATCGAAAAATCCGGATCTCGGGGTGGCTATTTTTATATAGTTAAAGTGGTTTTATTCGTGAACAAAACGTAGCAAATTTACGTTTTTAGCGCTAAAACACGTTGCGCTTACGATAAATGTAGCTTTACCACACTATTCTAAACAATCACTATGATTTTTCAAATTACTGTAATATATAGACGTTACGTTTTAACTGTACTATTATGTAATTTGCCGTAGTTTGCCGGTACGGTAACCGGTAACAAAAGTACCGAAACAACAAAAGGTATGTTAATTAAATAAATATTACAATAGCTATGTTTAAAAATCTATTTATTTTAAGCTGAATGAGGCTCAGCATAAAGTACACAAACAACAATTAATTAGGTCTACAGTGTTAACTAAAAATATCAAACGAAAAATGAAGATTAGAAAATAAAACAGTACAATAAATACGTACAGGATTGTACACGTGAAATTTTGATGAACGTACGATAAATGTTAGTTTTCATTACAGTACAGTAATTTGTACTCATGTCAGTTTTTATTTAAAAAAAAGATGTAATGATAGCTTGCTTGGCTCGTTGAACACGCTTCTTAGATGTAATATCTCTCCATCTACGAAAAAGAAGGAGATCGGCCGGTGAGGATTCTTCTTGTTCTTCCACGTAGTCTATCAGCTGTTCAAGTGCTTGAAAAGCTTCGCAATGAGTCATGATTTGTTTTTGTTGTTGAATCCTAACCGCACTACTGCCCAGTGCCCAGCTCAAAAACATCGTTCACTACTATTCGGACAGAAAATATTATTTTTGTATAGAAAATTGTATTTTTATTATTTTTTATACGATGGCATACGACGGCCGGATATCGGAGTTTCCGGATATCAGAGATCCGGATCAGAGAATGTTTACTCTACTAATTTATTTTAATGAACTGCTTTTAACTTTCTCATATGTGTAGTATAGAGAAAGTTATGTGATGGGAAGTAAAGCAATGTCAAGTTTTTTTGTGGGTACGTCTGATTCAGTTTTAGATTCCCAGAGTTAAAGTTTTTGGAATGATGTCTGTCGTCTGTCATGTTTCAGTGCTTTACAGGTCAAATGTGTGAATCAGATCAATTTTAATGAAACATCGTATGTGGGCATATTTGTGGCCATATCTCGGGACATTTGTTCATTTGTTGATAACTCAAAATTTGGGAGTAGCTGTCATAAGAAAAAAACATAAAAATACGATTTTTTACAAAATGGGCGCTTATGATTTTGATCAATTTTTGCTCAAGTGTAGCCTCTAAGGCCCAAACTAAATGAATTGGTCATAAAAAATGCTGCTTCTTGAGTTATCGTTAAAACAAAAATATTGGCTAACAAGCTGTTGTAGAAGGCTTAATTTAGCAAAATCTGTTCTACTGATTTTATTCCAATTTTAGTGAAATGGGAAGATTAATTAATGACTGAATCCGTGTGTAAAATTACAACTAAAAAATTATACAGTTCAGGAATAATTGACAAAAAAAGAACCTGCAATGCCATCATTAAAAGCTTGATTTTAATCAAATACGATTTATGTTGAAAATTTGTTCATGGCACACACAATTTAAATTTAGGCCCTTTGTGAATATTTTTTCAAAGATGGTGTTCATTTAATCTTTTTGATTAATAACTACTGAACTGACATTTTTGATTACAATTAATTTTAATTCTATTTATTTGGTTTTAGAAATGGGTGAATAAGAAAGTTTGTGGAATGTTTTTGGACCATTTTTGTAAATAAATATATATGAGCCGACTAAAATTTCACCGAGATTCTCCCTGAGCTCTTTACAAAATCAATTAGAATTTTGAAATCAGTACCACTAAAGACTTTATTCTCTTTCTAGTACAGTGAATCTTCTTCATACATGTATGCTAATACCAATCTGTTCCAATGGAGTTGAGCCATAGATATTCTATCAACATGACTACTGGTTAATCTACCAAATTAAAAGAATACTTAGCGTGTTTATACATAAGAATTTCAATGACTATTAAGGAAATATTAACATACTCCCTTTAAAACTTACTTTTATATTTAAATGAGATGTCAACCATATAACAAAATCTAAGACTCGGTTGTATTTCTTATTTACTTACATTTTAATAAAATTATATCTCATTTAGAATGTGATAGTAATGATTATAAATAATAATTTTATCTCTTTATTTTAGAGTTTGTCAGAAACATTTAAATCAGTGATTATTATGTATTGTTATTGTTTTACCCTTAAATATTTTTTGATGGTGGGAACACCAAATATTTTCGTAGTGGAGAAAATTAAGTACAGAAATTTGAAATATATTAAGCTTATTGAACTTACAAATCAACAATTATTATCTAAAATTTTCATTTATAGATTTTCTGTGTTTCTGAATTGTATATGATCATGTTTTTTCATTATAAGTTAAAATATTACTCTCACACACACATACACACATAAGATGCCTTAAAAATGTCTTTAGATTTAAATGTCGAATAAATAAAGGTTATAAAGTCTTGAAATTAAACAATTGTTACATTGTGAAACACATTCATCACTTTTTATGCACAATAAATTAAACATTAGTTCCATAAATAAAAATTAGATTGCTTCTAACAATATACCTATTTTGTTTATGGCTCATTTCATATTTAGAAACTAATAACTTTTTTTCTTTTTAGTTTATTAGATCAACTAATGAAGATAATTAGCTTTTTACTATAACTTAGCTTATTAGAACTAACTTAGTACTTTTGCATGCATGAACATTGTTTCAGATGTGCTTCATGATCAAATAAATACCAGATGAATTGTAGGCCTAAGTGACTTTCAAACACTTTCTAATTGGCGTCACTCTCTACAATGGGTTGAGATAAGTTATTAAAGTAAGATACTATTATAATATGCACTCCAGAGAGACAAGAGTGCTTGAGAAATATGTTCCAATTTGTTTTGTAATTTGCACTTTTTAATGTAAAATGTAAACATTACTAGTAAAAGATTACATTAATTAAAAGATACTCATAAATAACGAAGTTGCATGAAACGTCACATGTTAGTTAAGATTGTGCATTTGATTTTTGACCATTACAGTAAATCTGTGTTAGGTTTTACCATAATAACTCGGCCTTTGTTTAGTTCAAACAACCCTTGTTTCATTATAATAATCGGAAACGTGATTAGTATCTAGTCGTTAAGTGATTAGTATCTAGTCGTTAAGCAGTAAACTAGGTTTTTGTGCTTAGGTTATTGCACTGGCATCAGTCATCACTTTTAGCAACTGTCAATTGATCTCAAACTACTATCATGACCTGTCTATTGCTATATGGTTTATTCAAACATTTGCCGACATTTGTGTTCATAAAAACTAATACATAATATTTAGAGAGTTGTAGTTAATTTTTGAGCTTAAAACTTGTTTATTAATTTTTATACACACAAATATCCCATTAAATAATATGAACAATCCATGATAATCAAATAATTTTAAAACCATAGTGACCAGTGAGTACTTACAGTATTACTCAGTTAGAATGTTTTTAATCTATTACTATTCTCTGTGTCACAATCTCTTAATTCTACTAATCAATAGTGTACTGTTATTTTAAATGTATTTAATGACTGTTAAATCCATCCACATAATTCTCTCCACACCTTCTCATTATATTGATAAAGGCCATCACAGTGTCTTTATTATATTCCAATCTATTTTCTACGATCTGCCAAAACACAAATATACCACCCACAATCAATCTTCTTTGTCAAAAACTACATTGTTCTTTCCCAGCTGAGACAGAATTAAAAACATGTAAAAATTATCTTAAAAACTAAAAGAAATACTCTGACTGGTTCTAAACAGAAATAGGAATGAGACAAGGAAGTGTTTTATCACCTTCCATTTTTATCATAATACTGGATGAGGTCATCACAGAAGTGAAAGTTCATAGAAAAGCTAAGGACCTCAAGGTGATAGTATATGCAGATGATGACATGTCATGGGAGCAAACTGAGGAGGACCTGGATAGAAAACTAGCCAAATGGCTAAAGCCATTAGGAAAGCACTGATTGGATATACATTTGGAAAAGAATAAGGTATTGAAGGTGGAAATAATCAAAAAATCAAATAGGAAAGTGATACTGAATAGAAAGGATCAAGAAAGTGTAGATGAGTTCAGTCACAACAGGAGAGAGAATAGGTACGACCAACCTAGTTTATCTTGAGTCAGAGACACGGACATCTACAAAAAAAAAAAAAAAAAAAATCTTAGCAGACTGTAGGAGACAGAGATGAGATTTTTAAGAGGAATAGAAAATATTACAAGAAGGTATAGGAATAAGGAATGAACCTATTAATGATCTGTTATAGGCTCAAGGTTGTATCACTGAAAGAGACAATTAAGAGAACTTCTTTTTTTATTTAAAGGCAAATATCTCTCTCATCATCACCTTATGAAAAAGAGATAGAAAAGAGTATAAATTTACAAGCTATTTAATTAATATTATTGTTTGTTCGGACATTTGCCATCATTTGTGTATAAGAAACAATACACGACGTTTCGAGAGTATAAATAAACTCCCATTATCAAGTGCCTAACTTACAAACTACAACATGCAGACAGAACACAAGCCTAGATGTCTAGGGCCTATGTTCAGAAATTAAACTCTATAAAAAAACACCCAGAACAAACCCTGAGCATTCAAAAACTAAAAAGAAACTCACTTGTGATCAGGAAACCACAAGTCAAAGAGATCATCAACGGAGTACACAGCAGCTGACAAATACCAACCAAAATAGGTCTGTTCACAACCACAGTCACAGAACGACTAACGGTCATGAAACAGTGTACCAACTGGGAATGGGAGGAGTTAAGAAACCGGTAGTTAATGCCTACAGCGTCCTCTCTTTTAATTTCCTAGCCTTTGAGCATGTTATAATTCCTTCGCTTTCAACAGTTAAAACTTCAGCTTTTTTTTTTCTCTTTAAGATTTTGTTTATTTTCAATTTTAAGATCATTTTTAATAAGAGGTAACCACAAGGGCTTTATTTCTATACTAATTTGGCTGATTGGGTTGTCCATTATTTTTATGTATGAGGCTTCAATTATTTTTCGTTTATATAAATTATACGATTTACACTATTGACCGATGGTACTTGGTAGAACTCCATTTTAATGAAAAATGAAAAAAACACAATATTTAGTAAATTTACTAAATATTGTGTTTTTTTCATTTTTCATTATATAAATTATGTTCACGGTGTATTATTTTTGCCTCTTCCCAATTAAACTTATGATTTTTGGACCATATATGTTCGACTTATTTTTATTTATCTACTAGGCCTAATCGCATGTTATTTTGTGTTATTTTATTCTTATGTTTAGAGGTCTTTTTGTCTATGAATTCCTTATCACATTCAGATTTTATACTGTAAATACAGTTTTTAGTATCCGGAGTGTCATTTAGAAGGTTGTTTTGCTGAGTTGTTGCCTAATAGTGTTTTTTTATATTAAATGCATTTCGGATTTTATATTTTCTATCAACACACCTAATCTTTTCCAATAATCCTGGCACATAAGGGATTGTCATATACGCAGAAGGTTTTTCGTTTTCTTTGGACTCTTTCTTAGTATTATCCCTAACTTTAACCCATTTTTTTAATTATGGACTGAGGATATCCATTAGTAATTAAAATTTTTTTTATGCGATTTAGTTCTTGGTTTAGATCAACTTTATCAAAACAAATATTATTGTCTCTTTCTTGACCGATTTAGGGTGATTAGAAAAGTAGCTTGGATACCGACTGGTGTGTGTTTTTTTCCTCTATACCGAGGTCTTAAGTACATCCATATTTCTTTCAACACACACATTTATAAAAGGTAATTTATTATTTACTTCATTTTCCATGATTAAGGAAATGGAATCAGAAGTGTTGTTAGGCAATTTAAAAAATCTTCTAATTTCCTATCCCCATGCAACCATATAACGAATGTGTCATCCACATATCTAAGCCATACCTTCGGTTTGAATTCAGAAGAGTCCATGACTTTCCTCTCAAATTTTTCCATAAAGATATTAACAAAGATAGGGTTAAATGGACTCCCCATTGCCATACCATCGTCTTGACGATATATTTGGTTATTTAATTGAAAATAATTACATTCGGTACATAATTTAAGGAGATCAATATTGATGTTTACAGAGAGGTTAGTTCTTTCTTTAACATTGTTGTCCCGTTCACCTATTTTCAATTTTCACTCCCAAGGATTTTTTGTGGGTGTGCTGCTTGGATCCCAACCATTTACTGTTAAGTATGTGCATAGAATCCCAGGCACAAATAAGCGAATTTTCAGTGATTCACAAAAAAATTAATATTGAGCTTGTTTATTGATCAATTTCAATGATTTTTTTAAAAACAGTTTTTAACCCCTTAAGTGTTTTATTTTTTTTGCCTAAATCAATCCAAAAATGCCTATTTTTTTTTATTTGATTATTTTAATGTTTGTTAACTTGGAAGTTAAAAAATAGGCATTAAAAGAAAATATAAGCAACATCAAAAGTATAAATGTCATGTTTAAAAAATTTCTGCAAATACATTAAAAACACATTTACCTAACAATTAAAAAAAAGTAAAATGTAATAAAACCATTGTTAAAAATAAAAGTACACACAATAAAGATTGTTTACAGTTTCTTACTAATGTTTAGTAATTTTTTTGGGTGTGATATATTTTAAAACATGGGGCAGCACACAGCCCAACATCACATTCGCTGCACTGGTATCGCGACTCCTTGCGGACATATCGCGACTCCTTGTAAATATAATGTTCACGGCGGATCCAAAGAGAACAAAAATAAAGCGGTAGTTTTATAAGTTATGCTCTAGAGAGCATGCCAACACTATCTAGCGGCAATACTAGCAACTACAACGTAATATTATGACAGAGAACGAAATAGAATAGGGCAAGTTAAGAGCGTCGGCTTTAGCCGACAGCGGCACTTTTTATCGATATTTGTAGCGTCGGCTTAAACCGACATAAACACTTAAGGGGTTAATGAAATGTTCTATAAGATTGTGTTTTTAAAATAAGTGTTTATGAATATTAGGTATGAAAATACTAAAAATGGTACTTACCAAAAAAAAAATTTCATCAAATTTTTAAATCATGTTGAAAAATTAGAACTTAAAAAAATATCTTGAAGTAATTTGTCCACATAATTCAATTTTACACATAAAAATGAACAAAAATATAAAATTTCACTACATCAGTTCAAAAAATATACAAGTTATTAAGTTTTTTTGAAGTTTTTTGAAGATATGTACATTATCAGTTCTGCGGCTAATTCCACATGTCCACAGGAAAAATACAGTCCACAAAACAACATTTTCATTGAATCACACTATAAACATTAAAGCAAAATCAGTGTTTTAAAATAACAATTTATAAATATTTTTGATAAAAACGTCCCTAAATAATTATATTTTTTAAAAGTAGTTTTAAGTTTATGAGTGGAGAAAACATTTGTGGAGAAGATAACACTTGGTATGAACACCTTTATTACATTTTGTACAAACATTTTGTAGCCATCAAAATCAATGTCATTATTGTCAATATATATTATATCTCTATGGATGATGATTGCAAAAGTAAATAGAGCAATTCTTTCCGATTATATTTATATATAATCATATAATAAATATATTTGTCAAAGATTTGTATTTAAAAAAATGTTTTTTTGAACGTCCGAAAAATCGTACGCTGGGATTCATCTCACATATCCACGACATTCGATTTTTCGGACGTCGGGATTTATGAATAAAACAACAATGTCGGAAAAATCGGACGTCGGGAGCAAAAGGGTTAAAGTTTCCTGAACTGGTAAATTGGTAAAAAGATTTTCGACATCGAAACTTAATAACCTATCCTCCTCATTTAGTTTCATTTCCCTACACAATTCAACAAAGTGTTTAGAATTTTTAACAAAAGAGATATTTAGTCCTACTAAAGGTTTAAAAGCTATTTAACTTAGCATTTGACATCAAAAAAATCTTTGCAAAAAATGGAACATTCTAACATCTCAGAAAACATTTTCAGGGTATCGAATAAAAAAAAAAAAAAAAAAAAAACCAGGATTTCTGGTCATCCTAAATAATAATATCTTAAGTTTTGGTATTAAAAGCATTTACAAATTTTACTCCTAGCTTCGATTAATCTAATATTGTCGAGGCCTGAAAAGAATGAGATTTGGTAAAGAGAGATCTGATAGAAAAGATTAATGAGAAGGATCTAACCTAAAACTACATGAAGAAACATGTACATCTAGCTAGTTTAACTCAGGATTGCCACACCTGTACTCAATATAAGTGAGTTCCTGAAGGGAGAAGAAAAAATACAAGAATACCACGAAATTGATGAAATGTTCAAATGCAGGAGGATATGCAGGTCAAGGGAGTAGACTAGAGACTAGTGGAGGAGGATGTAACACTTAGAATATGTTGATTTGGTTAAATATTTAAAATCGCGGGTAAAGTAGTGGGGATAACTCTGAGTCAAATGTGTATTGGATGATCTTCAGTATTAAACAAAATAAATTTATAAATAAAATAGATTTCCAAATAAAAATAAATAATAATGTATAAATTTAAGACAATTTTTAAAATAAAATGTTTATTAATTGTGTGTTATGTGAAATGATATGATCAAACACTCTTTAGGAAGTGAGATAGACATTTGAATCTAACGGTGGTTAAGATAGCTACATACGCAGTTAACCGGAATGAACAGGTTTGGGATTGCACGATGTGGCAAGCAGTCTAAAAATGGGGCTTGATGCTGAAAGACCTATAGGAGGTAGTTCTCCGACTTTTCTATTCAAAAATAAGAAACGTGTTCAGAACTAAAATTTTTGTTAAATTCATGGTGTACGAACATTCTTAAAAGTACTAATGACAATGTTTCATGTTTTTAAGATCGTATGTGCTTAAAAATAAGGAAAAAACTAGATTGTGCAACTTTGAAACACGTGCTTTGTGAAGACGGACAATAGACTATTGTGTTTTACATGTTATATGAACCATGTTTTCAAGCATCGCAATACGAACATTAATCGAGTCACAGGTGTAGTCATCATAAATTCAACGCTCAAACTGCAGTATTAGGAACAATGAACAATACGTTTCTTCAACTGGTAACACCGTGTTATAAAACACGTTATAATTCAAATCTGTAATTTTTATATAATATGTTCTATGTTTCTTTTTGTATTTTATAGATGTAAATTCAATCAATTTTACTTAAATAAGTTTACTAGTCCAAATACCAGTCAGGTAATGGACATAATTATTTTTCTTTTTATATATTTTTGTACTCAGACAAATGAGTAAATAATAATTTCAATATTCTAACTTCATGAGAGTAAATTAATACTTACAAGTTTTCTTAATTAAAGTAAATTCTTGACAATGAAAATAGACCTTTTTTCAAAGGCATTAAAACTTAAATTCAAGTAGGATGTTAGTTATAATTGATGTTCATGATATGTTTCTTATGATAAATGTTCATGTATAATATTTGGTTTGTCTAATAAATGTCTATGTTAAAATTTCAGTTTCAGTGTTTTTTCATTCAACCAGGTCACTGAAAGTACACTTTTGAAAGAGCTCACACTTGAGATAAGATTTTAATTTAAATTCATTTTCAAAATTGGTAAGCGAAAGCTTCCTGGCGCCCGTAAATCCTGAGCAAACTTTTAGATCTAATAATACTTGTAAACTCATTTTTATTTTCTTTAAGTAACTTTAATATATGAACCCATAAGGTCATATTCTTAATTATTACAAGGAGCAAGTGTGATAAATCATCGGGAATGAGAAGGTTGTGACAGACAACTCGCCGAGGCAGAAACTTTAAAAGATGATAGTAACCATTATCATGAAACATTACTTAGTGATAATGTGAATTTTTATATTATTTGTAGAAGATATACTTTCTCACCAGTCCATTTCTAAGTTTATTTTCAATTTCAGGATGATTTTTATACTACCAAAGCTGTGTATAATCCTAGCTGTATCTTCCAACAAAAAACAAGATAACATTATAACTAACATTCACAAGATGATAAGATACTTAAAAGAATTGAAAAAACGTATCTTCTTTTAATGGAAAAGACTGGAATAGATTAACAATGAATTATATTAGGAAGACATAATTATAGGTTGAATTACAAATATTTTCAAAGAAGGAAAGAAACAAACCTGTTTCCACTGTCATTAAGTAAACTTAATATAGAATAAAAGTTTAAAGTGATTAACATACATTTATTTTTTGACAAAAGTAGTTCTGTTGGTTAGTACTTGTTGGTTACTATAACTGTTTGACCTTTACTAGAGGCATCATCATGCACACTGTACACATTCACATACTCATTTCTTACTTTTTGAGTTAGGCGTTCAGCATCAAGTGTGTAATAAATATAAAACTTAAGGTTTTATAAAATATTACTTTACTAATAAAAAAAAATGAATTTAAGATTATTGTTTTTATTTTACTTATCAATTTAAAATTTTTGCTCAGCTTATGGGCGCCAGGCAGCTTTCGCTTACCAATTTTGAAAAAGAAAAGAAGTTAAATATTATAATATCTTGGGCATGGATTCTTTTAAAAGGGTACTCCACAGTGATTTCAGGTTTCAAATAAAGAACTCTTTTATATGCTGAAATTTTACATAAATTTATTAAAAACAAGTTATTTTTTATACAATAACATTTGTTATAGAGACATATATCATGGAAACAACTATAGCTATCATCTTAGTTAAATTACTTTTTTATTTTGCTCAGAAGGAGGATTAATCTTTTATTCTTTGAATTTAAAATTGACTCTATGTTGCAACAAAAAATGATTTTATGAATAAAAATAAATTGAAAACATCTGATTTTTTAATATGAATTTTACGTTCCTCTAATAAAGATAAATATGTCATTAGACATTTATTATTCTTTTACATAAAAAGAAATTCCTATCCTTTATACATTAAATTTATATAATAAAAATTAAAATATTAAACATTGTAAATTTCTATACAATAACAGAGTAAATATAGTGTGTTATTTAACACAAGTTACCAGTCCATAGTCATATTGTACATAATTCAATGGTGTTCCTACAGCGTCCTAAAAATGCCGTTGTTCTGTCCGTGGCGAAATTGTATTTGCACCTCGCGAATGTTTGTAAAAAGAAAATCTGTTTACACACTAGTCCATTCTACAATTTGTAATTGTTCATTTGCCGAGACCGCATTGCTATAACACACGCTAATTGTCTATTGACTATTCGCGTAAACACGTCTAACCAATTTAACTGTTCAAACAAAGTTTTAACACACTCTCACCCTTAATCGATCAACGATTAAACTCTTCACATTTTTTATTGTTCTACATATCAAATTATTACATCACACTATGTCCGTTCTTTCCACTAAAGTCTCTGAACTTCTTACTCAACTTGACAGATATACATTTTTTTCTTTCTAACCGTCTCAACACTCTTATTCTGACTCCAGAAACACATCTGACCTGTTTCACCGTTTTATCCAGACTGAAAATTAAACATTTTACATTTTTATTAAAACACCTCTATACCAACTGTTACTCGACCTTCCATCTCAACATCCCAAACTAGACTTCCGGCCTCATGGTGGAAATCTCACTTCCGTTATTTTTCAGGGTTTACCCTTCCTGTATCATGGACTCTATTCAAAATCTCGCCGTATCAGCGTTATCTGTTTCGTCGAATGCACTGTTCAATACTACGCGCATGACAACTAGTTCTTTTTACAAATTTATATTCACACACAAAATTATTTAATTTCTTATTACTAAAATTTCTTAAAACCTATACATTATTATTTATTTGTGTTTGGAAATCTATGTTAATTGAATTTACTTTATTTTAAATTATAACATAAGTCATGTCTTTGACTTACGTTTTCCCCCTCCCCATTTAACTATCTCGATTCCCGGTTATTTTTCATTATTCAAATTTCAATTAACCCTTTTTTAGGTGTTACAAGTGCCGATGGCATGATGTCCACTGTATACTGCCTCCGCGAGTGCATTGTATCTTTTATACCTCAGAACAACTGTTAGGTCTGCCTCACCAACCAATGCGATCAGGGAACCTCTTGGAGGATTTTGTGAGGAACATTTTAGCAGAATGTGTTCCAGTGTCTCAAACTCTGTCTGGCATTTTTGGCAGGTTGCTGAGTCACTCAAATGAAAACAGTGTAAGTATTGTTCAGTCACAATATGCCCAACTATGGCTCTTCCAGCAAAGGTGACTATGGCTCTTCGAACATCTCAGTAAAGCGAGGGGTCTGCTGGAGATGGCTGTATTCAGAAAAGTTGGTGGCAATTATACCCTGTTTGCCAGCACTCATACTATTCTACACATATACTAATATATAACTATATATTAACAATTAGATTTAAAAAAAGTTTAATCATAAGTCATTTTGCTGCCTTCTTCAGAATAAAATGTAAACATTTGAAAGGAGGTTGTTTGTGAATATCTGTGCACAGTACAACATTAAAAAATAATCTGTGTTTAATGTAACAAAGTAAAAGATGACGCTTTGTTTAGTAAACACAGATTTTAAATATAAAATAAACTTGTATTAGATATTATTTTATTAAAACCTAGACTACGTTATTAAGATTGTTTTATTTAATCTGGACATTTATTAATACAGACAGTTATGAGCTCTAATCTGTCTGAATTAACAATGATATATTGTATATTAATTGTAGACAATTTTTTAGAATAATCGAAACTTATACTCTCCAGTGGACCATTTACTTTTGTTTTACTTTCTTACAAATAACATATGATATAGGTGAACAATTTAATAGAGAAGTTTTTATTGGAATTTGACATTTGATCATAAACATATATTTTTAAAACATGTCTATTAATTTATATCATAAAATATATAATGTAAACACCAATTCTATTAATTGTTAAAAACCTCTTATTTACAAAACAAAACTAAAACTTAGTTGCAAACTTGATACACTGATGTATACAAATTTGTTTGACTCTTATTTGTCGATCAACTTATTTGACAACGTTGATATTGGAATCAAAATCTGATAATCGCAAAGTGAGTTATTGTAAAGGCTAGTGGATGATATATGCTTAACACTTTCCCTTTCATTTGATCTTTCTTTTTGGTTTTAAATTTAATTGTGTGTTAAATACCATTTATAAATGGTATTATGTTGAGACACAATAAAAATTCCATAAATTTATGAATACCCTTACTTATGACTTATATTACTATATGTTGTAATACCTAAAAAAAGTGTTAATTTAAATTGAATAATAAAAAATAATTGGGAATCGAGATAGTTATATGGGGAGGGGGTAAATGAGTCGAAAACATGACTTGTAATAATAACTTAAAGTAAGGGAAATTAAATTAACTAGATTTCCAAACTAAAGTAAAAAAAAATAACAATGTGTAAAATATTAGCTGTAATTAATAAATAAATTAAATAGGTTGTGTGTGTAATAAAATTAATCAAAAGAACTTGTTGTCATGTGAGAAATATGAACAGTGTATGCAAGAGTTGCGAGAGACATTTATCGCAAACACAGCGGGAAATTAGTAGGCGTCCGTGTGAAAGAATCTGTGAACCCTGGACCACCGGATATAGAAATTCACCATGCATTTTGATCAGTCTTAGTTGAGGAGTTAAGATGGTTAGACGTGATTAGTAGAGTCTTAGTTGAGGAGTTAAGATGGTTAGACGTGTTTAGTAGAGTCTTAGTTGGGAGCTTGTAGACGGAGGTTATGTTAAAAAGTATTAGTTGAGGAGTTAAGATGGTTAGACGTGTTTTGTAGAGTCTTAGTTGGGAAGTTGAAGGAACAAGGTTTTTGTGTCAGAGTTGGACAGGACAATGTAGGCTAAAGTTTGATTTGACTTTGAAGTTTTAAGACAATTACTTGTGTCGAACTATTCAAAATGCAGAGTAATATGAACAGTAAAGTCGAATGTGTTAAATGGTATTAGATTGATTAAAACGGACAAAGAGTGTAAAACGAGTAACGTGTTACGCGCAAAGACAATTGACAATCAAAGCGTCTTGTATTAAAACGGTCGAATGATGAACATTCTTAAAGTGTAAAAAATGAACTAATAATATTGTTAAACTTTCTTAACACAAACATTTCCAAAGTGTGATTGAAGTGATTTCGATGGACCTCGTTCTCCGCGGACTAGACAAAGAACTATCATAAACTGCCATGTTACATGCACCACAACTGCGTAATGGGTTTTGCGACAACGGTCTGGTAAAAAATATGTTATTTAACACAAAGAACTTAATTTATGTATTATGTGAAATTTAATATGTTTTATGCTCTAAACTTTATGATTTGATACTTTAGTAATTATATTTTCTAAATGAATAAATAATAAATGTCTACTGACATATTTCTTTTTCTCTAAAGTAAAATAAATTCAATATTAAGTAACAGATATTTTAATCTGTTTGTTTAATTAATATTTTTTGTTGCAACGTAAAGTTAAATTCAAAACTTTAAAAATAAAAATCCTTCTTCAAAGGAAATAAAAAATAAATTGGATAGGATGTTAGTTATAGTTAATTTGTTTCATATTTTTTATAATGATAAATGTCTTGTACTAATATTTTAATAAATTTATGTAAAATTTCAGCAGATAAATGAGTATTCATTCACTACCAAAAAATTCACTGTAAGTACACTTAAAAAAGAACTTACACCCTGAGATTAAAATAATTAAATTCATTTTCTAAATTGGTAAGCGAAAGCTTCCTGGCGCCCTTTAGCTGAGCAAACTTTTAATAAAATAAAAAAAAAACAAAAAAACTTCATTCTTTTCTTTAAAAAAAAAAATAATAAAACAAATAACATAAGTAATAAATTTAATAAAAAACCTTCAGTTTTTTATATTATTACAATGTATTTATAAATCAATAAATAAAACTAGTAATAAAGTTGTCATTTCATGAGCATGGAACCAACAATGTTATAGAAATGTTTTAATCTCATTTTGTTTTAAGTATTTCTAAGTAAAACAAACAAAATTACAACTTTTTTGTAGTGAGTAACAATTTTTAATTTGAAGATTCAGATGTCTAATCTTACTGATCCTTTAAAGTTTACAGTTATTTTTTGTAATGTTTTAATGAAATCTAACTCCAGATAATATGATCTTGTTAACAGGATATCTCCATATGAGTGGAATTCTCCCCACCCTTGTGATTCTTCACCCCAAGTACTTGAAAACAAACTGACAATGAATAATCTAATCTGGCATAATTGTGGATCTCTGATGCAGCAGGGCTCCGATGTAGCACCACAGTAAGACATGCAACATAACTAAATTATTATTAGATAACTGATTAACTGTGTGAAATTTGTAAATGCTTTGAATAACAAAACTTAAGATAGTTGAATGTTCCTTTTTTCATTTTTTTCCCTTAAAAACATTTTTAAATAGGTTGTAAAATGCCTAAATATAAATGTAATTTTTTTAATTACACATGGAGGATGTTCTGGCATTAAAGACCATTTTGATAAGAAGAAACACAAGAATGTTTTTCAATGCTTAGTTCAAGAAATAATTGCAAACAAACACATGTTCAAGAGTGGAATGTCAACCAAATTTCAGTTTCAGACTGATGTACACTAACCAGTAGCTTGTGTATTAGTGTAAAAAATGGGTCCAGTTTGTTCTGTGTATGATGCCAGAAACTATTGAATGTATGATATATTATCAGTCTGGACAATATTTTGTAGAGCCGAGTAGACATTTAAACTATTAAAACACAATTAATCTGCAATATTTTAATATATATATATATATATATATATATATATATATATTATATATATATATATATATATATATATATATTACTTAACATGAACCAAGAACTCTTAAAAGTGGTTCATTTGTTTAAGGAATAGGTAGTAAAACTAAACAAACTCAATTGATTTCACACATTAAAAAAAAAAAAGAAAAGTTGTTTATCTTACTCCATACTATAGACAAATAAGTATGCTTTCCATGACATGTAATATATTAATGGAACAAAATAGCTGATGAACTGGTGAATTTGGAAGCCAAACTTGTAATATCACAGATATTAAAAACTTTTGAAGAAACATGATTTGCAAGAAAGCCTCATGGTAGAATTTTCTATGAAATATAGACTGAACAAAATGAGTTATAACATTAAATAATATTCCAAGAAAAATACAGATATTTTTATCAGAATCAGAACTGGTCATATAATTATTGAACCATATTGACACCATTTTTATTTCACCGACTTTCCAAGTTGATTGTAAGAGATACAATAATGCTATAGATTACTAACATTAGGGAGAACACATCATTCTTGAATGAACTCTCCAGAATAATAACAAAGTGAAAAATAAACGGTCAAAGACAGTAAATCCAGAAGGAAAACTAATTAATTTAATTTTGAAGAATAAGAAACTTTTGGTCATAGATGGGAAAATATATGAGATGCATTGTGTTGTCAATGTTGAATAAGAATAAAGTTTTTTCTTTTAATAAAAAAAAGTGTTTTTTAATAAGAAGCATGTTTTTAGTAAGTTCTTGTTTCAAATAATAACAAAACTGGAAAATATAGAAAACTTTGTTACTATGAATAACAACTACCATTCATTTACCTATTTTTCTACATAGTTGTCCTTGACTTCAACATAGTATGTACCAAACCCGTATGTACAATTGCATATAGTAAAAGATTATCGATGAGGAATTATTTCTACAAAACTAAACCTAATCTCAACCTCTGTGATTTAAACTTGATTTCATCTTATAATATTTATTCTTAAGATCAGTTTATATAACAAATGAAGCAAGTGAAAAGTTTTCACTTTTTTAGTGACAACTAACTACTTAACTGTCATTTTAGGCAACTAATAGTTTTGTTTAGTTAGTATTGCATTGTGCATAATTTTGTGAAGAAGTTTGTGAAACTGCATGTAGATGCTTGCAAAATTGTAATGTTTCTAGGTTGAACTATTTGGCTATAATTTGTACCAAATGGGTAGACGTACTCTGCTATGTTAAAACAAAATAATTTTGATACGTAAAATAATTTGAGCATAACAAATTATAAATTTAATATTTGTTTTAGAATGTTGAATATTGATATTTTTTAATCTTAAATTTATTGTTTTTGTTTTCTTTGAGTTAATTTGCTTATTATTCTAATTATTTTTGTAGTTATTTTCTATTTATTTTGTTATAAGTTGTTGGTTGTTTACTTTATTATTTATGTGTGGTTTTGATAGTTCTTCATTATTAATTAAAATAAAGAAGTGAACCATTTTAATTTTGTTTATAATAAATTAAATTTTATGTTATTGTTTTTCAAAGTCATTTAAATAACCAAATTTTGGTTTTGATTTTACATGTGTTTTCTATTTTTATTATTATTATTTTTTTTAAACCATTTAATATTAATTAATAGTAAAAATAGTAATTTTTTATAATTGTAATTTTTTTTTCAAAATACTTTAATTTTGTGGAAATTAAAGAACAACATAATATTTATGTAACAAAATTAGAGAAATTTGTGGTGATGTTTCGTTTGGACTGAAATACTGTGGTGAGATGACTTAATGTCAGCGAGGGGTGAAGTGGAGTGTAAGGAAGACTTCCCCATTCATGGAGTTAATTCTCTGTTTCCAATAATAACTTTTATTATTGACTTTACTACCATTTTCCCTTCAGTTGTCTCAATCAAGTCAATGTGAGTGTTGAGAGCTACACAGGCCAATTTATTTACGTCAGGAGATAGAGAACTAATGGCTATGTTACGGTTTATCTACCACCAGTAGATCACATTCCTCACGCTCACATTCTTGTTATCTCACCACAGTAATCTATAGTATATTCTCTTTTAAAGTTTTATATGTGTTTTGTTTTCACTACTCATTTATAAAAAAAAGAACAATGTTTTCTGACTAGGATTTTTAAAAAGAAGTAATTTTTGTTCAATATTACTATCACAGTTAGTTCTAATAATGATTTTCCCTTCATGTGGTTTTTATCATCTATCATGTATTCATGTATTGTTATTGTTAACCCAAAATCATTCACTTTTAAAAATCAAGTCTTCAGATTAATCACTCTACTTTCAAAATGTTTAAAAATAAACAAAATGCAATCGAGTTGATACACTCTACACTGAATTCATTTTGACAGGGCAGTGTCCACCAGAATAGTTGCAGGAATGTGGTGGTTTTTTACACTCATTATGATTTCCTCATACACAGCCAACTTAGCTGCTTTTCTCACACAGAAACAAATGGGAACAAGAATAGAAGATGTCGACGAACTAAGCAAACAAAGCAAGGTTAAGTATGGATTAATGATGGACGGATCGACTTACAACTTCTTCAAAGTAAGAAACGTCAACTACGTGAAAACAATTTCTTGACTAATACAAAACTCTGAAATGTAGATAAAATTGTGTGTTCTGGTAGTTGGAAATTGCATAATGTTTCTTTGCTTGTAGTAAAAGAAAGTGACGTTGTTTTGTAGTAATGGAGTTTAATTTTGAGTAGCTGTACTTATATATTTTGGTAGGTTAACTTTACTTAACTTGTGAGTCGTAGTGTGTTCAATAACAGTAAAAAATTGTCTGTCTCTCACTTCAGTAGCAACTAAAATCTTTTTTCATTCTAATTTGATTGTTCGTCTGACGAGTTGTGATTCATGGTGGATTTCAATAATTTAGAAGTGGGCAATTTTAAGCAATATTAACAACTAATAAAAGTTATACAACAAAATATACAGAGAAAAACAACAGGTAATATACAAAATTATATTAATTTTTGAAATTGAAAGATATTTACTTGTTGTCTTCAATTCTTCTTTTTATTTTTCGAAAGGAATGTCAGTAAGAATGAATTAAAAGAAGTTGATTTTCATCAAGGAATAAATATGATTGTGTCTAGCAGTATCTGTCTTGGTCTCCATTGAAAGAAGTCTCATGGCAATATATTTACAAAGTTACTTAGAACACCACCGATTACGCACACTATGTTCTTAAAGTTGTTAAATTTTTCCTTTTTTAAATTGCTAATACAGAGTTAAATTACTTTAGTTGTTTAATATCTATATTTTATAAACAGTGAATAGCAAAAATTCAGGAGATAACCTTGGCTCTATCTTATGATTAGTAAACTCACACCTTGATGCCTAGATAAAGTACTGTTTATATAACTACATTTTATTCTCTGTGATATTCACAATAGATCTTGGAGAAATGTTATAATTATCCACAAGTTGTGGATAAATCTTTAGAAGCTATTCTCCATTGTGGGAAAATTTTAGATTTGCAGAGAAGTTTATAAACTGCTGTTGATAACTCTGAAGGGCACGAAGTGTAAATTAAATATCAAAGGAGCACTGTAAGATGAGTTTTGTTTTATTGGGAGACTTTGACGAAGGAAACATATTGTCAGTTTCTTTCTTGAACCTGATATTAGAATAATTGAAATGAAGAGATGCATGATGCTGAAATTTAGAAGTTCCAAAAACCATAAAAGTTGTATGCCAAATTTGGAAATGGAACCAAAATGTTTGGGATTTACTGTAAATGAAGAAAAAACCAAGTACAAAGTCACATGCAGGATCTGAAATGTGACAGACAAAAAGAAAGAGTTCGACAGACAGCTTATACTAAAAAGTTCGAACTGTGGAAATAGATATGCGAAAAGTCTACATCAAAGGACAAGGAAGCCAACAAAAAAGGGAAAGGACAAGAAAAAGATGGTTCAATGATGTAACGGAGGACCTAATAAGGCTCATGATTTATGGCTGGAGAAGAATGAAAAGCAATTGTTAAAGAGGCAAGGTTTACATAAGCTGTATAACCAAGGAGTATATGTTATGATTATGTATTGATTCAAGATTTAAATAAAGAAATCATTGAAATTTGAATTCACTTCAGATAGTAAGGAAAAGAAGTATAGAGTTAATCACCCATTGTTTTTACTTTAAATTGTTTAAACCACTTCAAATATATTCCAGATATCTACTGAACAAACATGAAAAACCTTCACTAGTTTCTCTATGTTTTCTTTGTTATAAAATAGGTTTTCTTCATTGCTTTCCTTGTATTGTTATGGCCAATCTAGAAAAGTGTTACAGAATTCATAATTTTTTATCTCTTATTTTATTAAAACAAATAGGTTCATTCTGTTAATGTATAATGTTTTCGTCCCAATTTAACAATGCTTTGTTTCCTATGGCAACATTTAAAATTCAATCCATCAGTGTTCTATCATCCAATATAACTTTTGTTACCTTTCAAATTTGTTTATGACGGGTGTAATACCACAACTGTCACACATTTTCGACTACCCAGGAGGCATGTGTAGCTAAATATCTATTAAAGGCACCAGTTACGTTTACAAATTTGTAACAAATATTTTATGATCTTTCAATCTGAATCACAATTCAAAATTAAATACTTATATTATTTCATATTGTTCTGTCAATTTGTATGTGTGTTACTGTCTTTTGTTTTCCTTTCTTGTTATAGTGTCTCACTACATTAAAAATATACAACCAGTTTAAAAAATTTGTAGTTGTAAATAGTAGTACAGATTAGAATTTTCTTTTTATAAAAGATAGTTTAAATTATTTCTCCGTTCAGGATTGCATAATAATGTTAAATTCTGGTTTTCATTTCAAAGACTACATTGACGTTTCTCTTAAGGAACCTTCATCTGATAAAAGGATAAATCACTGAAAGGATCGACAATGAGGTTTTATGTAAAAATATATCATGGACATGGACAATTTATATATCACAGTTATTTAATTTTAGGGCAAAACTTAAATAGGTCTCTTCTTTGGCTCAATGAATTTTGAAATCAATCTAAGATATTTAAATGGCAATCTAATTAAAACATAACGACTAATAATTCATGTGACATTAAAGGCAAACATTTATCACTACGTTTGATTCAATTTTCACCATCATTATCATTATCATCATCACCGTCATCATTGTCATGAAATTAAATAACTTTACAAATTAATTTTATTCTGGACTCCTACAAGTTTTCAACTATATAGACTTCCAGTTTGATTTTTGTACGTTATTTTTGACAGGGCACTATCCACCCGACTAGTGGCAGGGATGTGGTGGTTTTTCATTCTCATCATGATTTCTTCGTATACCGCTAATTTGGCTGCATTTCTTACACAAAAACAGATGGACACAAAAATAGAAAATGTTGAACAGTTGAGTAAGCAGAACAAGGTTAAGTATGGTTTAATGGTGGACGGATCTACTTATAACTTTTTCAAAGTAAGCTGCTTCAAATTAATGAATTTTTTTAAAAATTTTTAGTACTAGTAAAATCAACTGAAAAGAAGTAATACATATTAACAAATGGTGCTAAAAATTTATTTTTGCTTGCACTTATATAATAACTATTTAGATACTTTGGTTTTTACTAATTTTTTATAACAAATTTTAGTAATTCTGTCTTCATTGTTTAAAGGTGAAACACCTTTTGGTCATCATCGTCTTAAAAAGGAAGAAGAGCATAAAATAGAAACCTTCTAGCCCTCAAATACTCTATTAGTAATCAGGGTCAAAAGATAACAAGACTTGGTTAAGAGAGACCTGATAGGAAAGAGAAAGATCTAATCCAAGTCTAAGTGAAGAAAGGTGTATATCCAGTTAGAGTACCTAGGTATTGTGACCCCTGTACTCATTATAAATGAATCCCTGGGGAATATTTCAATGATGACTGGTGATTTACAAATCTGTGAATATCTCACAATGACTCTGAACTTATCACTACCTTAATTGGTGATTGGTTCACTAAATCTGATAAAGTGTGATTAGTGATTTCATCATTCACTTGAGCTGAAGCATGATTCTCATCATTTTTGCTATTGGTTAGTTTAAGTTCTTTTCAATACAATACACTTCTCTAATAGTGATTTTGGTGATTTGGATTCAGACGGCATTTGGTGTAATCAGTTGAATCTATATTGTGACTGTGATTTCTTCCAATCTCTTCTATTTTGTGTGACCCTTCTCTATATTCTGACCCTATCACTATTAGTTTTTTATCGAATCATCTCTTCCAGAGTCTTCCTACTTTTCTTCATCTCTTAGATTATTTCATTGTATTGCTGTGAATTTTTACCACAGAATCACAATTACTTTTTGACAATGCTGTATAGGTGTCACAGTATTCAATTAATCACAGCTTATTACATTTTAAAATCACTGTGTTTGGTCAAGATTAAGGGTAATCACTACTTTCACTACAATGCAAAATCACCATAATTCCATAACCATTGAATTCAGATTCAACTTTAAAGGTTCCTATTGAACTAAAATCCGATTCGCACTTGTATGATATCATCATATCCATCTTAGCTTTATCATTTAAAAAATGACCCAAAGTTTTTATATCAGATATTCATATCGAAATTTGAAGTAGTGTATTATATAGGCCATATTGCTATGAATTGGAACGTCCTGATGCATTAAAGATATTATACTTAATTAATTAATTATATTATTAAAATATTATGAATACTTATTTGGATTGATAGTTTCATCTTGTCATATTTCAATGCCGTAAGTTAGTTAGGAACTCAAAATCAGAAGTAACATATTCATTGATTGTTACGTATTGGTCCTCTTTTATCTTACAGTGTAGATATGTTACAAAGAGTGCAACCATATTGTATGTTCCACCAATGTCTTGACCATCTTTCTGCAAAGTTCACACCCATCTGTAGTTAGTTCTTTGGGTATTAACCAAGATCTTCTTTATAAATCTTCTCCATCATTCCATACAGTTCTAGCCATCATATATGTTACCTTCTTTTCTATTTCTTTATTCAGTTTCACCAATTGCTATTATAGAATGATTCCTAACTCAATCCTTTCTAGTTTTGTTATATATATATATATATAACAGCAGAAGCCTCATTTTGGTAGATTGAAATCAACTGTAGTGTCTATCACGAAATGCCCATGATTCAGAACTATAGGTTATGTTTGGTATATAAACACTTCTAAAAATATGTAATTTAGGTTAGGTTTAACTTTTGAGACCTTGTTCTTATTTAAAATGTTATAATTAAAACCATATAACACCCTGTCAAATGTTATGATGTTTCTCTTAACTTTTTTTTTTTATAGTTCATCTCTAGATATTTAAAGCCCTGTATCTATTCTAGATTTTTACCCTCTAGCCTCAAAACATGCTGTTTCCCTTCTCTCCCCTCTATCATAGTTTTTGTTTTAGTTAGGCTGATCTTCAGTCCCCCTATTATTCAGTTTATCCACTTACCCTTAGAAATAAATTCCAGGTCACTCAATGCCTGCACAACAACATCAGTCCATATGCAAATAATGTCAACTTCATTATTATAATTGACACTATCAATCAATTCCCTAATTTAAATGCTCTAGTTTGACTCTGTCTCAATTACATCAAAGTACTCAAAGCTGATTGTCTGAAACTTTAAATCATTTGATTAACTTAAGCCAATAACTTTTTAAATGGTGACCTGAAGAAGATCCCAACAAGACAAAGTTATGGAAAACAAAAATATTAGTGGTGAAAGCTAACAAAGTCAAAGACATGTACATAGTGCTTGGGCACATGCACAAATTAAAAATTAGACAATCTTTCTTCATCTATCATGTGTCATAATGTGATATGGTAAAATGAATTAGTGTGGTCTAAGTTTAAGTCAAACAATTAAAAATAAAAACAAATCTTACAACAGTTCTCATAGATTTGATTTTATTATTGTAGCCTTATCATTTAGAATGACTACCTTTTCTTAATAATTTTTTTTTTTGACTGTTTGTCGAAGGGTTTTGTTTGTTTTGATTATTTCATGTGAAATTAGATAGCAAGTTATGATTGTTTTTTCTTTTGAAACTTTGAACGTAAAACTATTATTATTGTGTATGGCTCTAACTTTATAATAAAATAATGCAGTATTTCCAATACAATATTTATTTCAGCTATCTATATTTGAGAATTCTGTGTACCTAAAAGGGTAAAATCTAAATATTTCTTTTCTTTTTATTATAGGCTTCCCACACAGGAAACCTTTTTTTGTTTATCATTTTTACATATTTATTGTTAGAAATGTAAGACTAATTTTATTTTTATTGTATGTATTAATAATTAATTAAATACACATCTTAAAAAAAAAAACAAATAAAAATCTATAGAGTACGTTATGTACAGTATGATTCTTATAACCAAATATTATACTTATTTTTAATTTTAGAAATAAAGCTAACAAAGATGGCTGACTATTGTTGGTTATAATATGTTAGGGTAAAGAGTTTTTCTGATGATGTTATTACCTCCTCCCATTGTCGTGGGTCTGTACTAGTGCACCATAAAAAATTTTTTGTCTCGCATAAAATCAGAGAGTCGTGTTTTTGGAAATTTACTTCGCTGTTTTTTTACACACAAATCTTAAAATCATTGTGTTGAGTTTTTCATGTCGATTTTCCTATTCTAGGGAAATAAACAGTATATGATCTTGTGTAACGATTTTGTGATGTACGAAGTAGTGTTAATTATAGACCTAGAAACTGTCAGCTTCAGTCAGTAGTTTACAGAGTATGTTAAACAGGTTCTTTTGGGTTCACCTGGTAAATCACTTCAGTTGTAAATATTTCAACAAAATGGAAACATCTTACTCAACAAGTTAAAGAGTCACAAAACATCTGAATCTATTGCCTTATCGAGTTTGGGTAGTACAAGAATTAGGTCTTTTAGATGCAAAAAGAGTGGAGCCTATTTTGATTGGTTTAAGAGATTCATTAGTAACAATAAGATTAATCAACTTAACAATAGTTTTTTAGTTATGAGATCTGGTTTGATTTAAATGGATACATTAATAGCCAGAACACTCACATCTGGGCTGCTGCTAAACCTCACATCTTGGACGAGGTTTCACTTCACTTGATGAAAATTGGAATTTGGTATACCATATCCAGAAAGCGAATTTCTTCAACAGTTAATTCCATTGTTTATGCATCGTATAACCATTTGTAGCTATGCTTCAAGTTAACCCTCCACACATCAACTGACCCGATATGACCCATCCGTCGTTGCAATTCAACATTTCGCCCACTTAGAATCGTCCTATGGCAATAAATAAAATACCGTTGGAAAGCTAATGTTCTGTAGATGCATAATCATGCAAAAAATAAAAATACCACAAAAGTTATAAATAATATTCCAAAAATTGCTGAAGTTCGCATAGTTTTTATGCGTAAAATCAAAGATTTGAACTGTGCGGTTTTTAGTAAAAGCGACGCCATTTTTTGTCATATGGTCACAAATCTATTTTTCTGTCAAACAGGTCGAACAAAACACTGTTCTGTAGATCACATCTTTCTGTTTCTATCCATGGTTTACAAATTGTTCTATGTGTCATAGATCGCAAGATATTTCTACTTGACCATAGTATTAACCTAACGGAACGAATTTCACTTGGCATTCGGAGCAGTTTACTAAATAAGATAATTGATTATTCAATCGATATTTTGTAACCGATCTTTACAGTATATTGTAGAGGAGATTTCATTCTACAAGTTGGAATTATTTGATATATCCTAGAGTTACTTTGAGGTTTTTTTTTCAACTCGGAATGTAGCTAAAGTTTGTGACATAAATTGAAATGGACAGGCATGGCACATATTGTTTTGGGATTATATTTTTCTGTTATTCTGAAGGTTTGTGTATACAAATTGTATATAAATTGTGTATACAAGTTACAATATATGTGTTTTAATTTCTAAAGTTTATTTTTTTGAGTGAAGTTCTAGTTTTTGAATGGTTTATATTTGGGCTAACCTCTAGAAAAGTTATAAGCCTAGGCCTAAAAGCAAATTTTCTTATATGGAGTGTTTTATTTGATTATACAAGTGTATATGTGTGTTATTCTTTGTAAAGTTTATTGTTTTAGTGAAATCTAGTGATTTTGTTTTAGGCCTAGCTTTAGATTGTTACTAGTTAGGCCTAAAATTATCGAAGTTACAAACCTAACCTCACTTTGTTGATTACCACTTTTTCCGGGAAAAAATTATTTCTATTTTGAAAATTGTAGATTTTGATTTTTTTTTTTACCAATTGTTATTCACATTTATACTAGAAAATGTTTGTAATACTTGAAAAAAATGTAAAACAAAATGTTCTATGCTCAATTGGACTTTGAAGTGAAATTTAGCTTTCGATTTGTGTGTGTGTGTGTTTTTTTTTTTGTTCTTTGCCATACTGACTCCAAAATTATTTTTCAAACTTTTGTTTTATTACACTACTAAATTTTATGAACCTTTCTGAATATAATGATATATAGAAGTTGGTTTTCCATAAATATTAGAATTTTTGGCGATTTTTTGAAAATACATTCAACAAATTCCCTTTGTCGTAAAGCAATTTCTGTATTTTTGAAAATGTAACATTTTTTCCCCCCTAAATATATTCACAAATATATTACAAATCTCTGGTAATAGTTGAAAAAATTCCAAAAAATCTTTTTGTATGGTGTACTTTGAAATTCTTCCCTCCATTACTTTCCTATTTTTGGCTATTTGACATTATAACTCTAAATTTTTTACATCTAACTTTTTTTTCACTACACAGCTAAATTCTATGTACCTTTCTGAATATAATGATATATAGAAGTTGTGTTTTCCATAAATGTAACTATTATTGGTGACTTTTTAAAAATAAGCCTAACAAAACCCCTTTTTGCGTATTTTTTTTCTTTTTTCTAAATATATTCACAAATATTACACAAAACTTTTGTATATCTTGGAAAAAGATGGTAAGCTATTGATTTTGGATGATACAGGTTTTTCTGGAAAATGTTAACTTCATTTTTTGACATCTAACATACGTACTCCAAAACCGTTTAAAAAAAAAAAAAAAAAAAAAAATACATAGATGAATTCTATGCATCTTTCTGAGAAAAATGATGTCTTATAAGTCAGGTTTTGTATAAAAATAATATTTTTTATTAATTTTTAAACAAACGAAGAAAATTAACATTGACAGTTGGAGGGTGATCATTGGTAATCAAACATTTTAGGGATATCAAAAACAAAAAAGCTTCCGTTGTCTATTGTCTCTTCTTTGCAAGTATAACTCTCTTTGTATTTCCCAATCTGAATGGTTACCTTGTACAATTACTTCATATTTCAGATGGGCATAGATCATACGTCATGAGATGCATACTTTAAGTGAAATAGTTTTTTAAGGTTTTACGTTATGAAATACCAGAGAAAATTTTCTTACATGTAGCATCAACATGGAGGTTCATTATAGTCCACTGGCTTTAACCAGTTCTAAAAATTTTGCACTTTACACTTCATTAATTACATAGTCTCCTCTTATAATACTTGGAGCTGACTTGATATGCTGCGTCAAGCTGTAACACATAGCAACAGTTTTATCTGAATTTACAAACAAGTAGTTTCTTTAAAAGTATTGACCTAAAAACCATGAGAGTAAAAAGACATGTAAATGAAAATAAAATCCATTTCTTTTCTACTTTAATATTTTGTTACCTATAATGTAACACAGACTTTGTTCACAACTTTCCAACATTCAGTAAAAAGTTACCTATGATTCTAGACCAGCAATGAAACCACTTACCAGAAGATGTGGAGTGTGATGAAATCGGCACAACCTTCTGTTTTTGTCGCTACAAATGATGAGGGAGTTGATCGTGTTCGGAAGAGCAAAAATGGTTATGCATTCTTCATGGAATCTACTACTATAGAATTTCAAATGGAACAGTATTGTGATCTGACACAGATTGGTGGATTGTTGGATTCCAAAACCTATGGAATAGCCATGCCTTCAAGTATGTTACTGGTTGAATTATTACTTTATAAAACATATTAGTTTATGAAATTTGTATATGGATGACTGTTGATATAAAATTATAGATAATAATAATAATAATAATAATGAATAAACGATGGAAACAACTAACTTTCTCACACACTCATCAATTCAACTAAAGAATATATTTGTAGCTATCTTCCCAAAAATATATCTACACTACTTTTAGGTTTTTAAAAAATGTATGTTTTTTTTACTGATTTTTACATTCTTACATAGACACAGTATAGAGACTTATGTGATGGGTCAAAAAATCAATGTTAAGTTTTTTGCTGATGTATCCGTTTTAAGGTCTCTTGATTTAAAAAATTATATTTATTTTGTCATCTGTTTTATGTTTAGAAATTGAAAGAATTTAATATGAAGGGTTTTAACTGAACAGTACATTTACTAATTGTCACACGTTGGTGCGCCAATTGAAAGAATTTAATATGAAGGGGTTTTAAAACTGAACTGCTTTTGTAACATAATTGCCACACGTTGATGCGTCAATTGAAAGAATTTAATAAACCGGGTTTTGTAAAATTAATAATATTGATTTGAATCTAGTAATCTTAAATATTTATTTAATGAAAATTGCTCAGCTTTATGGATGCAGGTAGCATTAGCTTACCAATTTTGAAAAGTTAAAAATTAAAATAAATTTATAGTATCTCGACGTCAAAGGTTCTTTTCAAGAGATACTTTGCAATAGGTGATATAAGAAAGATTCTAAGTCTTGTTTTGCTGAAATTGTACATACAATGTTTAATAGATCACATATCATGTTACAAATATCATTAAAAACATAAATGATAATTAATATACTATTGTTAAATACTGATTAAAAAATCTTTTATATGAATTCCTTCTTTTACTCTAAATCAAAATTAAGTTTTATGAATTTCATATTTTACGTTTTAAATGTTGCAATAAAAGAAATTTAATCATAAAAATAAATAATATTCCATGTCTCTGAAGGAGACTTAATTATGTATATAAAAAAACTAGTTATCTTGAATTTATCCTAAAAGGAATATAAAAACAAACATACATATACAAAAAGTAGTCTAGTCATAATATAGATCTTTAACATAATAAATTGTGTATGATGTCTATACCACGACATCTGTAACTAAAAAAAAAAAAATATCCGTAGTGATGAGCCCTGATGTCCTGTGACTCAGAGGTAGTCTCCCAATCGCTGTTTTCCCAATGCTCATTGCTCATACAGATGCACAATTATATAAAAGTCCTTTTTTAAAAATGATTTAACGAAATGTTCATTATTTAAAAAAATGTTCTGTCTTATCAAGTAAGTATTCAAACATCAGAACACGACATTTCTCTAAATTGCGTCTAGAGAAAATATTCTCTCCTAACTCGCACGACAGTCTTATTTATTTTAATAATTCTTTGTCCAATAAGACTAATATAAAATCAAGAATGTTCATTAAAAATATTTATACGCTTAGTTCTATCATCAATCACATGTTCAAATTGTCACTTTCTTTGTTCTCATTGAATTTACATTTCGCATTAATATTGCATTGTTCACAAAAATCCTCTCAAAAATATGTCTGTCTATTTTAGACATCGGTTTCCAACTCTTTACTAACACATCTTAACCCCTTAAACGTTCCTGACCAATTTTTTAAAACACATGCTTTCACATTGTTTCACAACCATAGTTTAACAAATTACACGTCTGCCTAGGTCAGAGACCTTCTTAAGACTGGGTTTAACTCGTTCCTTACATTGTTCTAAAAAATGTCTTTATACTGAAATACGTCTGATCACGCCAGATACTCTCTTAAGACTGGCAATCCACATGTCCTGCTTTGTCTAGCTTCAACCTAAGCATCTTATTCACAATTCACTGACACAGCAAAAAATTATTAATTATACTCATTCACACATTTATATCATATTCTACCAAAACATTAACTGTAAATTCATACTAAACCTATTTATTTTACAATATTGTTTTCTTGGATGTCTTGTAAAAGTTTACAGCTTTTTTAATTTTAATTTACAACACTTCCCTCAGGCGCCAACAACCAATCAGAATCTTTGATCTACATGTTCTAGATCCAATCACATGTCTTCCTTTAATTCAAATATTCCACAATATTACAAAATGCATTGACTGATTTTAGTAACGATTTTGTATTGCGGGCTATATATCTTGAGACATTTGTTTTCCATTTTTATAATGACTCAAAATCTGGGGTAGCAGCTGTAAAAAACTCAAGATTAAGATTTGTTAAAAATTGTCTCAAATGATTTTATAATGATTTGCATATATGTAGTAAGCCTCTAAGGACAAAAAAAAAGCTTATTTGTTGCCATTCCCTATTAAAATACTGGTTCAGCAATGGTCGGTTAAAAACTAACAAATCAGTCTTGGGATTATTATAAAATATTTGATTTTTCAAAATCAATTTTAGTCTTTTTCTTCAAATTTAGTCAACTGTGGTGATGACCCAGACCTGTGAGCAATATCAATAGTAAAAAAATTGGCAAGAAATAAAAACAAACCTTCACTGCCATCATTAAAGCTTGATTACAATCACATACGATTACACTGATGATGAGTTTATAGTACATGTGAAGCAAGTTTAGGCCCTTATCTATTAATTTTTTTTAGAACAGTGTCCATGGTTTATTTTAATTTTTACTGACAACTTCCAAAATTACATTTTTTATTTCCTTTTACATGGTTTTGGGGATAGGTTGGTGAAAAAGTTTGTGCAATGTTATTGCACCATCTATTTAATAAAATACAGAAGAACCCCTCTAATCCGCCCTCGGGTGGTCCGTTACTCCGGTTAATCCGACCGTGCTCGAGCTCGCGATATTGTGCGGACTTGCCGACTTGTAGATGACTCACGGCCCGTCTGGCGCCATTCTTTCCGGTTTGTTATTGCTATCTCGCTTCAGTGCTGTGTCATCGTGCTTCAGTGCTGTGTCATCTCTCGTGTTGTTTCTATTGATTTGCTATAGTACTTGCAAATTTTATATATAGACTTTATTATATAGATTTTTAAAAGTTTATATATCACTTTAAAAAAATCTCTTTATATAATATGTAATAAATATTGACTTTTTTCGTATAATCTGACCTTTTTTGCGTTCCGACCATGCCCCCAGTCCCGAAGGTGACGGATTAGAGGGGTTCTACTGTATATTATTACAAGCACATAAATCAATCTAATGAGATTGCTATTTATATAATATAGTAAAATGAAACATTTTATAATTAACAATATATTTATCTTTTTTTATCTGCCAAGTGTAATGTTATTATAACATTCAGTGACTTGGATACTTATAAAAGAAAAACTAATCTTAATAGTTTAAAATTATATTAAATATAATATCATAACCACTTTTTTTTAGATTCACCATACAGGACAGCTATAAGTGGAGCAGTTTTGAGGTTGCAGGAACAAGGCAAGTTAAAAGATATGAAAAAGAAATGGTGGTCTCATTGGAAGTCAAACAATAGTAAATGTGAAGTAAGTATTAATTTCTCAACTCACCCTGGTAGAGATGTTTTAAAAAAAAATCTGTAAACATTTAGGAAAATCTGTAACTGATTTCACCAGAAACTGAAGTATGTTGGTCAGAATCTGAAGAATACGGATTATTCAGGTGATACTGAGTGGTTTTGTATGATAAATCTCCTTCTACAAGCAGTTGAATGATGAAATATTATAGGGTAATGAGGGCTCTGTGCAGGCCATTAAAGAATTAGAAATTAGTTATCTAGCCAAGCACAAACAATGAGTATAAAATGTGGATAAGTACCATTTTGTATGAATATGATTTTATCGAGGTTGTTCCAAGTAGGTACAGTAGGCTAAATATTATTTTGCAGCATGTTTACGTACTGCTCTTCATTTATTACGTGCTGAATATGTATTTGGTCTACAAGCTGTGTGGATGTCATGTTGACTCTATGGGGATTTTGCATCTTTTCAGTAGTGACTTATAAGTTCTTTTGTGCCCAGTAATAACAATTATAGTGGTTCACAAACTCCTAAACGTAAAATAATGCTTCATTGCTTCAAATGATGTTGTTAAATAACTGGCGCTAATCACTGTACCAACTTAGCATGACCTCATAATTCGCCATATAGTGATATAGACATTTTTTGATTGTGTGATAAGGTGTTGATTTGAAAGGCCTTCTGTTGAACATATTCTACGATTTTTCCTCCAGTCTGGATTTTCAAAAATGATAATTTGTACTACTATCTAATATGATTCCAGTACTCATCAGCTTTGAATGACAATTCATGATTGTCTTAGGATTCAAGACAGTTTTATTTCCATGAATTTTCCGCCACCATCGCTGAACTTGTACTATTTATTGTACAGTTCGTAACAAGAGTGGAGTGAAGATCACTCATGCAATATCAAGCATTCTTTACCTGATGATTGTTGTTAAATTATTTCTCTGTAAGAAACAAAATATATTCTCTTTCACTGAAGTCAACTTGATATATAATGCAATGCATAATCATATTAGCTAAACCAGTATAAATAAGAATTAGGCAATTTATGGCAATTTATTTATTTACTCCGTTAATAAAACCTGAATTAAAAATACAACATAAAAATTTCAAAATTTTAAATAAATCTGTTATCCGGTTAATTGTTCACAAGGAGTAGTCACAAGGTCATGATAAAAACTTTGAGAGAGGGGTCAAAAAGTTACCCTGATAAAACCTTTAGGTAACCACACCATTTGCATACAATTTCTGTTCAATTAGTTGATCATTTTAAGTTATATCAGTTAGTTCACACATCTTAACCCATTAAACATTCCTGTCCAACTTTTTAAAACACATGCTTTCACATTGTTTCACAACCATACTTTACAAATTACACGTCTTTCTAGGTCAGAGACCTTCTCCCAACTTTTTAACATTGCACTAAAAATTACATCTCTCTAGGTCAGAGACCTGCTTACAACTAACTCTTTCCCTCGCTTCTAAACTAAGCGTCTTATTCACAATTCACTGACACAGCAAAAAATTATTAATTATACTCATTCATACATTTATATCATATTCTACCAAAACATTAACTATAAATTCATACTAAACCTATTTATTTTACAATATTGTTTTCTTGGATGTCTTTTGTTAAAAGTTTACATCTTTCTTAATTTTAATTTACAACACTTCCCCCATGCGCCAACAACCAATCAGAATCTTTGACCTACATATTCTAGATCCAATCACATGTCTTCTTTTAACCCAAACTTTCTACAATATTACAACCATTATAACACCCTTAGTCCTTTCGGATTACAGTTGTTTTCCCAGAAACATTTACCATGCAATCTTAAATTTTAGTTATTAGTTTATATTTCAGTTATGAGTTTATAAAAATATATATGATTGATGTTCACAGCACGATACCTTATCAGAAAAGCCGTCAAATGAACTAGGAATGGCCAACGTTGGTGGTGTATTCATTGTTCTAATTTCTGGATTCGTGTGTGCATTTTGTGTGTCTATATTAGAGTTCTTATGGAATGTCCGGAAAGTAGCTGTTGTTGAAAAGGTAAATTTTATGTTTAGTTTTGTATGATGTTTATTCATTAAGAGTGTGCAGGATAAAACAGCAGAATGATGTGATGTTCCAAGTTATGGTACTTAGGAAATCATGCAGAGATCTTAAATCTGGTAATGTTACTTTTAATTTTACACCTATCTACGCACCACATATCTTCAACACACTGATAACAACAACTTGATAAGTTCACAAACTCTAAGTAAACTAAAAATTGACTACTACTAATATTTAAAAATAGAGAAGAAACCAAAACATATGTGAAAGTACAGTACGAAGAAAGATACTTAGTTGGTTGAAAGTGAGCTTAAAATACAACAGTCTGCTGACAATAAATGTCAAAACGTGAAATTAATTTTTGGGCTTTACTATTAGATATATTATAGCTAAAACATTGTTAAAAAAGTTAGCAGTACATGATGGTTTAGAATAATTTGTTCTATCAATGTTTGATATATTAATATTATTAATTATTGTCCATGAAGTTTTGATAATATTAATAGAACAACTAAGTTTCAAGATTTCGTATGTTATTGCTGTTTTTTTATAAATCCGTGTATAATTTTTATAAATATTTTTTTTTAATTTGTGACGTTGAGGTTTTGTAAAACTTTAAATTAGTCCTAGAAACAAGAATTCCCTTATTTATCCAATCTGAACTTTGGGATTTATCTTGCAAATTTTAAGGGTTAACCAATATTCAACAGTACATAAAAAATGTGTCAATAGAATATACAAATGACTTATTAATGTTTCTAAAATTATTGAGCTTCTCTCAAGTTTCTATTTTTAAAGAAATTTAAAGAAGATAATGTTTTCATGTATATTATGTGTATGTTCCCTAAATATAGACTTTGGAAAAAAGTGAAATGATTCAAAAGTTTAATCTCCTATGAATAGAGGTCGGAAATTCTACATTGGATAATTTTGATAATATTAGAAATTACATTATTAATCACCGTTGAAGAGGATCCCATCACCCTTGTGGGAGAGTGTACACACCATTTCAGCCTATGAGTTGTTAATACAATGAAAGCTCTCTTATCCTGTCTTGGTTCAACCAGCCATTGGTTTAATCGGCCGGAAATTATAAAAACATTGTAGGTGCAAACATGTAAACATGCCGTCTATCATAGTTTACTACAGGGCTCAAAAATCTGCCTGGATGGACTCATACGTTTTCAAAGAGTGGTTTATGTCAGAGTTTGTTTCTAAAGTTAAAGGCACCTAATTAGACATAAGTTGCTCATAAATACTATCCCAATTATAGACAACATGCAGACTCTAATGAACTGAAATGTAACACTTTGATTTTACATTCTAACAAAACAAGCCTCATAGAACCAATGGATAAGGGGATCATTTAATATTTTGAAAAGGTGTTGTAGACAAACACTATTGTCTGAATTTCTTGGGTAAAATGGAAATGAATAACATGGTACTTGCAAGCTATATTCAACAAAGATGTAATGTACTTGATGATATTCTACACACTACATTTAACACAATCATGGTGGAAAACTTGGTTACATATTAGGGAGTGTATTGAAAAAATTAAAGATGGCAATTATATTGAAGAAAATGGTCCCTTTTAGAGGATAGTGTTCCAAATGATAACACAATCCAAAGAGGATAGTGTTACTTTCTTCTATGACCTGCAAAAGCTAGCAGAATGCAATTATCTCAAATAAAAAGACGTAGAATACCTTGTAAACGAATTACTTACAAATGAAAAAATTATTAGTGCTGTCTGTCAAGGTGATGAAGATGAAATTGAAGAAGAAGATGAAAAAGAAAGAAGGGTCAGTCACACAGAAGCACAGGAACCATTACAGTTAGCAGTGTGATATTTTGAATAATAGCAGGAGTCATCTGCAATTGACAAGTTTATAGAATATTGGTATGACTTCACTTTCAAATAGTGCACAGAAAAAGAAACAGAAATCAATCGAGGACTTTTTAAGTAATTATTTTACAATAAATGTACAGTACAGTTTTCTTTTCTTTTCTTTGATTACTTTATCATGTCTGTGTGTTTCTTTTCGTAACTTTATATTAATAGCAAAATTAAAATTTCATTTTTAGTTAAACAGTACTCTATTGTAATTTGTGTTTGTTAACCCTAGAGAACTTGCATTGATTTTCATACATGAATATTCGCACACATAGTTTTTTCCAGGTTATGAAATAAGCAGATATAATCTCTTTAAATACATGTTTATTGCCTCTAAATGTATAATAATGTTTAAAAAGAGTTTAAATTATTTAATAAAAATAGTAATAAAAATAAAAATAAAATATAAACAGTTTTCAAATAAAGACAAAAATATATTTTTTTACAATCATAAAATAGGAAATGTATTAATAGTTTGAAACTGTAATGTATAATAATGTCTTTAAATTACTTTAAAAAAGTATAAATCACAATAAAAATAAATTTTTAAAGTTTTCAAATAAAAATGAAAAAAAATTTTTTTTTTTTTTACAAATATAAAATAGAAGTATTAATAATTGTTTGAAACTATAATATTTAAAACTACATAATAATAACTACACACTAAGTACTTAATTTGATAAAATAAAACTTCAATATACAGAATAAAAATTCACATTGTAATCACACAAAAATACGAATCCTAATGATGTTACTCGTACATGGATATTTGTTACGGGAAGTAAGTTATACAAGGACTCACAAACGGATGAAATGTCCAGTCCCCCATGAAACCCAATCTCACACGGAAACGAAAAAATAATTGGTGGTGGAGGGTACCAGAACGGATTCCAAGAAAGATGTGACTCAACGCTGCTGATTTTCGAAACATTGATCAATTGTGTAAAAATCAAGAACCCGGAGTAAAACTCTGTGATGCGAGTTGTCTAGGGTTAAATATCTATAGAGTACTGTAATAATCAGTTTTTAGCTTTTAAAGTTGTAAGTAGACATACTATTTTATTTTGTAAACTATACTGCATGCTCTTTGCAATTTATTTACTTTTTTCACATAATTTAAAAATAGCACTGTACAAGTATTTTAATACACATTTACAGTTAAAAATTAATTTTAATATATTTTCTGTTTAACTGGCCATTTTGCCAACCAGCCTAGTGACCAGTCCCATGTTGAATGGTTAATAGTGTTTCTATTGTAAATCTCTTAATTTATCTGTATTTTTTGATATTTTGAGTATATTAATATTTAAGTCCTCATATATAACAAATTTACATTTTTTTAAACATAATTGTTATAGAAATAAATCCAATCAATTAAAAAATACATATAAATTACCACTTGAACTTCAATAGAGCTGTACGATAACTATTTAATATTCTTAAAATTTAAATTTACCATTAGTAATTTCAAAGTCTTTTTCCAAACTGAGATTCTCACTGACATAAAGGGTAGAAAGGTTTATACTATTTAAACAGTTAGTTATCAAGAAATTAAAAATATTGTTTTATCCACAACTCGATTTTATTTTAACCTAAAATTGTGTTTTTAATGTTATGGTGCTTGTCGATAAAAGAGCAAAATATTTCATGTAGCCATATATATATAAAGTGCTATTCTGTATTTAAAATGTTAAATAGTTGGTTCAAACAGGTTTGTGGGGAAAGAAATGGAAATAAAAAGAATAGAATTGAAAGGTTCTCCACCAACTTCCTTATTAGTCCTACTGAAATTATTAGCCAAATTGTACTCCTTTATGTTAAAGCTTGCTTTACTGAAAGCAACTAAACAATTAATCTTTATATTCAGGATTTCATGAAATGTCTTTTGTGTGCAAACCTTGAAAATGTTCATCAGGTGCTTGAATAGTTTTGTGGTTTGGTCACCATACTATGTATCACAAATTGATCAGCTGTATAGGATACAAAGGCATTTTGTCTGCATCTTTGGGATGAACCTGGAAGATTTCTACGAGGACCTGTAGATATCTTGATAAGGTTTTATCTCTTAGGAAACTGTGATGGCTCCATTATGTCATAATTCTCTACACGTTTGTAAATGCCATTGTGGGTTTGGCCAAGTTTCTGCAGCTTGTGGACTATAGCTGAACACACTGTCAGCATTTGTTCACCAGAGGGCATCATACCACCAGGTACGAGTCTCATGAAGCCATTCCCTGTTTACCGAGACTGAGTGCTGTTGTTTCCTTGATACAGGTACCATTGTGGCAGGCTTTTAGAATGAAGTGATGCGATTGATTAGTTTAATGTCATGTTAGTGTTTAGGATTTTGTTCATGTAGGTTAATTTTGTTATTGTTACTTATGTATTAGCATATTTAACAATTTAATTTGTTGTAATGTTGGATATTTTATATTTGTTGTTATGATCTTGTTGTTATTATTAGGGGATTTGTTAATACTTATAGTATTTTTTTAAAAGTGTATTATACCACCAGGTTGTACCGTTGATATATATAAAATTAAAAAATAAAATATTAGGTTTAGTATATAATTTTCTAGTATATTTTTAATATTTAATTCTGAACCAATTTTGTTTACAGATTACACCGACTGAAGCGTTGATGTCAGAACTAAAGTTTGTCGTACAGTGTCATAAAACAACAAAAGCTGTGAAAAGAGCTTCTACACCAAAATCAAACAGTTTCAGAGGTTCTTTTCTGTCACTAAATATATTTGATAGATTTAATAGTAAGGAACATTCTGTGCCAAGAAATGAACCAATGTCAGATTGGGTGCCAGAATTACGGCAGTAAAAATCAATTATTTGGATTTGGTAGCCAGTTTTTCAACAAGAAACAAAGCCAATTAAAGGTCTATAATAATATGTAGAGCTAAGAAAAGAGCATTAACATCGATTGAAAATGAATTTACAGGGAAAAAAAAGTTGATCTGATCCAAGGAGGGTAACAGATTGGATATTTCTTGTATCATTCTAAGGAATTGCATTTTATTGAGTGATAAATAATACAAATTTTATTTTTTTATTAGAATGGCTTATTAGTAAATTTTATTTGATTTGGGTTACTTTTAGGTTCTAAATTTGTTTAGTAATGTTTAAAATACAGATTATATTATATATAGAAAGATATTGCCTAATTTATATACTATATTAAATAAACATTAGTGCCTACATGAATTTAAACTAGTCTATTATCTAAAACCAAATTATTTTAATTGATTGTGTAAGTTTAATTTTCATTCTTTATTTTTATTTTTATTTTTATCAATTACACATAAAAAATATTGTGATCTTGAAAAAAAGTGTTATTAAAATTTAGTGTAAATTATTTAAATTGATCTTTTTTTTGTGTGTTATGAGTCCTTACTTACTACATTTCTTTCTTTATATATACATAGTATAGAGAAAGTTATGTAATAGTTCATAAATCAACGTCGAGTTTTTTGTGTATATATCCATTTTGAGCTCCCCTGAATTCACAAAGTGGTTTTGGGATTATGTTTGTCATATGTACATTGCTCGATTGTCCAAACGTGTAAAATAATTTTAATACAATTTGGTATATAAGCATGTTTTGACCATATGATTTTAATCAAACTATGATCAAGTGTAGCCTATAAGGACTCAAGTTGGTCACCAACTGCCCAAAAATGTTGGTTGTGAGTTATTGGTAGAAAACCAAAATAGTAGCCTTGAGAATGATATAAAATAAGTAATTTCTCAAAATTGACTACCAGTTTGTTTGAATCTTAGTGAAATGTAAATTTCAATTATTTTAACCCATGTTCAAAATCGCAAGTAAAAATAATATTGTGATTTAGGAATAATTCGCAAAAATCAAAAATGAACCTTAACCACCATCGTTAACCCTAGATTACTACTCTTAATTTATTATTACGTGATCACTATTCATTCGTAAATTTTACTGCATTCTGTTTTTATTTTTATTATTATTTTTTAAACTTTATTTTAGTGTTGACTATTTTTTATATTAAATGCTTTATTGTTTTTAAGTGTTTTTAAAAATATTTAACAATGAAATCCTACTTATTTTAACTGTAAAAAAATGTCTTTTACCACCACTACAAGTACGTTTAAAAAAAAATTAATCTGGAAAAAAAAATCGAAAAAAATATAAATATTATTTTATTGGAAAAATTAGTCGGATATTCATAAAATACATCATTTATAAGTGTTTAATTTATATAAAAAGAGAAAAATGATTTACAATAAGTTCATTAGGTAGAATGCCAAAAATGCCAAAATTAGAGTCATGTCTTCACTGAGAATCACATTCCTTGCAGTGATTAATATACACTTAGCAGCTAAAACAAACACTTTGAACTCTAAAATCACTATTTACACAATAAACTATTTACAACATTAAAAACTAACAATAATTTACAAAAAAAAAATATTCAAACACTTAATAGTTAAAACTTTCGCAAACACTATTCTTTCGTAAAATATACGACGCGAGCTTGAGTACGGTAATAACGGTTCAACTTTGAGCTTAGCCGAAGAGACAGTGGCCTCTATTCACAATGGCAGGAAGGTAAACAAAAAGACAGAGCGTGTCCGTTTTTGTCTACGAGTTCTCCGAATTTTACAAAGGGCGGGTCGTAATTTTTACGAATGAGTAGTGTTCTAGGGTTAAAAGCTGGATTTTAATCAAGTATGTTTATGCTCAGTTTATGACACAAGTGAAACAAGTTTAGGTCCATTTTAAGTATTTTGTCAAAAACAGCATCCATGGTTCATTTTCAATTTTAGAATACAATTACTGATCTAATATTTTTACTAACAAATATTTTTCTTTAGTTTTTATTTGGTTTGAGGATGAGTGGTTGAGGAAGTTTGTGCAACATTATTTATATATCTAGTGACACTCTGACATGAAAGACTAGTAAGAGATTTTGTGCTACTATCTAGACCGTGAAAAAGCAAGCTAACACTACAACTTACACTTTTATTTAACAAGCATTACAATCTAAAATAATATACTAAAGCTGCTGCCAAATTTTACGGTCATAATGGAATGGCTTCTTGCTCTGATTACGTTTGTAATAATAAAAAAACAAGTATTACTACATACTACAGATTCCAAAAGAAGAAAACTTAGCCAAAAAATAAATAAGTGCATGTAGAAGAGATAAAATAAATTTAAAAATTGTAGTAATCTAGTTAAAAAACTATTATTTAGAATAAGTTTCTGGAATTCACCATTCAGATGTTAACAATGTTATTAGTTGTATTTAATAATCCTTCCCCAGAAAACCATTTTATTAAGGGTGGGAAACATTTTCTCCACGATCTCAAAAATGAAACGGAGAACTCTTCTAAATTCAAAATCTAATTTTACTTACTATACAAAGTAAATAAATAAAACACTGGGGAGGATACAGAGCTAGGGAAGGCATTTCGTGAAGACCTTTTCAATTTTTCCGGTCTTTAATCTTGTGCAGCCAATGGTCTTAGGAGGCTACTTGTTCCACATCTCACTTGGACTGACAATAACTAAAATAAGGTGAGTACCACTCAATATTTATTAATAATTGAAGAATTTGTTTAAACGCAAAAACCTCTTGATCATTATCGTGTTATGAAAAAATAAAAGAGTGTAAAATAAAGACTTAATGCCCTCAAATATTCTAACAACATCAGAGTCGGAAGAGAACAAGAGAGTTCTAATAGGAAAGATGAAAGTGTGGGATCTAACCTAAGACTACATGAAGTTGCGATTGCCAAGTCTGTACTCACTTAGTGAACCTTTGAGGACATCATTGAAGAATACTTCACCTAAGAAAGAAAAAATTTATTTTGAAAGAATATGTCCTTAATATGTGGTATGTATTATAAGCGACATCTTCTTAAGTTGAACACCTGGTGATCTGTGCCTCAAAAATGGTGAATATTATGACAAACAGTGTAAGATCTGTTATGTCCAATTACAATAATAATGGCTTGGAAGTATATTACAGATTATACATCAAAAAAGACAGGCATGTGAGGTGTGAATAATGAATTTAATTAGATTCAAAGCTTATGTAATTTTGATTATTTATTTAGTCGTTTGATTTTGTGTTATTGTGTGTGCCTAAATATTATTATGTATATGATAGTTTCATGTAACTCAATATAAGAGCTTCATATGAAAATAAAATAGTCTTTCACTTAATAGCCTTACTGGAACATACTTTTTGTATATCCGTCATATAAGAGTTTATCTCTGTAATAGGAGACATAAAACATAAACTCATTTTATCTTTTTCTCCATAGCATATGGCCATAATAAATTTAAAGTCAATTACAATCTATTTTCATTTTTTTTACCAGTTGTGGTTAATAAAAATAGGAATCTACATTTTACATTATGGTGTACAGTATGAAATAAAATCAGTAAAATTTTGTTGTACTTTTTATCATATTGCCAACATTAAAGAAGATATTGAAAATTTTAAATAGAGGCATTGCAATTAAAATCAAGAAAAAGCAAAATAAAAGCTCGGATATTCCAAAATAGTGCAATAAAAACATTCCATAAACATTCTCACTCACCCATTCTCAAAACCAACTAAAACTATTCGTCTGCAAAAATTTCAATTCGAGAATAGTCAGTCAATGGACATCGTCTTTGAAAATGTATTTATATATTTAAATAGCGCTTAAACTTGATTTGACTAAAATTTAGCTTTAAATGATGCTTCTCAAGGTTTTTTGCCAATAATTATTATTCCTGAAATGTAATTATTTTTTCTTACTCATAATAAAACACAAGTTTAGTTTATTACTCGTTATATTTCACTAAAATTTTAACAAAATTCAGTAGAGCTGATTTTGAGAGTTTAAGCTTTTATGGTCAAGACAAAAACAGTCCCAACGTCGATTTTTCATTTTTTTCCCCTATGGATTAGGTACTCAAGAATCACAGCATTTTTTGATAGATGGCGACCAACATCTTTCATATAGAATATACATACTTGAGCAAAAATTCATTAAAATCTATAAAGCAGATTAAAAAAATAAAGTAATACTATTATTTTTTATTAGTCAGGTACCAACAAATTTAGGGTTGTTGGTACCCTAAACAAAAATAATAAAAATTATGGTTGTGACCATATTATGTGACATAGTCTATTATTCTGTAGATTAGATCTAATGGGTACAGCAAACAATGGCTGGAAATGTATTATTGTTTTCCATGTGATTTAAAAAGCGAAAAGCCTTTCGGTCATCATAACATGAAAAAAGAAAAGGAGAACATAAAAGAGACCTTTAGCCCTCACATTCTCTAAATGTATCAAAGTTGAAAAAGCCAATAAGAAATATGAAAGAGAGGGATTTAACCCAAGGCTAAAGAAAGAAAGTATAGATCTAGCTAAGTACCTCAGGCTTGCCATACCCATACCGTACTTAATATATAACTCCTCTGGAGAAGCTAGAAATGCAGATAAAATTGTGAGTGTGTTTCATTTTCTGCCACATTGTTTCACTTAAATTTATGTTTCAATATAAATTACTAAAGGTAGTTTAATAAATCTCTGATGTATCCCTATATTTTTATCTAAGTTATAACCAATCAAAAATCGGTCTGAGAAATTTTGAAATTCAACCTTTCACTCTTGTTTCAATAATAACATTTGGTCTATGTAAACAAACCTGGTAAACCCCTCAGGAGTTCACCTATAATGAGTAAAGTGTGGCATTTCCGAAAACCCTAGCTGGATCTACACTTTTTTTTCATCTAGTTTTATGTTAGATCCCTCTCTTTCATCTTTTCTTTCTCTAGACCAACTCTTGATCACTTCCGACCCTACCGCTATTGAGAATTTGAGGGCTAGAGGTCTTTATTTTATATTCTTTCCTTCCATTTATTTTGTTTATAATATGATGATAACCGAGTGGTTTTTCGCCTATAAGCAACAAGAAAATTAAAAAAATATTTAGAACTAGCAAAGTTATAGTCTAATAAAATGAAAGAATGTTGGGTGAAAATTTGGTTGAAATCATCTGTCTAGAAAAAGAAAAGATTTCAGGAACCTAAAAACACGCGCACCCTCACACAATCGCATAGACGCATCAAATCTAGATCGCCTTCTGTTTAAATTTGGTCTAAATTAAGTAACAATGACGTGACGAACTGAAAACCCAGTCGCACGTGACGATTTGTCAAATGTTTACAAATAAATATATATACAGTATATAGGTACATCAAATTATGTTTCTTAAAAATATTTCTTTATACATCTTGATTTTACACATATGTAAACGAAATCCTAACAGTTGACAATTAAAAAAATAAATCACATACTTTATTACAGTCAAAATCGGCCTGAATATTTGAGAGTTGTCGGAAATGTGGGGTAGTAACTGGCTATTTTCCAGTAGTTTATAATTAGTAGCTGTGGTGTAGGACTCGAGAGCTGAGCTCAGTGCGTTCGAAATGTTAGTCCTAGTAACTCTTGTGACATTATTATCAATACCAACATGGGCTCACAGACACAACGACAAAGTCGTCTTTCCTATCGGTAAGTTACACAACTGATTGACGGTAATTGTTTAGAAAAGCTTTTCTGTGAAAGTATCGACATAGCTATTTATAACACAGTTCTCGCATGCAACGCGAATTTATAAATAATCAAACTTAATGAGTGTAAATATTTACATCACTTTAGATGTTGAGTATATTCTATTAAAGAAACGTTTATACAATTTTGTTTACTCCATAAGTTTAATTGATGCTTTTCTAGACTATTAGCTAGAACAAAAATAGAGACTAAGATAATGGACTCGACCGTTTTAAAACACAAAGGTCTTCACAATACGTATATTCTAAGTGTTTCTATCTTGTTTTTACTTTTAATAATATTTTTTTAAATAAGTGTTATTTATTTGCTTCTAAATAATATTACGCTTAACATTGGAGTTGTTATTTATATTATAATTGGTAGGCCTGTTTTGTAATGTTCTAACGTAGCCTACGTTTATTTATAAATTTAAGTTTTGTACATTGTAGTGTATTATTGATGTTTAAATAAACATAGGCCTAGTTTATTTTGTCACGTTTTAGAATATATTTAGTTTTGTTTTAGAATAATTAGAGATGTCTAAGCAGTTGTTAGATTAAATGAAGTCAATTCTTAGGTTTTGGCATAAATATCTAATTTAATAACTCAGTAAAAAATTGGCAATATTTTCAGTGACGTCTGAATGTCTGTGTGTGATAACATGATTTTTAGAAAGTTGGTGGGGGATGAGGGCATCAATTGAAAAATAATTTTCTTGCTTAAAACTTGTATTTAGGCCTACAATTAAATGTTGAAAAATATGTATAACAATAATTATTAAAATTTCTTTTTAAAACAAGTACCGTTATAATTTATTTTGTTTGAGATAGGTCTAACATCAAACATTATTTGCCTTAATTAAGGGATTGATTTGCTAACTAGATTTTCATTAATATTTTTATTAACTTCGAAAATTCTAACCTCACTGAGTAAAAAGATCATTTCAATATTGGTTGACTTTAAGTGCATGTTGGCTAACTTGTTGTCCTAAAAAAAGTGAGGTTAAAACAAGGTTTATACGTAATGTTTTGTGTTTGTGAATATGCGTTTTGTATATTTTCAAACAGTTCAACGATGTTTGCTAGAAATAACTGAAGGAATGTGATAGCTTATTGTAGTAGTGCATCACGTCTTTCGACAATGAGGATACCAATCAAACGCCTAAAAAGGATAGAAATGTTTGATGGTAAGTTATTAAATTGATATATTCTAAAATTCGTAAATAAGGTAAACCATTTTTTTTTTCACTTAAAACATATTTATTACATAAATTAATTTATTGTTAACAAACTTAACTGTAAGCTTGGGTTATTCGGGATTGCAGGAACAATATTTGATTGTCTAAATACCGAGTGAAAATATCTAGGACAAGGTCGTTTTTGAAGAAGCAATTTAGGTTAAATCATAGGTTATTTGTAATTTCTTGGCGCTCCTCATTTTATTTAAAAGACAAATTCGGAGAAATTTGTCAAATTGATCTGTAGAAATGTGATTGACCTATTTGGGTTACGATACCATTTTATATTTGTAGGATGTTAGAGGTTTTGTGAAATTTGTCACCTAATGTATATTTAAATCCAAGTCTACAATTTACCACAAATTTTAAGTCTTGTTTTGTTTATGTCGGATATTTTTGTATCTTCGAGGATTGTTTTCCTAAACTACTAGGCATATAGGCTAATTATTTTAACACAATTTAAAAGTTTAGGCTCTTATTTAAATATATTTTCAGAGTCCGGTGTCCATGGTTCGTTTTCGCTCTTTGATTGACAACTACCAAATTTGTTTGTCCATTCTTTCATAGGGGCCATGGGAAAAGTCGTTACAATCACACAATCGCAGGGGGCGAACCCCCACACTCGTCCAGTCGTATACCTCACTGCAGACCATTTGATACTTTTTTTTATAAACAATGCAATTTCGAAAACAATTTAACGATAAATTCTAAACAAAACAACACAAAACACAATTAGATAAAACACACTACTAAAAAATATATCGTTTAAGTGAGGGACAAATAAACTAAGGAAAATAGTAAATACACTTTTTTAAATTTCTATTAAATAACTGCAATAAAACCCCAAATAGCTGGGCGATCGAGCTTTCCTCTGGTTTTTTACTTTTTAACCCAAAACTCCTATTAAACTAAAAATTTCTGTAGGCCTAATATTAAATAAATAAGTTTGTATATATATATATTGGTAAAATACTAATAATGTTTAGGCCTACATTGCAGTTAATTATTACAGGTGATTATTATCAACTCTGAAAGTAATTACAAACACTCTATGATTGTACACATTTACCAATTTTTAAAACAATAATAGTTACCTTCCCAGACCTGTGTCCTTTGATTTACACATGCAATAACGTAAAGCATATAACATAAAAATAGTCTGGTAATGCGGTCACAAACTTGACTCACGTTTACATTGTACACATTCGTCATAACCTAATACGCCTTAAATTCCTTCTGTCAAAATTGTCAGTTTCTTCAATATTTAATGGATTATGAGACTTGTCAATTGTTTCGCGTTGTTAAAAAAATTCTAATTTATGACAAAAAAGTTTAAGTTTGCATGATTTTTAGCAACTAAAATCTGGAGGTAGCTTCAACGCACAATTTTACCTTTGTGGTTTAACGGAGGAAAGTGGCACTGAGGGAGAATGGTTGACACAGGAAGCGGAACCGAGGGTGGAAATTATCCCAAGGACGATGAAGAACTTCCCACCTGTAATACACACTAAATTTCTCCCCCATCTACAATTATTTTGTTAAATAAGTAGGCCTACACAATAGACTATCATTTTAACGACTTTCTTGAAATGGCAAAATTAGGCCTAACTGCTTTAATCAACAAATCCTAATGTGGTTACTAATTCTGTGTGGCCTACTTTTTTACATAATTAGTTAAAATACAGTTTTCACAGTATGAAAAACAATAATTATTAATTAACAAAATCAATTAACAATTAATTCCTGCCGTTGCGGGTTGAGGCTAGCCGTGATGTAGATAGGCACTGTTCTGTTATTGTTGCATTTGGAACGTGGGTAGATCGGTTTTGCCCTGCATTAAAATCTTGTGGGCAGTTTATATTGTATTAGTTATGGACTCTTCTGGAACATTTGAACTTTTCCATTACCAATAATGACGTTTAAAAATACCACAGTCTAACCTGTACACTGGCAATTGTTTACGGCGAACATCAGTTACACAACTCGCTAGTTCGCTATTTGTTTAGGTATTTTCCTTAAAGATTTTTTTCAACCAACCTGATTGGTGCGTTTTCCTTTCTTATAATTTAAAAACAAACGATGTGAATTAGCTGATATTAATATCCAATTAAGACACTTTTTGTTGTGTACTGTATGTTACCGTGAAGAAAATAAATGGTCTATGTTGGTTTTAAAATCTGGTATTTTTACTATCAGTATTGTTCCTTAATCTTCAATATAACCAACACACATTTTCATTATGTTTGCTTATAGCCCTACTGGATTGTTAATAGTTAATTACTATTTAATTACCCCTTGTATTGAGGTGTTACTGTCGAACAATCCTTACTTGTATTTTTCACTATCTTCGTTATTGAGAGGGGGCATTATCAGATCATTATCAGCTGACCAGGGATTAATTGAATTGACGATCGTGAGTCAAAGAGAACGGTCACTGACAACGCGCGTCGTCAGTGTATTTATGTTTTTAATCGTGTTTTTTAAATGTGAACTAATATGTGTCGTTAAGTGTTTCTATGTGTTTTTATATTTGAAAATGACTGAAAAATAGTTGAAACGCGTCATATAAGATAGTGAAAAATACAAGTAAGGATTGTTCGACAGTAACACCTCAATACAAGGTAATTAAATAGTAACACATTTACAATAATTCGTCCATTCAACAAGCACATAAAGTCAAGACGATTTTTATTTTAAATAGTGATCATCAGGAGTTTCTTGCAAAAAAAATTCTTTATCTAATGTTGGTATGAAACCTTTCATGTTTCATAAATGCAGTTAATTTTTTTGAAATCATTTATGTCAATATATTAAATTTTAATGATTGACCTCAACATGGGATTAGATAAGCTGGATTAGGCTACATATCTTAGATTGCTTGGGAAGTAAACAAACAAAACATTTTCGGATATTTTTGTTGGTTTAATTTTGCACCAGACCATAACCATTTCATACTTTTTTTTCCATATTTTCTTCCATATATGAAACTTCGGGGAGAATAGACAATAATAGGTACAATCACTATCCATTACTCATTTATTATTAATTTCAACATTTTTTTTTTTAAACAGCTGATTTACTTTCTCTCACGCTGGAGGTTGTGTTGTATGTTTTAATACAAAATAAATCTTTATTCACTAGGAAGACAAAGTAGATCTTTACTCGTTGTTTAGAGTTACAAAAGAACAACTTTACATGGTGGGGTGGGGGGGGATAGTATTTTTGTATCTGTACACAGCTACTTCCGTTTCAATCGCCTCATCACACTCAGTTTTGTAAAATCTAGTTGTTTCCAGACTTGTGTATATTGTTTATTGTTTGTGGATAGGACATCTTGAGATGTTCACACATTCTAGAATGTTGGCAACATATTAGCTCTGACGACAACAAATGCTTTGATCAGACAGCTAACGCCTAAATACAAAACTAGGAACTGTAGTGTCGCTGTAAAAGCCTAGTCATTCGTGTTGCAGCCACATTTTTATATAAAGAGGAAACTTTCAATTAAAAAAAAATGCGAGTTTATGTTTTTCAATAAGCACAGAGAAATTATCCGCCAAATATCCGTTCAAAATTTCAACAATATTTTGAGGTTATATTGTGAATTTGTTCCTTGTTTAAAGGCGAAAAACCTCTCGGTGATTTTCTCTTTATAAAACGTAAGAATAGAAAATATACAAAATGAAGACGCATAGCTCTCGAATACTCAAATAACGATAGGAAGAGAACAAGAGTTGATCTAGAGGGATCAAACCCAAGACTACATGGAAGAAGGTGTGTAGGATCCCTCGGAATTGCCAAGGCCGTATTCACTATTGAGCCCCTGAGGGTTCTAGCAATGACTACATAAATACTATAAGACACGACATAGGATAGGGAAATAGTCTACGCTTTACGGGTGCTGTTCGTCACAAGTTTGACACACAGCTATCAGAAAGCGCTAGCAGCACTTTCTCACTTACTTCCGTCAGCATAGTCAGTGTTGTCAGTTCGTGCGCTGAGATAAGCGATTCTCGACCTTCCCTCGCATCTCTGGTCCCATATGTGGCATCAGTGCGTTTTCTCTTACCCGCCTGAAACATTGTTTGACCGTAGAGCCACCTAGCGCCAGTCACATCAACTTCAGATTGGTCACATCAACGCCACCTAGCGGGTATTGGTCAACTCAAGAATAAGCGTAGAATATTTAACATGGCCATGTCGTGTCTTATAGTATTTATGTAGTCATTGGTTCTAGTGAGGAAGTGACTATTGTTTTGTGTCATACAGTTTCCTGAGCATTATTGCTTTGTCTTTGAGCACTATTGATTTGGTTCAGTAACATTTCGTCCCGCTGCCAATTTCCTAGAAAAAAAAGGAACATTTCGTCCCTCTCAGTTTTACAAATGATTAAACAAACTAGGCTAATTACATCATCTCGTAGTATCATCTCGTCCCGACGAAAGTTTGTCAAGGCTTGAGGAATAAATTTAAAAGTATTTTATCTAGTTTTACCAAATTCGATAAAAACATTTTCATACAAGAAGTGTTATTAGGCCTACTATTAACATATTTTTAAAATTTGTAAAAATTATTATTTTTTATATTATATTATAACCTCACCTAACCCAACCTAGCGTATGTGCCAGGACGAGATGTTACTAGTGGGCAAGTAGAGAATTCATCCCCAACCACACGCTCGTAGAATCGGGACGAGACGTTACCGGGACAAGATGTTACCGGGGACGAAATGTTACGACACCATTGATTTGTGTCGTACGGTTTCTCTTAAACATTTTTCAATAGGACTTATTTCCCCTGAAATGTGACCATTGTAATTTCATGTATAGGCCTACTCTTTTAATAAAAACTGAAACAGTATAAATTTCATTAATTTTGGTAAAATTATGGAAAAGATATTTTCCGGATGATGTAAAAATTTATTTTTTAAATTAAAATGCTAAAGATTCAAGCGCCAAAATATATTTTTTTTCTATTTCGTCTAGATGTTTTTGCAAAATGATTCAATTCCAAAACATAAAATTAAGATTTTCTCAAAATCGGTTACAACGATTTTGATCATATTTTCTCAAATTTAGCTTCTAAGGACCAAATCAAAACTTATTGGTCACCATTACTTAAAAAAGTTCCAGTTCGTGAGTTATCGGTAGAAACAAAACAAAATAAGCCTAGTTTCGTTAAAGACTTAGTAAAATATAAAGATTAGTAATCCAAACCCATTTGCAAAATCGCAATTAAAAACAACATATTACGGTTGAGGAATATTTGTAAAAAAAAAAAAAAAAAGAAAAAAAAAGTGAACCTCAGGAAGCCACTAGTGAACACTACTTTTCTTCAGAGAGGCACCCAGCAGACTTCTCTCTAAGTGGACAAACACGTCTCACTACTCCTCTATCAGGAGAACAACCAAGGATACAGAAGCTACTGATAGCTCTTAAGGGACCTTCCCAACGGCCTTCCGTTAAAACTACCAACACGTCTACTTTATTGAAGACGTCACCTTTTTCTCATCTCCGCCTTTCTCAAGAATTCACTGCACAGCCGAAGGAGAAGACCCTACGAGTGTCTTCCGACAGAGAAATAAATAAGGGAAACCCTAGCACCGGCAGCACCACGACCAAAACCATTGCTTCCTGAAAAGGAAACGGTAAGACCCCTGATTCTGGCAGTAGTGGTTAATACCTAGATGCCCTAGATCAATAAAGAGCTGCTAGTTGCCCGCCGAGAGGCGCGACGACGAGGACGCCAACAGACGCCCGCCTGCCACATTCAGCTCCACGAGACTAGACCTCAGCACAAACGGATCCGTAGGAAGATTCCGTACAGCTCCCTCTAGCTCATATACATACCTATTTGGCCCTCGGCCCATACTCCTTACCATTCCCGACCCCGGGAACCTAGAGCTTCCCTGTATCTCGTCATCTATGTTTCCCCTCCGTTTTTAGCCGAGTGATCCTTTTCAGGACCAACAAGTGTGCTTTACACCACACCACCATTCCCCGCACCAAACCTCCTCGACTCTTCCAGGCCAATCCCCTGTAACCACCGTATACCTCACATTTCCCGCACCTCCAAACAACCTCCTAAGACGCAAAAGCTACGTCATTTGGCGCCCAACGTAGGATGTTCAAAGAGCAGCCTACGTCAATCACATTTTTATAATCAGAGGTCCTCGATATGTGTATTGTCAAAAAAATACTTAACATTCTCCACCCTTATAATATAACTACGTATCTCATAATTCGAAGAGAAAGTAAAATATTAACATGATGAAATTATAATGATTTCTGTGTCTAAATTAGTTACCTTGTTTTTGAATTATTAATATAAAGGGCGTAGTCACGTTATCATAACAACGGGTGCTGTGATAGCGTGCGAACATTGAGAGGACTAATTACGACCTCTGTTTGGTGTAATCTAGGATTGTGTCCCACAAGAGGACCCGCCCTTCTATGCCAGAGCGTGTATAACTTATTACTTCATATTATATTATGTATTATGGGTACTTATACGTAGTATAGAGAAAGTTATATTATTGGTCAAAAAGATTTGTGTATACAGGGTGTCTCGTTATGTAACCTGCCAAATTTTAGGAAATTATTCTGTGGGTCAGGATAAAGAAAAATATTAAGAATAATTTTTTTTCGAAATCGCTGTTTTCCAGATATTTCCGCCATTTTGTTTTATTTGCAAAAAACAATATAACTTTGGAAATAGAAAAGATATTGAGGTACTTACGTATTAACGCCACCGCAGCAGAAGTTGCGCTAATGCGCATGCGCCAATAAAGAGCAAACTGGTTTAAGGGAAGCAGAATTCCATTTTTTTCAGCTTTGAGATTCATATACTTTCATTTTATGATTTGTCGCAAAAATTTTAGGCGTAGATTGTCGGCACTTCACTTTTAAAGCTCATGTTTATCCATGATCTAATTTCAAATTATTAACTTCAATAAACTTACGAAAGGTTTGGCCAGGTGATTATATATATATATATATATATATATATATATATATATATATATATATATAGCTACATGGCCAAACCTGTCGTAATATATAATTATATCGCAAAGTAAGCAAATATTGGCGCATGCGCATTAGCAACTTCTGCTGCGGTGGCGTTAAAATACGTAAGTACCGATATTGAGTTCAGATTTAGTATAGGCTGTATAGGCCTACGCATTTTGTATTTAACGCTTTTAAGTGTCCCGAATCTAAGGACTTTATTTTGTATATTTTCAAAGTGATGGACGTAGAAGAGTATTTAATATCGAATATCTCGACAACCATTGAAATTACAAAAATAAATCTTAGGGGACAAAAAAGTTTCATTTTTTAATGAAAAAACAAAACGGATTTTAAAGAATAACCGAGTTATTGACAATAAACTGGAAACATAATTTCTTGGTAGTTGTCTATAACACCCAAGATTGACCTGGAATCAAAATTTGTTTTATTTCGAATACTTTTAATGGAAATAATAAAATCCATCGTTCTAAATTGCATAAACAATACAAATGTTATTCTTAACTATTTCAAAATGGCGTCTATTTAATGGTAGTATTTTTTTTTTTTTACTTCTTGTTTTTAATTTTTTCATTATTTTAAAGTTGCTGTACTGTTACAATTAAAAAAAAAAACATTTGTCAACATTTATGTATGCCCCTATTAAATTAGGCTATTCTAAGCATTGTAAGAAATTATTATTTTTGTTTAATTAACCAATTTATGGTGGACACTGTCATATTTTTTCGTTCAAAAATCGTTACCTATTGCAAGCATAGGCCTACAATAAAGTTGGAAATATTATTAATTTGTTTAATAAATGCAATTTACATTTGTTTTATTTTTGTAGGCTACATGTTTCGAGATATTTAGCGCGATACAAATTAAATAGGGGCCATTTTGAAATAGTTAAGAGTCACATTGAAATTTATTATTCAGTTTATAACAATGCATTTCATTATTTTTATTAAAAGTATAACAATCAAAAAATATTTTGGTTCTAGGACAATGTTGGGTGTTGTAGACAACTATAAGAAATTATGTTTTGTCAATATCTTCTTCGACAAAAAATAAAAATAATATTAAATTTTGTGTGTGTAAAATTATTGGTTTTTGATATAGGCTATTCAATATTTTATACAGTCACCACTTTCAAAATGTACAAAATAAAGTCTTTCTTTTCGGTACACTTATAAAACGTAACATACAAAAGGCGTATTACAAATTTGAACTCAATATAGTTTTTATCTATAAAGTTATTTTATTTATATTTATTTTTTATATTTTGTTGTAAAAAAACAAAATGGTGGATGTCTGGAAAACTTAGAGTTTCCTGAAACATTTGTATTTATAATTTTTGCTTTATCCTGACCCACAGAATCTTTTCCTAAAGTTTGGTAGCTTACTTACGGGACACCCTGTTTATCTGTTTAGAGTTCTACTTGAGTCCAAAAAAGTGATGTTTGGAATGTTGTCTGTTTGGCTCTGTCGCGTGTGCAGTGCTGTACAGTCTAAACGTGTACACAGATTTTAATCAAATTTGGAATGGACATATTTTGGCCAAATCCCGCTATTTTTTCTATTTGTTTGATAATTTAAAATTTGAAGATAACTGGGATAATAAAATAAAGTTTTGCTCAAGTGTAGTCTCTAAGAACCCAAAGAAAATCTCTTCGAAAAGTTCGTAAGTTAATACTTAATTTATGACAATCTGCTCTAACGGTGTCGTTCACCCAAACCCCTGTGCACAATCACAACTACCCTTGACTCACGTGGTCTTGGGTTTCATTTTACCTCTTGAACAACTCTTGTTCTCTTCTGATAATGACATATTAAAGACTAGGGGAATTTATTTGATGCTATTTTCTTCTTCCTTTATAAGCCAATGATGACCGATAGTGTTTGTACCTTTAAATAACAAGAAAAAAGGAAAAATAACTATCTATTTTTGTTTATGATTAGTTTTGGTTTGTTTCTATACATTTGCGGATGAGTGATTGAGAAAGTTTGTGCAATATTTTTTGCACAGTTATTTTCTTGAAACTTATTTTTCCTAATTAACAGTAATTAAAAAAAAATTATCTTTACAAACCAATTTATATTTGTATAATAATCACAGATATAAAATGTATTAAACAATATGTAAACTGTTTATTTTTGTAAATATTAATGATATTTAAGTAATATTTGTAAATAATAATGATATTTGTAAATATTAATGATATTTTTTGTAAGTGTTAATAATAGTCTATTTATAAATATTAATGATATTTGTAAATATTAATAATACGGTATTTGTATATGTAGTCTATTAATGATATTTGTAAGTATTAGAGTTATTTCAAATGATATTTGTAAGTATTAGTGATATTTCAAATGATATTTGTAAATATTATTGATATTTGAAATTCAAAAAACTTTAAACATGGTATTCATTTTAAATACTAATTAGGCTATAGTAGAGTCGTAAAAATAGTTCTGCAAAGACCAGCTGGTACATGCCTTACTTTCCCTCCCATCCTGCATTATTGCCAGATTATCTCCGTTGTTGTAGTTAATCTATTACATTATTTTTTCTCCTTTATATTTATTTTAAATATCTATTTTTCCCTTCTGTAATGTTTCGAAGTGAATAAGTTTTGAAATTTGCTACTATACTGGGTGTACACAGAAATCCTATGATGACGATATCAAGAGATAAAATTTCGTTTTACAGCTCAAAAACTATAGATAACCTCAAAAATATAATTATACCAAATGATAGTTAAATAATGAAAGAATCTATGAACAGGGGTTGTTAAATCACGCGCAGGATGGATGAGCCGTGCCGCCATTTTGTGATCGTTTTCCCGCCTCTCCAAACTTTCACGCAATATATCTTCTGACTCGGTGAAGTAATCTATAGATTTATTGTATAAAATATTAGTTTTTTTGTGAAGTTGTATTCAGTTAATCATGAAATCAAACAAATTTCAATACAATGTCGACTTTACTGGTGGTGAAGCAAAGTTGTGATTAAAACATCTCAACAGCAATTCAGTGATGGCCCTCAAACCCCTTAAGAGCGATATCGGGAACGGAAAAGCCACCGCGGTAGAGGTAAGCGCGTCAACGACGGCGTTAGTGGCGCGGCGTCCATTCAAGTAGATTGTGACATCGCTTCAAGTCAAGGCCACAATGTATGGACATTGATTATGTGCATCACAGTACATGGAGAAACATTAGGCGGAAGCTAATAAGGGTTTCACAAACGTATTAACACAATGGAAGATACTATCTTTGATTTCCTTCTTGATACCAATGACAATAACACGATCTCTCACCAAACATTGTAGACTTAGTCAAGTTATACCTATCTCTGTACCCGCGACTAATATAATACATCCCGTGTTCTGTCATATAGGTTGTCTGGGTATTGGTACTGTGTTCCTTTATATTTAATCTATCTTTTAGCATTTGTGACAACATAAATCACTTATTAGGTTAGAATGCAAAAACAGCTGTAGGTATTAACTTGGCAACGCTGTATGAATCAATGTTCGACTATTTTAGTAATTTAATCAATAATGCTCAAATGTAACCATTTAATTAAATAAATGGTGCAAAAAATTGCACACACTTTTTTACTCGCCCATTTTCTAAACCATATAAAACGAACCAAAACCTAATAGTCTCCAAAAATGTCAGTTCCGGTAATTGTCAATCAAAAATTGAGAATGAACCGTAGACACCAGCTTTGAGAAAATATTTATATAAAGGTTGCTTCGCTTGTACCATAAATATGTATTTGGTGTAAATCATTTTTAATAGCGCATTTCAAGTTATTTTTAGTTTATTGATGAATTATTCCTAAATTTATTGTTCTTTTATTTTCGTTTTTTCAAACAGTTTTGGATCATTTATTTTCACATTTCACTAAAATTTGTAGAGCTGATTTTGAGAAATTTCATCTTTTATAACAGCCTAAATGGCTGAATTTTTTATTTTTTACTTATAACTTACAAAGTGACTTATTTGTAGAGATGGTGTCTAATACATTTTTTAAGTTATCAAAAAAAAGTCTCAAGATACAGTTAAAATAATATATGTCCAAATACAAATAAATGTTATGAAAATCAGTTCACAGATTTGGGGTATAGAATACTGAACATGTGTTATACAACAGATGATGGAAAGACAGACATCATTCAAAAAATCACTTTTTTGGATTCAGGGTACCTCAAAATGGAAATATAAGTTAGAAAATAGACATCATATAACATTCACTATAGTGTGTTTATGTGTGAAAGTAATGACAAAACTAAAACTATCTTACAATGCATAAACTCTGATTAAATTCAAAACGCAATCGTGAAGAAGCACTATAACAATCACATCAAATTATTTTTAATCTCTTCAAAAACATGTAAATGATCCAAGAATTCCTCATCAAGATTCTCATCACTTTACTCCAACATCAGCTGAATTGAATCAGGTAGAACAAAATTCCTATGGATACGTCTTACTACAACAGAGTCAACCTTAATGTGGTTAACTGTTGGAACAGTTTGATAGTGTATCAATATTACAATGGCTTACCATATTCTATGACTTAGAGATATGTGGAAGACACAATCTAGGAGTAATTTAGTTTCAAAAGTCATAAAAATGGGACGGTTAAAATGAGGTGGACATATATAGTCTATCGAAAACAGAAGGTGGACATATATAGTCTATCAAAGACAGAAGGTGGACATATTATAAATATAGTCTATCGAAGACAGAAGACGATCAATGAAAGCTATGGAGGGGGGGGAAACCAGGTCGAAGGAAATGAGAGGAATACCAAGGTTAAGATAGGTTGATGACCTGAAAGGTGACGTCAGGAAGGTGGGATTGTGAAACTGAAGAAGAGTAGTGGAAGGTAAAAGTAGTGGTTTACTATGTTTAGGAGATCAAGGTTCTACCATCTAGTACTTGGAAGTAATGAAAATTTGTATAAACTTTTTTAAATTCTATGTAAATACCATGATGAATTGTTCAATCAAGGAAGTTTTAACATATATTCTGTAAAAAATCCTCATTTCATAGTATATTTGCATCTGACAAGTTGGTGAGAATTTATATTATCAACATCTGGACAAACAGTCATTTCATTCAGCTAAATATTTAACAGATATTTGTTCAAGTGTTTATTTTATTTTGGTTTCAGTAGACTTCACATCAAAGAGTCTCTTAAATATTATTTAATTTTCTTTGCTTCATTAGTTTTTATTTAAATCTGTAATAAATATAAAGACTGTATTTTTATATAAATAACTCTTCTGCTTTACCCTTAAAATTGTTCAATTATTGGGACTAATGGGATAATGTTCATAATCTCAGATAATCAATGAAGAATGAAATCATGACATATATTTGAAATCAAAATGTGATAAAAACTAATTTTTTAGGCACATTTATTTAGTTTATTAAGTTATCTGAGGCTTTCCAACCATTTATGTTTTTATATACCGGTAGTTATTAAATACAAGACACATGTTTTAAGTATGGTCTATTAAAAGCTAAATCATGATTTATTATAATAAAAAATCTAAATATTTATTTTAGTTTATAGTATAATCACTTTTGAATTTCACACATTTTTGATATCATTTCAACACCTTCCTTATTCTATTATTGTAAAAATTAAGTCCCAGTTTCTTGAACCAATTAGTAACGCTGGCCTTCAGTTCTTTAAAAGTGGTGCAATCCAAGTCATTTGTTTAAATGCAGAAAAATTTAATCACATGGTGTGAGATAAGGGCTATATGGTTGTCAAATTTCCATAATAATTTAACAGTTTGATTTGCTGTATGCGGTCAAGCATTATTATGCAAAAAGATGACTCCATTGAATAAGAAGCCATGATATAACTCGTATAAGTTTCCTCACAGCACATGTCAGTATTAATAGTTATTCCAATAAGCATAAAATAAATCAATAAGATGCCTTTCTTATCCCAAGAAACTGTGACTATGATTGTTGACGCAGAACGTGGTTGTTTAAACTTCACAGCTTTGCATTGTGATTTACTATTTATTGGGATCACAGTGGTTGATCACAATTGATGTATGAGTATATAAATTCTGGAATAGTGTCTGCCTTAACTGAACAAAATCCTAACCCCTACTACTGATGTGTTTTTGTGGCTGGTAATCCTGGATGTTGTAAGCGTAACAAATCAACTATTACTTATGTTTTACTCTAATTCACATTGATTCATATATTATATACACAAGTTACATAGAAGTTATTTTAGGTTTTAGAAGGAATCTCAACCAATAAAACAGTTTAACTTTAGTCAATATATTAACTTATTAATATTTTTGTAATCCTATAAACCTCAAAAGTATTATAATCCATATAAATGGAAACCTCAATAAAGTAAAGCAAGTAAATGTTTTAAATTTGTTGGTCAAGTAAAAACTTCTTGAAGTTAATTGAAGGTTATTTTTATATACAACTGCTCATTACATATTGCTTAACACCTTTGTATTTAATACTGAAGCTCATGCTGTAAACCTATTGGAGCAATCACATCCATGCTTTGAAACCGTGCGTGAGCTGTTTTGAATGGCTGTCATTTAAAAAAAATAATAGAGTAATACAAATTAAGAATGAAAATACATCAACACGGTTTTTAACCACAGTGATAAAACAGAGGATTAACCTCCTTGATGTTCATAAGCCATTTTTTAATTCTCTTTGAAAAAGCATTTTGTTTGACATGACTTTGTTATATCTAGTAACTTATTAAATGACTTTTGAGCAATATATGAATAAAAATTAATAACATATGTTAGTTTTGCTTTTCAATTAGAAAATAAATATAAAAATTTTAATATCTATATTTAAAAATAAATTTATAATTTACAACTTTAAATCACCTAACCATTTCTGCCACACCCATTTTAAGTGATATTACCAAAATCAAGTGGAAATGGTACTGAGTATGATGTTGGCAATAATACAGTCACTAGGTACAACATCGGCACATACAGTGCTAGACATTTTAAATGCTATTATTCTAAAATATGTTGAATAATATTATCAAAATTAAGTATGAAAATTGAAAACCCCTTTTCAGGTATAATCATAAATACAAAAACTACTGTATGTTCATCTCATTAATAATTCTTCTTTTTTTCTTTCCCCCCCCTTTTTTTAGTTGGACTGTTTCATCCTGAACAAGCAGAACAAGAACGAGCATTCAGACTTGCTGTGGAAAAGGTTAACTTAGACAACACAATATATGCAAATATGGATCTTCAACCAGTTGTGGAATATTTTTCTCATTTTGACAGTTTTAATACTAGTAAAAGAGGTAAATGAATATGAAAGAGGTTTAGACTTAAATGAAACACTAGAAACTGCTAAATTGTGCCCAACACAATGCAAACTGAGTATATAAATATATTTCCGACAAATAAAAATTAACAATTTTTTGATAATAATATAATTATATTAAATTGTTTAACATTAATATATCTTCTTCAAAACAGAATCTTTCACATCAATGTTTTTGAATAAAGTTAGTCATATATTTGTGAGATTAATAAAATATTCTGAAGTAGGTAAAAACAAAGCTAGTAATGGTCAAATATGAAGCAAAGATGTTGCTATTTTTAATGATTTTGATGGACATAAGCAAACTTGTTAAAAGCACAACTTTATAGTTATATGTTCTCCCAATAAACAGAAAAATATTACACATAGTTTTCAGATTCTTATTAAAACAAAATGTTTGTTTTTTAAAAAAACACTCTAATTTTTAAATTTAATAAAATATTATTGGTATAATGTTAGTTTTGGGGAATAGTATAGCTCATTTTTTGTTATGTCCATTTTCTTATTACTTGAGGTTATTCTTAATTTAGGTAGAGAACATTTTTGTAGTTCTATTTTGCCACGGTTCAATTATTTTCAATAGAAGTTTTTTTTTTACAAGGTAAAATTTATATATGAGTAACTAGTTAAGTTGGAAAAATGTATGCTTATCTTACCTTATATTATATATGTATATTATCTTATATATATGAGGCGGTGATGAGCGAAAGGTGATTTTATATATATATATATATATATATATATATATATATATATTTATAAAGAAGAAGAAATATGATTATTTAAATACATTTTTTATTAAGCTAAAACTGTAATCTATTACTCGATTTTAGATTGGATTAAAATTTAGTATATAATGAAATTATTCTTTCTTTTTTAATGTTTAATGTTTGATGTTCGTAAGATATATCGAATCAATGAAAAAATTTATAAGCTTTTGAATTGTAGGTTTTATTAAATGTTTAAATAAAATGAATTATTTAATTCCCACTCATATTGAACTTACAGTAAATGAAAGAAGCCTTTTAAATTTGTTTAAGAGCAGTACAGTCCTGTATAGTATATGTTAAAATTTTATATTAAAGAATTTTTAGAAAGATTTTTTTAAGATTTATAGATTTAAGATTTAAGATTTTAAAGATTTATTTTTGGAGAAAATTTAGTAATAACATTAATTTAGGTTAAAACAAAATTATTTCCTTCTGACTGTTTAAATTTCATTTCTGAGAGTATTTATATCAAAAGCAGTCTTTTGGTTAGTAAAACCGTTTGTTTCATTATCTCTGTTTTGGTATCATCAGATGAATAAAACACATATGAGACTATTTATACAGGTACAGTCATGGTGGAATTTCAAATTATTACAGCTCACTAAAGACACATTGTAGGTTCATGAAACAATTAATTGTTATTTAATTTTATTTATAATTGAGTAACCATTCTTATGCCATTTAATAATATAGTCCATTTCATGTAAAGTAAACATGAGAACAGTAAAGGAAAGTCCAGTATATTTTATTGCTTACAAAATTCATTTCTGTAACTCTAGTATCACTGTGTATTTTGTGTACACAAAAACCATTCAGGTAGGCCATCAGTCAGCAATGAAACTGTTAAAAACATTCAAAAAATGTTTTTTAGAAAGTTCATAACATTTAAAAGAAAAAGAGTTTTTGAGAACTAAGTGTTCCTGAAACAACAGTTCAAATTTTGAAAAATTGCTCATGTTTACAGGTTATATATTTAAGTTAATCCGTGCAGAATTTGTGGTCATGAGATGAACTTAAAAGGTATTACTTTGTTGAAGACATTCATGATCAAACTGAAGGTGATAAGAATTTTCTAAACCAAGTTTAGTGGTGAGGTCACTTTTACTGCCGGACATGTGAAGGACTATAATGTTTAAATTTGGACAAATTAAGTCCCAAATAACTTTGTTGAACATCAGCTTGAAAGCTGAAAAATTAATGTTTAGTGCACTCTCACTCAATATCATGTTATTCACCATTTTTTTTGAAAGCACTGTAAGTAAAATTGTCTACCTTGACATGTTGTCTCAAAATCGAAGATTAAAAATTGAAGTTATAGTATTACCTAACTACACCATATGCCAATGTTGTTTGTAATTTTCTTGAGGAGAAATTTCCACAACGTTGGATCGGAAGAGGTGGGCGAAAGTCTTAGTAATCATGCTCTCATGAACTTATACCCATGGAATTTTATTTATGGGGTATGTTAAACAATGTATCTATAGTTAAAAAATTTGGTACTTTGAACATTTGAGACAGAAAATTCAAGAAGTATCAATAACTCTAGATGTTTTAGGCTGGACTTGGGAAGAGCTGGAATATTGCTTGGCTGTTTGCAAAGCTCCTCCAAAGCTCACATAGAACTCATATACACTAACAAAACTTTTTATCTAATCTTTCATTTTAATCCTGTTACACTTGCTTTAAATGTATACATTTGTAAATATTTTCATTTAAAACCCCCTTATGACTTTATAGATATATTGTGCATAAAACGCATAAACTTAAGAATAGAATGTTTAGTACTATAGTACACATCAAGATAATATTAATACAGCCCAGTTATGTAGCAACATCTTAGACTCATTATACTGTAGGATGTTGTTTGCTTTATTTCTCATAAGGTTTAAATTCCATCACTGTTCTGTCATTGTAATAACATCTAAGCCATTTTAGTTGGATCCTTTCTAACTCCTCAATTAAGGACTCCATCTCAAATCATTCTCTGCCATATCTTATTTTCTTCCCCTGTTCAATTTTATTTTCCTCACAGCTCTTCTCAAATATTTCATTCTGCTTCAGTTACCCTAGTTTAAATTTATTTTGTCATTGGCCAGTTTTTGCCACACAAGTAAGTGTAGATAAGTAAATAATTTTTATATTTACTGTGATCTTTTTATTACTATCTTTCTTACCTATTATGGTGTTGTTTATCTAGTAATAGATAATATTAACTTTTATCACTTTGTTTTGTATTTTTTGATTTATAATTAATATTAAAATTAAAATGGAAATAATTCTTTTCATACAAATTCTTATTTTGATTTTGTTAGTTTGCAGTTTGATATCCGAAGGAATAGCAGGGATATTTGGCCCTCAATCTGTTGGTACCACTGGAGTTGTTCAATCCATCTGTGACCAAACAGAGATACCACACATAGACATGCGTTGGGACACATCTACCAGACACTCGGCTAGTGAAGCTTCTACTACTATGAACATCAATCTTTATCCAGAAACCAAATTACTTGCAAAGGTGTGTGGCTTGGTTATTTCATGTGTTTTATATTTTTTACTGTAAATTTGATCTTACACTTAGTAGTTAGAAGCTCAAGAGTAGTTAGAAGCTCAACTGTTGATTATTTAAGTATTGTTGAAATATTTAAAACCGACTTTATAAAACAAGCAATAATTTTAATACAAATGGTTAATTCAATGTAATTCTATACTGAGATTTTGTGGATACATTCTTTTTAAGGTCTCCTGATTCCATAAAAGTGGTTTTTGGAATGACATCTGTCTGTCGTATGTGCAGTGCTCTACAGCCCAAACGTTTGGACAGATTTTGATCAAATGTGAATATATTTTGGCCATATTTCAGGAATATTTTCTTTTGATTGATAACTCAAAATTAGGGGATAGCTGCTATAAAAAAACATAAAATTACGATTGTCGCATAATTGGCTCTAACAATATTGATGTAATTTTGCTCAAGTGTAGCCATTACAAAATGAGACCCCCAAAAATGTCGTCATCTCTGCAAAATAGCTGGGTTGTGAGTTATCAGTAAAAAAAAAAAATTGGGCATGTTTGAAAATTGTTTAATTAATATGTCTAATTGAAGAGATTTTAGGAAATTAAAATTTATATTTAAATTTTATTCAGTCATTTTTAAATTTTGACAAATAAAAATCACTTCTGCCAAAATATTAACACAAACAAAATCACAGTTAATAATAAATCTATTAGGAGAACAGCCTTTGATTTATTTTAATTTTTGATCTGACTCGAAATTTTCAGCGAGTTGATGCATTGTTTGTACACCATTTGTCTATGAACGTGTGAGAAATAAAAATATGTATACATTAATGTGTGTTTGTCTATAGGCAATCATTGGCATCATTGAAGTCATGGATTGGAAAAGTTATACAATAGTTTATGAAAATGAAGAAGGGCTTTTACGATTACAAGAAGTTTTGAAACCAATTCCTGATAACACTAGTGAAAGACATATTCCATTCTCAGTTCGTCAACTACCAGATGATGAAGATTACAGGTAAAATTTAATACTTTAAAACAGTTTAGTCAGACTGCTTGTAGATGAAACAATTTTTTGATTGAACTATAGTACTTAAAAATGTAATAAATAATTTTGAAAGCATTAAACATTTTATATGTTTGACTAATAATAAAACGTTTTTAAAATGAACATTTTTATTTGGCTTTAATAATTTAAATTATATTAATATACACCTTTGTTTTAGACCATTACTAAAAGAAATCAAGAAATCAGGTGACTCTCATATTGTGCTTGAATGTGCTACTCATAAAATTCTTCAAATTTTGGATCAAGCAATGCAAGTGGGGCTCATGGGTGAATACACAAGCTTCATTCTTACATCTTTGGTAAATTATAATAATTATAAAATATATTATATTGTACTGTGAATCTTGAAAATCGGTAATGGTATGCGGATAAATTTTTATTAATGGTTAGTCCCAGTAGCCATGAAATAAAAACCAGTGTTTTTGTATGTTTTTTCAATCTACCTATAAGGTTTTACTTTATATTCACAAACTAAAGAATTAATTTTGTGTAAGTACTAATTTATTTACCTCCTATACCTATTATAGGAGGTAAAACCTTAATTTACCTCCTACATTGTCTTGTTTTCAGTGTTCATTTCTGAACAAAGTAAGTGAATGATTTAATGCTTACATAAATACGTCCTTTGACTGCAAATTTATAGGTTTATCTGAATTAACATAATATATATATATATATATATATATATATATATATATTTCAAACATTTTTTAATCTAATTATGATTATGTTTGTAAAATATGTGTGGAAAATATGTAGAGTAGTAATTAAATATTATACATTAATAGTTATTTCCTTAACTGTTAAAGGATGCCCATACATTGGAATTTGGAGAGTTCAAGTATGATCGAACAAACATCACTGCCTTACGAATAGTAGATCCTAGTTCACAATATGTTCTGGATGTGTTAGATGACTGGAGAAGATTGGAACGAACACGAGGAAAACACTTTAATTTGGGGGCTAACGAGATCAAGGTGAGCATTAAAAGTAATCTTTGAAAGTTAAGATATATAATACAATTTTAATAAGAGAAAAATTGATTACAATTTCTAGCACAAAATATGTTGATTAACTCTTTTTGAGTTATATTTTGATTATTCTAGCTCATGGATCACTGAAGATGGTGAAAATGTGTTTGACATGCATTTGAATTAATAAACATATTATTTGTGAGAAATTGTGTTGAAGTTTGATTTTAATTTTAAACAATTTCTCATGTCAAGTTCAATATTTATAATTTTATTATGAATGAAATAAACACGTTAATTATTTGTACAAATACAATTTTTAGTTACAGACAAGTACTCTGTTTGATTTTGCAAGGAATGTCTTTAAATGTGTATTAGGAAGTGATTATTATTCTAATAGCGGTAATATCGGTTTTTGAACACATTGGAGTGTGCCTATGTTAACACTTGTGAGAGTTGTTGTTATACATTGTTTTATTTTGTATAGTTTATAAGAATGGATAAATCACCACTATGCATTTGATATATCACCACACCAGAATAAAAAAAAATTACATATCATTCGATCCAGATTTCTTAGTGGCTGATATCTGAATATCATTGAGGGTTTAAAGCAAGCATAGCGAAACATGTACATCCAGATAATGTCGAACATCTTTGTTCAAATGAAGTGAAGCTTTTTTTCTAAATTAAAAAGTCAGTTCAGATCAGGTGAAAGTCCTGGTGGTTGGTGTTGGTTGAAAGGATTGTGGTGGCAACCAACCATAAAGTGACTTTGACACAAGAGTGGCTCAATTGGCTCGGGAAAATACTACTAGTGCAGAAAAAATAGAATAATATTGATTTGAGAGGAGCACATCGATGCAAATAACTTCTCTGAGATCTTCAAAAGAGAATAATGCATCATGTGTGAATTCTGGTCTACACCAAGAGAGTACTACTCTGGTTCTGGATTTGGAGGCTGAGTTAGTAGGAAACGGTTTTGACAATGTAGAGGAGATGATTGCAGATGCGGTTCTATTTACGACTGATAGATAACAACTTGAAAACCTAAAGAGACAAAAAATCAAAGAAGTGGATAGAATGAGGAGGAACAGATGAACACTATTGGGGGACATCCTCACTATATGCAACAATTTGTCGGCAAGGAAAAGAACTTTAATATGTTCATCTAGAATGGGCTGGTCCACATAGAATTTGATATTGGGTGGAGGTGCCTTCAAATATGGCCAAAGTGAGTGTAAGTTGCCTATGTTGGAAGTGTGGCCACAGGCAGCATAATGTCAGGCGGAACCGTGGTGTGTCCTTTAAACCGAACATTGGTATTTAGATATATCCTTGAGTCATATTCCAAGTTTGGGAGCTTGCATGTTTTTTTAGGGACGGTTTAGTATCCAAAAAGTGTAAGTCTAGGAATTAATGAAAGTGTTGCATGAAACATAAACAGGTGCAGGGCTTCCAATGGAGTAATAGCGGAGTTGCTGTGTGAGACTGATACTCACATTACCATTATCAGTTAGCAGTACCACAGTAAAGACAACCAACCTGACATGGTATGTAGACCTCTTAGGAATGACCTCAATCTGGATTACAATATATATCTCTGAATGAAGGTATTAAAATGTATCAGGACAAACTGAACACCAATGAAGATGCTATTTGTGAATTCCACATTAGTCTTGTTATTGTCGAAAATTTCAATGCCAGAGCCAGGGAGTGGGAAATGAATGTCTCCTACTGACAGTAGGGACAAATTGTGGATGTAGGCTTATAGACTACTAATTCTTAATAATCTCGTTTAATAGACACACCTCATATTTGCATTTATAGGAAATGGACCAGATTGACATTGAGTTTAAAGGAATTTTTTAACAAAGTTCTATTATATATTTCTAATTTTAATATTTTGAATTGTTAAATTTTGAAGGGTTTAATCGAATTAAAAATGTGAATTTCTCTGTTTTGATAAGGTAGACTGAGTCTGCACTGATGTATGATGCTGTAACTATCTATGCTAAGGCTTTACACAGAATCGCTGGTCAGCCTAAAGTAAAACCTGTAGAGTGCAGCGACGGTGAAAAATGGAAATATGGCTTTACTTTAATTAATTATATGAAAATGGTAAGAGCAGGAATGGTTTTTGTTATAAATAAATTGTAATCTGGTATATTTAATCAAATCTGGTTGTTAATTTTTAAAGTCAATATAATAAGCAATAAATATGGCATATTTAGAGTTTGTAAATTAGTAGTTAAAACAGTTTAATGATGAAACCAGACTGTAAATTCATTTTTAAGCTGACTGAAATTATGGTTTTTTTTGTGGATTGTATAAAGAAGTAATTTTGTCTTATTGTACAAACTTTCTCTTATTCACACAAACATACTAATATCCTGAACAAATATTCATAAAGGAATTTGGACATATGCTATACTTTTAATTGTTTTAAAAAAAATATCATTTGAAATATTTGAGAAGAAAAAGGGGTAAATAATTATTATCATAAAGAAATTTTAAAGTTGTTAATGTAACAAAGTTTAGCTCAATGTTAATTATTTTAACAGGTTATTTAATGATATTTAAACCTGAGGCTATAAAAAAATTTAAATCAGTAAAACAGTTGTAAAGAATGACTTAATATTACATTGCTGATACATATATATTTTTGTGTATGTTATTTAGTTAATAGAGGAAGGGATGTCAGGTGGGATCAAATTCGATCAATATGGGAGACGCAACTTCTTCCGATTGGAAATTATAGAGTTATCCAAAGATGGATTCAAAAAAATTGGAACGTGGGATAGTATCCATGGTGTGAACTATACAAGAACACAGAGAGAAATGACAGATGCAATTTCTGAAAGTATTACAAATAAAAAGTTTATAGTTACATCACGACTTGTAAGTGTTAAATTTTGTTAGTCGATTCACAGTCTTATTGTGTATTTTGATATATTATAAATATTGTTGTTAAAGTTTTCATTTAAATTACTTATTAAAGTATGCTATTTATATTGTTTTCATAATAATAGAAAAGGTTTTAAAAATTTACTTGATTAGCTATAAACTTACTGTCTCTTAAATTATATCTTAGCCAAATCGGCAACACTATAATTGTCTTGTAATTATATGTCCAAGCTTTCTTCAGTACTTTTTTTTGATATCTTTAGTAATCTACCTTCAGACAAATTTAAGTTATTCCAAAATGATATTGCAGTTATCTTGAAGGTTTTACTTTACTATAATCTTGGAAAATTCCACTGGTGCTGCGAGCCTAGTGGATCTTACTTTTATATAATTTATATCATTTAAAATCTTCTCAATTTTCTTATTACCATGGATTTGATTTCCTCTACATATTCTAACCATCATTTCCAAATTCTTCCTGTTCTTTTCAACTTATAGTTTGTGTATAAATAATTTTATTCACTCTCCATCAATCATCCTTTTTATATGTTTTAAGCCATTTTGACCGCTTAAACTTTATGTTGTTTCCTAAGGATTTTCTCACCTACGCTAGTCCTAATTTGCAATATTCTGTAAATATTTTGTATTTATATTCTACAGATACCTTTAAAGATCTTTCTAAGATTTTTGAACCTAATTATATACTTTGTTTTTAGAATAATCCACTTTTAATAGTAATTAACATCTCCCAAAATAATAAATAAGAGTGTCTATTTTCATCTTTCAACTTGCAAGTTTTAATCTTCTATATTTCACATGCAAGTGTATTTTTACATGTGTCATATGAGTTTTGTTATTTGAAAGTTTTAACTAAATTAGTTAGTTAGGTAGTTATAATTATAGTTAGTTAGTTATAGTTTAGTTATTGTAGCTCATGTATCACTGAGGATGGCGACTTTGTCGTTGAAACTCGTTTGATTAAGTAAACATAATATTTGTGAGAACTTGTGTTCGAGTTTTATTCTATCAAATATTATCTCACAAGTCAAGCTCATCATTTATTTATAAAGTTTTTAATCGTTTCCCAAAATAAACTCTTCATAATTTCAAATAAAGTTTGAAAAAGTTAATAAAAAGTTTCTTGATCTTTAACAGGCAATGTCCAGTATTCCAAACTAATGAACGTATAGTAGGTTTAAATTGTATTTATATGATGTTTTGATTTTTATGTATGCATTTTATGTGCACCGTTTTCATGTATATATGTATTAAATATTTAAGGCTTAGTTTTGTAGTCTTCATAAATCTGACATATCCGATCACTAGATATGACATATCTGACATATCTAGATGAATGGAATGAATAAACATTGTTATTATAGTTTATTAAGACATTTACTATTAATTGTGTATATAAAAGTACACATTTTAAATATTTGTATACAAAAAATATGGAAAATTTCTGAATGAACTATAACAATAATATGAACAATCCATCATTATCCATAACTTTAAAAAAAGAATAGAATATTGATTAATTTTTATACAATCTTTTTTACCATTCCTAATATTTTCTTATTATTTATATTTGTCGACACATTTCGGAATTTCTTTGTCTTCTAGTATTTTAATTTAGTACTAAATTTGTTCATTAAAGTCATATATATATATATATATATATATATATATATATATATATACTTTGCCACACCCAACTATCAGCCTCTGCAGAACATGAGATTGACAGAAGATAGTCCTCAAATTAATTATATAGAACCCCAGAAGATATAATTATTATAAGAATATTGAAGTTTATGTAAATTTTAATAAACCAATTTGAATTCAATGATGTTGCATATTTAAACAATTATTTTTTTGTAAATATAAAAATAATATGTTTACAAATAAGTATTTGTATATTTAAGGGACGACCATATTTGGAAAAAGTCGAAGGAGATGGCTTAGAAGGAAATGCTCAATTTGAAGGATACTCTATGGATCTCATAGATGCTGTTTCTAAAGATTTAGGTTTCAAGTACGAATTTAAAATTGTGAAAGGGAATGAATATGGAAGCCTTAATAAAGAAACTAAACAATGGACAGGACTTATACGAGAGATACAGGACAGGGTAATATATTTATTATTTTGAAAAATTGTAAAATGTAATATTAATACTGTAATTTGTGTTAATTACGTGTGATACAGTTACTGACTTGTGTAACAATAAAAAATGAAGGGGTTTTAAAATTGATTTTACTTTTGAAGAGAAATGAAGTTATTAATTATTTGATTTAAAATTTGCACAGCAATTAGGGCGCCAGGAAGCTTTCGCTTACCAATTTTGAAAAATGAAGTTACTATTAAAACATCTCAGGGGTAGGTTCTTTTAAAAGTGTACTACAGTGACTTATCTGGCGAAATGAACAACTCTTATTTTTGCTGAAACTTGACATGAATTTATTAACAAGAATATTAGTAAATTAACATCATTATTAATATAAATCTAATAAATCATCTATATTATGCATCCTATCATTGATTCTCTTGTATTGCCTGAAGGTCTAAGTTTTTTTTTAAATCTTGAATTTATTGTTTAAGTTGCAACTAAAATTTTATGTATAAAAATTGAACAGATTGAAATTATCTGTTTTCTATTTTTGAATTTACATTATATAGAAAGAATAAGTACGTCAGTAGACATCTATTGTTCTCTGACATAAAAAACTATAATTACTTGAAAATATTAAATTTATAAAACTAAAACATCAAACAAAATAAATTTTACATAATAAACAAATTGAATTCTAAGTGTTGTATAACACAGAATTACCAGTCCGTTGTCGTAAAACACATTACTCAATTATTGTGGTCCATGCAGCGTGTTGTTTGATGATAGTTCCATCATTCAGTACGCGAAAAAAGAAGACGTCCGTCGGAATCATTTCAATCGCACTTCGCGAATGTTTGTATTGAAAAAGTCTGTTAACTCATTAGTCCATTCTACACCTTATGATTGTTCATCTTCCGACCGTATTCAGATACTACGCGTGTGATTGTCTATTGTCTTTCTATGAAACACGCTATTCGTACTAAACACTTCTAACACTCTTCTCTATTCAAAAACTAATACCGTTTGTCACACTTGTCTACATTGTTCAAATTACTTTACTTTTTTAACAAAACTTTTCAGACAAATTACTTATAGGTCTGATCTCGTCAGTACCATGCTAATGCTCCTCTAAAAACACCTTCACCCTCCAAGCTCCTTACTAAGACTGCTTTTAACACATCTCATCTCCTCAACACTCCAACTAAGACTGACTTTATTACCTCGTGGTTATTTTCCACATCTTCCGGTACAGGGTCCACACTTCTCTATATCACGAACTGTCATTCAAATCTCGCAGACGCATGCAATAAATGTCTTGCATACGTTCACTGTTCAATAGTCTTATTCCACAAATCTCATGTCTATATTTTTAACACACAACACTATTTAGTTACAGTACTTATTATTAATTATATCCAAAATTCTATACATTATTATTTATTTAAGTTTGGAAACCTATGTTAATTTAATTCTCTTTATTTTGAAACGTAATACAAGTCATGTTTTCGACTTATCTATCCCCTCCCAAATTGATTCTAAACGATTCCCGGTTATTCTATATTCAAATTAAATTAGCCATTTTACAGGTATTACACTTGTGATGTATGTGGAGTATACACAATGAGTATTTAGTTTACAATATTGCCTTTGTTACTCTGAGATCATGATTTTGTGCATTCATGTTGAGTTAGTTAATTTGGTGACAAGGCACTGACATTATATTACGTCATATATATAGAGATGCATTGTGGTGTGTGTTTTAATATTTAAGAAAATTGAGATGCATGCTGCATATAGTTTGTGTTCTGTGATTTATATCTTGAATTTGAGGAACTTTAGATTAGATAAAATTCACAGTTAGATTTATTTATCTGAGATGGGTGCAACAGAATGTTGTGAAAATATGCATAATAATGAACAGAGCATAACTGTCTTGGCTGAGTAAAAATTTGATGCATTTATTTGTAGAGAAAATTAGAGTAAACAGACATTCACCTTTACATCACTTTCCCTGAATTTTACACACATTTCATGTTCTATTCTTCAATAAATTGTTGTACAGTAATTTGTAACGACTAACAAATATACGACCTTTATGAGTTCATATACTTATGTTACTTAAAAAAAAATAAAATGAATGAAATTGAATTTGATTTTACAATTGAATTTAAAAGTTTGCTCAGCATTTACGGGCGCCAGATGAATTAACATCAATTTAGAAAAGTTAATTATTTTTACTTTATGAATTTAAATTAAATTTAATCTCGGGTGTGAGCTCTGTCAAAAGTGTACTTTCAGTGACCTGGTTGAATGAAAAACACTGAAACTGAAATTTTAACATAGATATTTATTAGACATTTATTAGACATAAAAACATACCCAATACATTATCATTTGTCATGAACAATTTTGTCATGAATCTCACTTATTTCTAACATCCTATCAATTAATTTTTCTTGGCTTTTGCCAAAGTCTAATTTCATTTAAAATTGTTAAAAATTTATTTTTAAAACTTGCAAGTATAATTTACTCTAATGAATTTAAAAAATATTAAAATAATTGTTTACTTATCTGACTGTAATATAAAAAGTTAATTGTATCAATTACCAATTTGGTACTCAGATTAAAAAATTTACTTGATTAAAAAAGACTGAATTTATAACTATTACACAAAAGAAACATAATATATTTTTACATAAAATTACAAAATTTGAATATAACGTGTTATATAACACGGTTTACCAAACTGTAGAAACTCATTGTTCATAAGGTCGACTGATAGAGGTCCTGCATCTTGCCTGGTATTCTAGCGTTGAAATTATGTTGACTACACCTGTGATTCTCTTAAAATCTATGTTGCAATTCTTTAACACCATTGTTCATACAACATATAACATACAATAGTCTATTGTCCGTAATCACAAAGCACATGTTCAGTTTCGAACAAACTAGTTCTTTCTGCAATTTCAAGCAAGTACGATTTCAAAAAACATAGAATTATTGTCTTTTGAACTCATTACAATGTCTGTCCACTATGTCTTTCTCGAAATAACAGTTTCTAACACATTTTACATTTTTAATCTAAAACTCGGTGAGCTATACTTAAACAAGTCTCTCTCATTCAACCTCTACACAAAGACTGATTAAAATACGTAAAAATATTGTTCTACGAACTTATTACAATGTCTGTCCACCATGTCTTTCACAAATTAACAGTTTCTAACACGTTTTACATTTTTGAATAATATTCGGAGAACTACATTTCACCACCTCACTACTCGAAGTTTCTTACTAGACTCCTGGACAAAGACTGCTCTGTCACATGGCTGTGTTCAATATTCAACTTCCCGTTGTAGGTACCGGATATATTCCAATTTCTCGACATCAGTTAATCATTTGCAACGTTCCATTGAAAAACAACTACTCACTTCATAAAGCGTTCAAACACATCATTTTACAAAACATACAATTAATAAACCCCCCTTTTTTTTATCATTAAATTATCCTAAAAACTATACATCATTATTTATTTATATTTGGAAATCTATTTTATTTATAAATTTATTCTGTTTAATACTGAAAATCATCAGATACGCATTTGACTCAAGTCATCCCCACTACATTACCCGCGATTTTAAATATTTAATCAAACAAACATATTCTAGGTATCACAAATTGTTTAAAAATAAACGGGGTGAAGTTACTTTATTACATTTAATTTTAAATAAAATGATTTACTCAACATCATTATGGGCGCCAGGAAGCATTACGCTTACCAATTTTGAAAAGTTAAAAATTTGACTATCATAGTTCATTAAAAAACTCTCAGGGTCGTAGATACTTTTAAAAGTGTACTTTCCAGTGGTTATATGGTAAATAAGAAGTCCTTATTATTTTTCTGAAACTGAACATGTAATTTATTCAAACATCAGATTATTAACACACATACATAAATTTGTCATTTGCAATTATATTATATTCAAATTTAAAATAATTTTGTCTTGAAGCGACCAAGTTTCTTGTAAATGACTCTACTTTCAAATTAGTTGCAACTCTGATTAATTAAATTTTTATCAGTAACTTTGTCTCATATTGAAAATTATGATGCATTATCAAGTTAGAAATTTTCTTTAAGTTAGATATTCTTAAAATACTTATTACATTTAAATTTACTTCTTTGACAAAACTCTAGCATATCTCAATTAGGTACAATTTAAAAGTTTTATCATTAATAAATTTATACAAAGAAAACAAAATGATATTGTCTGTTATTTGTGTTACCACATTACAGTAATCTCCAAAGTAGACTTGTAATAAATATAAAATATATAAGCTTGTTTAACTTGAAGAGTTCTTATATATTTTTTGTTACAAAAAAAAATGAAAATAAATTTTTATTATTATTATTTATAAAGATATGCCAAGCTTTTTATGGGCGCCAGGTAGCGTTAGCTTACCAATTTTGAAAAAAAAGGAAGTTAATTGTTATTATTAAAATCTCTCAGGGTCGCAAATCCTTTTAAAAGTGTACTTCAGTGGTTCTCGGTGAAATAAAAAAATCTTATTTTGTTGAGCTGAAATTGAACATAATTTATTGAATTAAGTATTAACATTTATACAAGGTTGTACATACATGTTCATAATATATATCTTACTGCTATTTGATATTTCCTTATCTTTTTAACTTTAAAATTCTGCCTTGAAGAGACTTAAATCCTTGTTTGTGATTCTAAAATTTGTAGTTGCAACTTGAAATAAAATATTTTTATGGTGAGTTTTTTAAATTCTCACTTAATAAAGATTATTAGCATTTAAATTTAAGATTAAGTTCTCTAGTTATACTAATTATTGAACAAAGATTATTAATTTGAATAAATTTAGCAAGTTCATACAAAAAGTTCCTTTTATACAAAAGTATTATATAATTGTCTATGATTCAGGATTACCGCATAACCGTTCCAGTCGATCTTAGGCTCCACATGTTGAGTTTCTTTCATGTTGCAATATTATCACCTTGTAGACTCTATTTATACAGCTGACAATCAATTGTCCTTTCAGATTCACAGCATATAATATTTATATCACTTTACTAAGATAATTGTCCGATTTATACTTTAAACGCATTGTACGTCTTACCGTGATATAACTGTCTCTGCACTTGCTAAATCGTCACCGTTAAAGTTCTACAATTTCTTTTAGATCATACCATCTCTCACTATATCAAATGTCACATAAAGGACTCTACTTTAACCACACTTGCTACATTTTAATAACGTTTCTCTACTCTGAAAACACGTCCTACCACCTCAGACCCCTCTCTAAGACTCTCTCCCCAAGACTGACAAAACCACATGTGTCTTTGTCCAGCTTCCAAACCAAGCGTCCTATTTAATATGCAACGTATGCGAGAATTATTCTCGCACCTAGCAACACTGACTCTGTTCAAATTACTTTGCCTAACACAATACAAATACTACCTAAATATCTATTACAACTTAAGATTAATATTTTATACATAACATCAATATTTTGGAAACCTATATTTAAATTTAATTACCCTAGTTTTAACATTTACATTGAGTCATTCTTTTGACTTCTGAAACCTCCTCCCTTATTCAACTTTAACGTTTCCCGGGTTACTTTAAATATTCAAATCTCAATATAACCATTTTTTGGTTATCTAGGCTAAAATTACCATTTTTGGTATTACAGATACCCCATCAAAGCTGTGATTCTATATATAATATTGAAACACAGATTTCTCTTTTACTTAACAAAAAAAATTTTAATTTCAAAAAAAAAAAACTTTCAAATTCGGTCCCTATAGATTTCCAAAATTAAAAAGTTTCAGCAAACTAAGAATATTCATATTCCTTTAAAGAAAACAAAACTTTAAAATAAGAAATATTCTCTCTTAATTTACATTAATCATCTTATTATAATATAATCTATTGATTCACTAAATCTACCTAGTTGCATATCATAATCAGTCAAACCACTTATAACCAAATCTTATTCATCATCAAAAAACCTTCATCAACTTCTTATCGTTGAGCTGTCCATCACTCAACTTTTATCTCATGACCTAATTCCGTCAGAGTGTCTACTCCTGATTGCTAAAAGAAAAAAAAACTCTATATCTTTTCTCCAAGTCTGCATCAAACTATTCCATAGACTTTCTAGTTATCAATTATACTTTTTAGAATTAACAATTTTCATTTTTTATTTTATAATTTAAAAATCTCTTAATTAATATTTAAAGTTACATTTTATCACTTAATTGTGTTATTTACCCCATCCAAATTGCATTTCATTTTTTAAAACCTATTTTGTCATTCACCCAAAAAATTTATTACTTAAATTATTATTACTCATTAATCTTCTTTTTATTCAAAAATTCTCAAATTACTTATTTCTCTTGCTGGGACAACGCATAAAATTTCTTCCACAAATCTAATAAAACATTAAAAACTTCATTATCAAATTACAAACACTTCAAATTACAATATTACTTATTCTTCTTTAAAATACTAAAAAAAAATCATCTTATTACCTTCAATAAACTTCAACAATCATATTACATCATAGTACCTTATTTCAAAACTCATCTCAATTATAGGCTCTCTATAACTTAATAACTAGATTGCATTAACTCCTTAATCAAAAAACTTCCTTAATTATTTATATGTAGCCCCTTAGGTCACTAACATATTTCGTCGCATTAAAAAATATTTCCTCGTAGAAATCATTAAAAACCTCAATAATTCGTCGCAATTCTCGTAGAAACCTCCATAATAAAACATCCTTTTTCCTTCAACATCGTCGTATATCATCATTATTTCACCGTAGATCATAAAAAAAATTCTTCTTAACTTAAAAACTAACTCTTAATGCAATCAAATTACCTTTTTCACAGCAAAACCTCCTTATAGACTTATTTCTCTCTTTGACACCACTTTTCAATATTCTTGTAAACTTTATATCTCCTTCATTAATCTTAAAAATTCTCATTTCATTATTTTCTTTGAAAAATCTCCTCATATTACCTTAAAAAATTTTTTTTTTTTAAACTATTTCATAAAAACCTGCTTTTAATTATTTTCCCAGCAAATCACCTTATTTTCGCTAAACATAATCAATCTTTTTAATCAAATTATTCATCTAAAACATTTTATCTTCAAACTTCCTTATTATTCTTTATTTAACTCAATTTACAATTATTTACCCTCAAAATTATTAAACCTACTTCAAATTACTTTACATTATATTACTTATTCTTTATATTAAAAAACTCAAAACAAAAACTTTAATATTTTAACTTTATTACCCATTTAGTGAAATTATTTTATATCCATTAGGTACTCCAATCTACTATTATCTTATCATTTCAAACAAAAACTTTTAATATTTTTAAACTTCTAGCAATCTTAAACAATCAAAATATCTAACTCTCCTTACAATCTTGCTTTTTTTTTTTTTAAAGTTCCTTTACCCTTTCCAAATTACATCTTATTTACACAAATTATGACATTATTCTTACTAATTGTTACTTATTTACCTAAACCTTAACATTCTCTAACAAATCTTTCAATACTTTATTACATACAATCAAATTGCATACTAATTACAACTAAATTTATACATTTTTTAGAAAAAGTTCATTTTTCTTCCTTTAAAACTCAAATTAGTCACGTCCAGTTAATTCATTTACAGATTGATCAATTCTGTAAACCTACAATTCGTTTTCTTCTAATTGTGTGGTGAACTCTCTCATTGAATCAGGTAATATGGACTTCTGATATGTAATGGTTATGCATAGCCCTACTCAATTCAAACTATACCCACTACATACCATTATCCCATAAACCATTTCAATGCTGTTCTTTATGCCTTTTTTATTAAGACATTGTCAACTATTGTTTAACCCAACCTCTTTGCCCTTGGTTTTATTTTAAAACCAAGGAACCTATATGTTAAACTTCCTTATTCATGTATGAGAACAATAAAAAATAAAATAATAAAAAAAATTATCAAAATCCATTGAGTTGATTTTGAGATGCGTTGCCCAAATCTGACTGTACCTTTTCTACACTGACTATACTCCTGCAGACATCTGTCTGTGATCAACAAGTCTTATCTTCTTCCTATCTCTATAACTTAAACATTGGCTAGCTCTGTCATTTGTTAGACTCGGTATTACTGCATGATGTAATCTTTCCTCAAGATTTTTATTCAACTCGACTTGAAATTATTATTTCCCAAAACTATTTTTTATCATTGAACCTAACTCAAAAAATTATATTCCTAATTAATTATTGCATTCGTTTTACATTTTGTTCAATTTTGAGTTATGTGCAAAGAAAAACTTTTAAAACTACCTTTTTTAAAACAAGTAATCAAAATCTGAACCCTGAATTTTGTCACAACTGTATTCTATCTAGATTCCTAAGTTTTGATATTATTCAATCTCCAATGCGATAATATTTTCAATGCACAATCTTAATCTCACTGTAAGCGGCATCAACACCCTTCAAAAGTAACTTGCATCAGCCTTATCTATGTTTATTATACAATCCTAATCTTTGTTATGGTAAACAGTTGATATTACACTTCCATTCTAACTGAAACCTTTTAGTTCCTTCAATATTATTTCTTTATGACACTATCTCTGCTTTACAAAATTTTACTAAACACAACTTATAATTATCCTGAAATCTTAATTATCTACTAATCTTAACCTTAATAACTAACAAAAAATTCTTACCTAATATTATTCTTACTCATGTCCGTTTGCTTTATAAAAAACTTTATACATTATTATTGTCATTCCAAAATTCAATTTATTATAACTCAATTATAAATTATCTATTTTTTCCGATGGTTTCCCGATTGGTGAAACAATTTATAACATATTGCCTGCTTTCTTAACATAATTGCAATGTTAAATACTGTCTCTAACTTAGAGACCTGTTCTAAGCTAGATCTTACAAATGACCTCATCTCAACCATAAGTTCCCTTTTGTTGACAACACGCTTTTGTGTTGACGAAAACCTTTTCTCTTTCTCTTTCTCAGACATACCATCACCCCTCCTTCTCTCAAACATCTCAGAATTTAACAACCTAAATTTGTCAGCTGTCAGTCTGGAAATCTGAACTCTACTGACTTTGCTTACATTTACATAGATTTCTTCCACAATTGCTTTTTTAAACTCACACTCAAAATTGTTTTTCTCAAAGAGACTTTTAATCTGTTGTTCTTGCATTTTAAATATATTTCTAAATTTTAATATTGCTATTTTTTCAAAGCCTAAAGTTTTATGATAGCTTTGCTTTCTCACATAAATAGCTAACTCTTTTGTTATTACATCATTTATCTTAATTAAACACTCATTCACTTTAGTTTTACCCTTGTTATTTAAATCACTTACAATCTCTCTAACCCCATCAAAATTGGTAACCCCATCATTTTTCTTAATTTCAACATTACCTGTTAACTGTTTTAAATCATTGTTCTCCATAGGCTCATTCTGACACATTTCATCTTTCTTAAGTTCTAATTTCATCTCATTGTTACTTAATCCATTGTTTACTTGTTCAAAAACATAATCATTCATACAAATATTCTCTATTATTTCAGTTTGATCATTTTTAATAAAAACTTTTAATTGGAAGTTAATTTTTTCTTTTACAGCTAATCTATTTAACATTTTATCATAAACTTCATTTCTTACTTTGAGAACAGCATGTAACATTTTAATTATTTCCTTTAACTCTAATTCTTTATTTATTTCATCCCTTCCTAATTCTTTATACCAATATTCATTTAAATCATCCCTACTTATTTCTATACACCATAGTTCAGTTCTATTACCCAAATCATCCAATTTCAAATCTTCCTTCCTAAAACATTTACTAACTTTACCAAAATACTTATCAGCTTCTTTTTTCATAATTTTAAATTCTACCATTACTCTGTCTTTCTCACTTATTAGATTATTATTAATTGTACCCTCCATTTTTAATTATTATTATTATTTAAACTTTAAATTTAGAATTGGTTATTTTAAAATTACTTATCTACTTATTATTAAAAATTTTTTTAGAGAGAACATTCTTATTTTTATGTTGACTATGAATATTCTTACCTTTTTGATAAGAATTTCTAATCCACCAAGAAACCACTGTTTTTTCGACTTATATTCTTATATTTTTCAATATAAGAATACAGCACCACGTTGGTTCGACAATTGTAATAAATATAAAATATATAAGCTTGTTTAACTTGAAGAGTTCTTATATATTTTTTGTTACAAAAAAAAAATGAAAATAAATTTTTATTATTATTATTTATAAAGATATGCCAAGCTTTTTATGGGCGCCAGGTAGCGTTAGCTTACCAATTTTGAAAAAAAAGGAAGTTAATTGTTATTATTAAAATCTCTCAGGGTCGCAAATCCTTTTAAAAGTGTACTTCAGTGGTTCTCGGTGAAATAAAAAAATCTTATTTTGTTGAGCTGAAATTGAACATAATTTATTGAATTAAGTATTAACATTTATACAAGGTTGTACATACATGTTCATAATATATATCTTACTGCTATTTGATATTTCCTTATCTTTTTAACTTTAAAATTCTGCCTTGAAGAGACTTAAATCCTTGTTTGTGATTCTAAAATTTGTAGTTGCAACTTGAAATAAAATATTTTTATGGTGAGTTTTTTAAATTCTCACTTAATAAAGATTATTAGCATTTAAATTTAAGATTAAGTTCTCTAGTTATACTAATTATTGAACAAAGATTATTAATTTGAATAAATTTAGCAAGTTCATACAAAAAGTTCCTTTTATACAAAAGTATTATATAATTGTCTATGATTCAGGATTACCGCATAACCGTTCCAGTCGATCTTAGGCTCCACATGTTGAGTTTCTTTCATGTTGCAATATTATCACCTTGTAGACTCTATTTATACAGCTGACAATCAATTGTCCTTTCAGATTCACAGCATATAATATTTATATCACTTTACTAAGATAATTGTCCGATTTATACTTTAAACGCATTGTACGTCTTACCGTGATATAACTGTCTCTGCACTTGCTAAATCGTCACCGTTAAAGTTCTACAATTTCTTTTAGATCATACCATCTCTCACTATATCAAATGTCACATAAAGGACTCTACTTTAACCACACTTGCTACATTTTAATAACGTTTCTCTACTCTGAAAACACGTCCTACCACCTCAGACCCCTCTCTAAGACTCTCTCCCCAAGACTGACAAAACCACATGTGTCTTTGTCCAGCTTCCAAACCAAGCGTCCTATTTAATATGCAACGTATGCGAGAATTATTCTCACACCTAGCAACACTGACTCTGTTCAAATTACTTTGCCTAACACAATACAAATACTACCTAAATATCTATTACAACTTAAGATTAATATTTTATACATAACATCAATATTTTGGAAACCTATATTTAAATTTAATTACCCTAGTTTTAACATTTACATTGAGTCATTCTTTTGACTTCTGAAACCTCCTCCCTTATTCAACTTTAACGTTCCCGGGTTACTTTAAATATTCAAATCTCAATATAACCATTTTTTGGTTATCTAGGTTAAAATTACCATTTTTGGTATTACAGACTTCGGTTGTATCATGAAGATCTCGTCCTGAAGGTTGAGGTCCGAACTAGTCCATGTTGCATCCACGTTATCTCAATCTAATATTCATGATTTTCACACGTTTTTTGTCTCTATTACTAAAACAAAGTTCATATTTTAATATTCACAGTCTTTCAAATTAAAATACCGCTTAAATTGTCTATGTACCAAACAAAGTTCAATTCACGCTCACAAGACAAATTTCTTTACACATGAAATATATAGGTCTGTCCATCTCCCACATCACCTTCAAAACTGATTCTAATATTAATTGACTTCAAACTAATAGTCGGTCCATCTCTAATACTCATCCTAGACTGACTCCACGATTAAATGACTTTAAACTATTGGTATTTTACATTGTTCACTCTACAAAAATCACTTTAATACAAATTTCATTGTCTGAAAATCAACTCCTTCACCAATCAAAACCACGTCTGTCCATTTCAAATGTTCATCCTAGACTGACTCCACGTACACTTGCAAGATTCCGGATATCACTTCTTAATCACGTGACTATAGCCTGAAACCGCCAATCACATAGTAACAAGCAAATTTACTTCATTTACACACAATTTCACTAAAATACCAAACTAATCTTAAGACTACACATTATTATAAATACATTTTTGGAAATTTGTTTTGATTTACTTCATTATTCTAAAAACAGTTACAAATTTCCGTTTTCATTTTAACCAATGACAGCATTTATCTATTTTACCGTGACTTTCCATCTCATATTCAAAATCTGTATATTACATTGTTTTAGATAAATTGTAATTTCATAAATTGTGCAGATACTGAATTCTGGAGGTGTGTATCGAGGAACACAAAATAAAATCGCAAGACAGTAAATTACCCTTTTTCATCGATATTCAAGTAGATGTTTCTTTTAGGAAGATCATGTGTACATTGTTTTATATTAAGCAAAGCATATTGTTTGTGGACTTCTTTATTTTAAGGCCCCACAATCAATGGAGGTATTTATTGAAAAACTCTTAAGAAATTAAATCATGATTGAATAAACAAAATAATATGTTTACCTAGGGAGTTGTACTGATTGTAATAGCTCTCCACACACTGCCATCACTCCAACATCTCACAATATTTAATTGTGAATAATTGTGAGATAATACATAAAAATTATAATATGCATAAGACATTGAATAATTTTAAAGACTAGATACATTCAGTTAATTAGCCCTCCTCCTAATTCACATCAAAGTGAGAATAGTTATGGATTAAAACAAATAACAATATATCATTAGTTGAATGGTATAAAGAGAATGTCTTACAAAAATAAACCTACTTTTTAATTCAATAGCGGAAGAAAGACGGTACGAAAAAGACAAACAAAATCTGTATAGTTAGTTTGAATGGAAGAGGAAAAAAGATATTAATGTGCAGAGTATAGCAAATAAAAAATTACACATTGAACATTGGCTAGATAGTCTGGCAAATAAATTTGATATCATGTTTTACAGAACATTAGTTGGATCATAATGAGATGAATATGTGTAAGATCCTAGCTTTTCATTATTTTTCACTATGTTGTATGCCAACTAGATTGCATGGAGGATCTATGATACTAGTAAACAGAAAATGTCCTTGGAATTTTTATAATTAAAAAAAAATAAAAAAATAGAAAATGTGTTTGCAACAAGATATTTTGAAGTATTTACAGTCTACTCTAAGGAAATGATTATCCTTGCACTATACAAACCACTCAATGGTTGTATGGATATTTCCCTCCACTTTAGGATGAGTACTTTAGAAAATATACAAAGATTGAGACAGAAAAGCTTAATATTAGGTCATTTTAATGTTGATTAGTTAATAAAAAAGTACTAAATCAGAAAGTCTTGTAAATTTAAATGCTAGTTATGGTTTTAGTCCAACTATATATGAAGCTACCAAAATTAATAAAGTTCAGTTATCATCATTGGCGTCGTCAGCATCAACACTTTGGGGGGGACAAATGGGGGTCTGGATGCACCCCCCCGGGACAGGAAAATTGTAGAAAAATTGTGACCTTGAAATAATGTTTGAACACTAATTTAAACCCAAAGTCTTACATTTGTACAAGCAGTTTTTCATTGAAACAATTTGTATTTACCTGAAAACATGTCTATAGTTCGTTTTTTGAACCATTAGACTTGACAACAATGGAACGCCCTATACCACACGCTTGATTCCAAGTCCAATCGTTCAAGAAACAAACTATAAACATACAATTGAAAACTCATTCAAAAATATTACGATTTATATTAAATTTTTTTATACAATTTAGGGAGGACATAATGGGGGGGACGCGTCCCCCATGTCCCCTATGGCGGCGACGCCCGTGGTTATCATGCATAGATAATGTTTACATAAACTTCCAACCAAAGAAATATGAAATTTATAATATTGACCAACATTGATCACTTTGGTCTAATGGTGGTTTGTCACTTACCTGTGGTAATTGAGAACAATTTTATCCTACATTCAAGTTAAAAAAAAAGGTACTAATTAAAATGGGGAACAAATAGTGAAGGTTATATTTGTGTTTAGTTGCATGTTATGATATTTTATTGAATTCTTCGGTTGATGAAGATGTTAATACTGTACTTTTAGAAATATTATTGTGTCATTTATGAAATTATACTTTTCAAAAAAAAAAAAAAAAAAAAAAAAAAAAATTACTCATGTAGGGTAATCATTTAAGGTTTTCTGGTTTAATGAAGATCTGAAATTATTGAGAGTGCAATATCAATTTTTGATGGATATGGACTGAAGCAAGGAATTTAAAATTTAAAACTTATAAACTGTTGTATTTCAGGAAATTAAGATAAAATAAAAGGATGACTAACTTTAACTTCAATAAAAATTCACTAAATAAAAATAAAGCTACTTGGACAGTTATAAATAATGAAACGGAAAAAGGAGGTAGCAGGGTAATACCTTTTAGAGCAAGTGAAATGAATGAGTTTTTTATTGAAATTGCCATGTAAACAAATCAAAGTCTTGAAAACAATGTTAGGGATGAGACACTAGCAATGAATCAAAATATAGTTACAGTTAAGAATAATATAAATGAAGTAAATCCTTTAAGTAGGAATGAAGTGTTGAGGATAATGAAAAACATGGGTAACTCTAAGAGTATGGTATGAGTAGGCTATATCATACAAAAAAAAAAAATTTACTAAATAGTAGATTCACTTGCTATGTTAATGAATATGATTTTTACAGAAGGAAAGTTCCCATCTGGCCTAAAATAATTCCTGTTTATAAATCAGGGGATAAGGGAGAAAAATCTCATTATAGACCATATCAATTGTGCCAGTTGTCAAAGACTATAGAGATTGTGTATATAGAGTGTGGGTTAAAACATAACAGAAGGAGCATCTGATTTGGTATTAAGTGATGGATAGTTTTGGAGCTAAATTAGTTATCTCTGCTTACTTTTTGGACATAAGTAAGGTTTTTGACCCTTAAAGCATTATTAATATCTTAAAGATTTGACAACTATTGTAACATCATACTTATTAGAGTATTTATTGATATAGTAAAACATGTTTTTAAAAATATTTATTTTGAATATAACTTGAATTTGGTTACAGAGAGCGGATCTTGCAATTTGTGATTTAACAATAACACATGATCGGAGGACTGCAGTAGATTTCACAATGCCTTTCATGACTCTAGGTAAATTGGAATATAGTGTTATATTAATTACAAACTCATTCAATTTTTCTAAATATATTTTACTCTTTTGTTATATTATATAACAAAATTAAAAATTGTACAATACTTAAAGTATTTGATTTATTTATGTATTTTTACCATTTGAAATTAATATATATATGATTTTAATACTAATATTTGATTTTACCATGTGTCCAGATGGAAAATGTCCAAATAAAATAAAAATTTCAGAAAATATTTATTGTGTTTATGAGCCCCCCTCACAGGCTCACTTATGAGTATGGGCATGGCAATTCCTAGTTGGATGTACAGTACACCTTTCTTTTGATGTTGGGTTTGATCCCTTTCTTTTCTACCAATATCCTTTGACTAACTCTTGTTCTTGTCTAATAGTGACAGTCTTAGAGTATTCAAAGACTAGGTGTTTTTATTTTAAACCTAAAGACCAAAAAGTTTTTCACTTTAAAATAAAAGAAAAAGAAATGGTTGGTCTAGTGATCCTCCTTTCTCGTCAGAGGTTTCTGATTCAAATCTCATGGGGTCTGAAACAGATATGATATTGACCCAGCATTGTGAGAAAAACTGGGGTACAATTAGTAGCATACCTAACACGTGTCACATTGTCACTTTGGATGAATGTAGATGGTGCTGATATAGTTAGCGAGGGTTTATCTAAAATTTAAAGTTCTATTTATTGTTATAACCGGATAGATGGAAATGGGCCTCATCACTCATCAATAAGTTATGCACAATAGTCTCATCTTCATGACCCAAATGTAATAACTTTCCACAAACACTTTGTTGACTGGCATAATCATTTTCATTAAGAGCTTGTACAATTTGAATTTTGTAGCGATGATAGTGAAGATCTTGGTGTGAAATTTGTCATATGGTTCTGTTGGATAGTCTAAGCACTATGGCAACGAGCCAATCAGTGTGGTCTTCTTCCAATTGCTTGTGACACTCATTCAATATTTTTGCGAGTTTGAGTTGTTTTTACACTTCCACCCCTCCTTCTGTCAGTTGAACTAGTCTCTTATTCCCAGCTTCACCCAATTATTCAAATTCACCTGTTTTGTTGCCCCACTTTGTATAATGAACTCTTTTCTAATAACACAGGTCTGTGAACTGGGTATGTCAATACTTCTCTGTTTTTTTTGTATTATATTTGTCCTGCACACAAAAATCATCAAATAGATGTGTTAGTGCCAATGTATAAGATACAAGAGCTCCAATAAATATACAGAAGGAAGAGAATATTTGAAGTTCTTTGAAAAATTCTTTACAAGAATACTTTCCACATGGTCCAAAATGACTGTACAGAAATCCCAGAAATTAATTAATTCTAGTGAATAAATAGTACTGTAATTATTTTGTTTTATTTGCAGGTATAAGCATTCTGTACAGTAAACAGCCAAAGCCAGATGTAAATCTCTTCTCTTTCATGTCTCCACTCTCTGTAGATGTATGGATATACATGGCCACTGCTTACTTAGGCATATCTCTTCTTCTGTTCTTCTTGTCAAGGTTAATTTTTAATTTACTAAAACTTTAAAATAATACCTTTTATGAATACATTTGATTATGGAATAAAATTCTTAATGAACTAATATTCTTTCTTTTATATTTGTATTATGAATATGAAACACTTGAAAACAGTCAAATAATTGAATATTTAATGCCTAGCCCAGCACAACCAAATTTTCACTAGATAATTCAAATACATTATTTTTTTAAACTCACAGTTAGATTCAATTCAAATATTAATTTGTATAATATTAATATTATTTATGTCCGCCTTGTGACTTTGTTAGTGCTTACGCAAGTCAGAAACAATGTTTCATCAGTTACAATGCATTGCAGTATATTAAGCTATGTTCAGCAGATATACAATAATGTCATAAGAGCTGCAAAATAAAAATAATAAAAAACTATGTGTAATAATCAAATACAATCAACAGAGAATAAATTTAAAGCAACTTTGGAATCAACTCACCTAACTGCAAAAGAGAGCAGGATTATATAACTGATAAAAATAAACTAATAAAAGTTCCAAATGAAGTAGCAAATGTGTTCAAATCTTATTTTGCTGCGGTGACTGACAATCTCCTTTCCTGTGGCACAAATCATGGATCACCAAAATTGAGGGGGCCAGATCCATTGTTTCCCTTTATGTTTCTAGAGCTTACTAAAGAAAATGAAATTGGAAAGAATATTCAAAAACTGAAAAGCAAAAAATCCACTGGACATGATCTTATTTATCCATATCTATTAAAAATACTATAAAAGTATTCTGTGTCATTTGACAGACATCATGAACTGTTCCTTAGTTATTTTTCCAAATAATTTTAAATTACAAAATTAAAAGTAGTTCGTGAGGCGGGAGATCCAAAGAAGCCTTGAAATTATCAGCCTAAAACTTATTCCGACAGAGGTCCAGCATGGATTCGTAAGAGCAAGTGATGATGGATTTAATAATGAGTTGCTGACAACACTTTATAGGAAATCACTTACTAGAAGTCTTTTTTTAAGATTTCTCTAAGGCTTTGACAGTGTGAATTTTGATTTACTATTATCAAAACTATATAAATTCGGAATAAGATAAACAGCACTTAATTGGACCAATACCTACTTCAGAGGCTTTACTCAATATGTTGAAATGCCTCATGATTCTACTTCTGATATTAAATTAACTCCACTTCCAGCTTTCTAAAGATAAATACTAGCGTACCCCAGTAATACTGTCTTGGGGACCAGCGTTTTTTTTCCTATTATATATATAAAAAATTGCTTTCATATGTTGAAGATGGTAAACTATTAATGTTTGTTGATGATACCACCCTGATTTTTGGAAGTGAAGATCTAGAAATCAAAACCCTATACAGAGAGCTGAGCTCTATTCAGTGTCATAGTTGTAATAGAAATGTATTAACTTCAATAAAACAAATTATATTAACTTCATATCAAGGAAAAGTAACATTTCAATTTTAACTGGTGATGAACTAATTAATGAAACTAATGCAACTAAAGTCCTAGATTTTGTGGTTAATCAATGTCTCACAGTGCAACCACACACAGACCATGTATCTAAGACATTAAATGCAAGCTTTTTCTTGCTGCATGTTGATGTGTTTTTTAATAATGATTTCTCTAAGTGAACTATCTGAAGATGAACATAGTTTCTGAAACGCGTAAGAATGAAAATACAAAGTCATATAAGTATTAAAATAATATTTGCATTAACTGTGTTTGTAGATCTATAGGTCTTGTGAAGTAGATTCTTTAAAGTCAACATTCCTATCTAAATATAAATGAACATATCAGAAAGTAATAAAAATTATAAATATATAATAATTACAAAATTTCATGATTTAAAGAACATAAAAAATATATACATTTTAAAGAAATATTATTTTGTAAACTTTGAATGAAGTTTATAGAGGTAAAGTAATTTTTTTTTTAATGATTGAACTCAACGGACATGTGAAATCTGATACTTAATTAAATATGAATTTAAAAAAAAATGAATTCTCTAAATTTTTTAGTTGATTTAAAATATCTATTGTGAATTAAAAGAAATATATAAAAAAACAATAATTTTTAATATTGGTATTTCATTGTGGAGATCTCTATAACTATTTATTAAAATTATTACAATTAATACAACTTATAACTTAGAACAAAATAAAACAATATAATAATTTATTATATTTCCAAAACCAGAAATTGAAAAAGATGAATATTAACTTCATTTTTTATAAATATATATTTTTTATTTAATAGAAATAATAGATAGTAATTTGTAACACATGAACATCAGATATGGTAGTTTTAAAAATAACTTTTAAGTCTCCATTGTATTTAAATACTTTTATAGTTTTTATGCTGTATGATAATTGCTTTTTAGCATATTTATGCTGCTTAAAGTTGATATAGACAACAGTATAAATGATTACTACTTAACATTAGTATTTCTTCATGCACATAGAAGATTAATTTTAGTATTGGTGTGGTGGTTACAGATAATTTTATTACAGTAGGATTATTATTTAGATAGGACAGTCAGCTTAGTTGGTTTTGTAAATACATATAGTTTCTCATTTTAGAATACCAAGCATAGGCTAATATAATATTTTATACATTGTTATGTAATCCAAGTCATAATTGATAAGTAATTCAATCGAGAATAATTCCGTCTATGTGAACTTATTATCCACCTACTTACTATTGACACGTTTTGGAATTCTATTCCATCAACAGAAAACCACTCTATGAGTGTCATCTTCACATTAAGACATTACAAACAGAATACAAATGTACATTACACAAAGTCACAAGTTAAAATACAACAATTACCGTATTACGTTTTCTAATACCGCGACGTGTGTACACCTTCGTTGATCCATGTCATGTACAATATGATTTACCATGTCAATTACAATATAACAGTTTAGTTAAGTAGAGTAAAATTTTGCTATTAAAATAACACCATCAATGGCTCATTTTGATTTCGTATTGTTCCTTTCTTAATACTTCAGTTTTATACTATTTGATTTTTTTTTTTTTTTTTACAATAATTATAATCTTCTCAATATGGTAATAACAGTATCTAGCTCATAGCATAACTAAATCAATGATTGGAGCAGAGTTCTCTTATATATTTTTCAAATAAGGAAGACAGTTGGGGATGGTTTCTACCTGGTTCTAATCTTCATGCACAGCCACACTCACCAACCTCTGATAGCTGTCACTCACCTACTTGACTCTTTTTCATATAAGTATGAAATAGTTCCGTTGTGAATATTCTTGTTTAAAAGTGTAATTGTATTAGTTGTAACGTTACATTAAAAATTAATTCAAACATGTTGTGTCTGTGATATTTTTGACATGCATTATATTTTCTTGAATGTTTTTATATTTATTTTTGGTGGCTGAAGGCTACTTGAAACTACAGTTTGCATATACAGTAATGCAAGTATTTCGTGTAGCAAATCCTGAGTGTATCTAAATAACTTGGGGTCAGTTTTTCAGCTGTTTTGAAACACCTGTTTAATTATATAGGATCACTTGTTTGGGCCAATCTTAATGTTGCTTGGTCAAGGGGTAGGAGAATGAAAGTAGTTTAATAATCGAGCAGTTTAGTAATTAGTTATACCTTATGACTTTGGTTCCATGCAGTTGTAAAAGGCTGAAGCTCATTGAAATAAAACCTACAAGAAGTGACTGTTTGTTCACTATGCAATTTCGATAGAAAATTGTAAACTGTAGGGCTATATGTAAATATTTATTTTATTAAGTCACATTTTATTTAGCTTGGTAGATGTAGAATTTTTTTCGTTGCATGACAAGAAATGTTTCAGGTGTTCTCCAAATGAATGGTCAAATCCACATCCATGTAATCCAGACCCGGATGAACTGGAACTAACTTTCAATTTACCAAACTGTCTTTGGTTTTCTGCTGGATCACTCACAACACAGGGATGTGATTTGTTGCCTAAGTAAGTTACATGAAATACTCAAATGCAGATGCATGCAGTGTGTGTTATATGTATTTAGTTTTGTTTTATACATATGAAATGTGTCTAACATGTAACATGCACTATTAAAATATGTTAATTAATTAGGTTAGAATCTCCCGCAAAATATCTTAAATTTTTTATTTGTGTATATGGTATAATTAAACATTTCTTAGTTTCAATATAAATTTTAGAGATCAAAACAAGATTGAAACTGGTTTTAAATTCTATTATTGGTGAAGTTTTAATCATTTTTTAGTTTATTGGATAGTAATTAAGTAAACATGTGAGCGAATTTTTCATTTCTAAAATATCATAATACACTAAACTATAGATATGATTGATAGAATAAAGAACTAAATAAAATTGTTATAGCCACTATTTGTTGCACCCAATGATACACACAAACTTGTGAGGTCATGGTTTAGGAAAATTAATCCTATCATAACCATAGCTCAATATCTCTACAGGCTATTGCAACAAACAACACTAAACACAAACTTTGATACATTCTATCAGAAATAATAATAAAACTGTAAATTATAATTTTAAAGTGATATCTAATTTCTTCTTTGGGAGTTAAGACAAGTATAAATTTCCTTCCAAAGAAGATATTGTTTATAACAATTAATTTAAGTTGCAATATATGGATTGTTTTATTTTAATATTCTGTATCTATTGGTTGGATTTTAACGAAACTGGTTACAAAATGAACTTCTAAAAGAAATGGTATTTAAAGAAATGGTTTACAATTAAATTTACATTATTCCTATTTTATTTGTTTACCAAACACCAATTATTTACATATTGCATATTAATTATTTTTAAAGTATATAATTGGCTATCATCTGGAAAAACAACCACCAGCATCATAACCTAACTTTTGTTGTGAGATTATCCTAACCTGTGCAATGTTTACTTAATTGCAGCCAGAAATAATGTACTATTCCAGGAACCTTGTGCAGTATTTTACAAAAGCAACACTTGAAAACTTAACATTGTTAACAGGATATCTCCTTAAGAGGGGAATTCCACCCCACCTTTGTGATTCTTCACCCCAAGTATTTGAAAACAAACTGACAATGAGCAATCTAATCTGGCTTAATTGCAGATCTCAGATTCAGCAGCGCTCTGATATAGCACCACAGTAAGACACGCATTCATAAACAAACTTTCTTTAGACAATGTATTAACTGAGTTTTTAGCTCAGTTAGTTTCATTTAGATTTAATAAAACTACTTTAGTGGTGTGAAGTAGATTCTTTAAATAATAACATTTCTTCAGTAGTTTCTTTTCTGAAAATATTTCATTATTGGAGAATTATTATTAAAAAAAAATATATACATGTTTGGTTTTAGATTAGGCCAATATTAGTACATATCTGATCCGATAGGAAATACATTTTTCTCTGATATACAGTACATGGCTAAAGTTGGAGCAGAAAATTGATAAAGATGTCAAATAAACAACTGTTTTTGTTTTCAGTAAACACAGTACTTAATGGTACACGGTTAAAATAACTTTAACTTCATTCTTTTTATGTACAACACAAATTTTATGTGTAAGCATTTTGGTTCTATTTGAATTTTATGAGTGTTTTTCTTTTCTATCGCTTATATTTGCTTCAGGTTCACCTTTATAACATTGTAAGTATTATTTTTGCATGTTCTATTTTAGTGAGCTATTTAAATACTTATACTAGGTGATACCAATTGGCTGATGGACATAATTAGAAGACAATACTTCATATTAAAAAAAAAATTCCATTGAGGTAGTTCACGGATCAGTGAAAAGTTCACTATATTAAAATATGTCTATTAATCTAATACTTTAATTTAGGCATTTAAGACAAACACTATACAAAACACTTTAGACTCAGTTTGGAGGTCGTTTATTGTTTAAAGCAGATGGAAAATTGTAGATGAGTTGTTCCATAATGACCGTGCAAGCTGACCAGTAAGTCGACACTGGGGTTAGTTCTGACATCTTGAATCTTATCTCCAGTCGTTGCAGGTGGACTATATATGTTCTAATTAATGTGTCAAATATCATGTTTAACTGGAAAGAAAGTTAGTAATTTAATAAATTGATGGAGTTGTCTTTATATTATTATACATTTTTATATTTAGTATTTGATCTAAAACAAAAATAAACTCATATTCTTTATACAAAAGAAGTACCAATTCATTAAAAATATTTAAACAATAATTAAATAAGATTTGTAATTCTCCATGTTACTTCACAAATTTAATTAATTTTTTTCTCTACTTACATTAACATGAAATACATTGATTTAACATTTATGAGTCTTCACCAAAATAAATTACTCCAAACATATATAGTGAGGTATTAGTTGATTGAGATCTATTGACAATTAAAAATTATAGATTGAAACTATAGATATTTAATAAAACATTTATTAATTATAAGAATATATTGATATTAGGAATGATGTTCAAACATTTAAATGTCGGTTAATTGTTTGAAATATATTTATTTGAGGGTACTTTTAATTTATGGGTTTGATTTATAATTTGAAATGTTCCTTGTCTGACCCGTAATATTTTTTGTTGTTTTTTTATAGTCAATAACCTCTTGATTTCTTGACCTTATAAAAAATAAAATAAAAGAAAGAACCCTAAATCTTGAATACTCTCATTACATCAGAGTTGAAAGAGAACAAGTGTAGGTCAAGAGAGACCTGATAGCAAAGATGAAATTATATGAAAAATCTGTAGATCCAGCTAGAATCTCTTGGGATGAAAAATAAAATAAAATAATATATATATATATATATATATATATATATATATATATATATATATATACATAGTAGAACCTTGATAGCAAGACTGTCAAGGGGATTTGAGAAACAGTTTTGTCATGGAGGTACTCTTCTAGTTGAGGTTCGTGCTATCAAGGTTATGTTGACTAAAAGTCGTACTATCAAGGTCACTGTTTTTTCTGAAACCCCTTTATAGCAAGTGCATTTTGAATTAACCCTCACTAACACGTTTTGTTTAAAAAAGTACATTTTATTATTATTGTAGCAAAGTATGTACTGCAATGAAGGGGAGGATTTAATTTAATAAATTTAATGAATTCATTGATGAACGTATGAATTTGAATGATGAGACGAGGCATGAGCAATTTTCTGTCATCAATGAAGACTTGGTAAGGAAAGAGGGTGACAATATTCACAATGATTGACTGTTTACAATTTTGTTATTTTATGATGAGTTTGTTATATTTCAAGAAGTACCTTCCTGTAATTGTGACAGACAGTTTAGATTATTTGAAATTGAGGTCACTTTGGGTGTCGAAAATGCTGTCGGATTTTTATGAAAACAAACTACTTGAAAGTGTTTAGCAATTTCTTACCCAATATAATGATGAAGGTGACTATTTTTAATGCCACATAGTGACTGGACATAGACCTGGGTGTTTCACATCACTGCAGAATCGATGCAGCAATCTATGGATGGAGGCACATGACATCGCCGAAAAAACACAATAAATAATGTGCACTATGTTCTGGGATAGGAAATGGATGTTGCTTTTTTTCAAACTACTAATATTAATGACTGTAAAGTATTAATGAAAGTTATGTATTTAAATTAGCTGTCTCCATGGCATGGTCATCCATAAGGAAGTTGGACTTTTTGTGTATATCCTTAATTTGCCCGGTTTCTGACCAAGTGAACTACACAATTTGTATTACTCGTTTTTGTTTTTTTTTCAGTTCAGAGCAACATATTATAGAAGTGATGTTATGTTACGTAATAGTGTTTAAGGTTAAATCGACAATTTTCAAATTCTAAATTGGGTTAAATGCCACAGCAACTTTCACTTTGTACCTGAACACATTTTGGTCATTCTCATTCTATCTCTGCTAGGAGTCAGGTGCATTGTCTGCTCCCTAAGCCTTTTCTCGTGGACTTAAGTTCCGGCTACCTCATATTAATTTACTTTACCTCAAATACATCTATATTTCTTTTTTAAAAGTTTTATATCTTGTAAAGTGTCAAGTGTGGTCAGTGTGAAGTGATTGCAAAAAGAAGTACTGGCCAGTTACTACACATCAGAAGTAGAACCGTTCGTTGGCACAATATAACGACAACCTCAAGGAAGGTAAACTCAATGACTCTGGTCCTCCGGTACTCAAAATTAATTAGTAAGTAATAAATTCATACATTAACACTCAAAAAATTACCGAACATGTTATATTAAAATTTTTGTAGCTATGTTAATAAAATACAGGATATTTAGCATAGGCTTACCACTTTATGATTAATTTATTTTTCATAAATCAAAATTATTGTTGTCTGTTACATGTTTTCCTTTATAGATTTATAAGTTTATAAATAGAAAGATCGACATTGTTTTACATATGTATAGATGGATTCAGTTGACAGTGTTCACTTTCTACTTTATATTTAATACAGTGCAGTATGCACATTCTATATTATACTTTAAACTATGTATATTTTAGTGTTTATCTTTTTGACAGAGCAGTGTCCACCAGAATAGTTGCAGGAATGTGGTGGTTTTTTACACTCATTATGATTTCCTCCTACACAGCCAACTTAGCTGCCTTTCTCACTCAGCAGAAAATGGGACCAAGTATTGAAAATGTAGAACAGCTTGGGGCACAGAGCAAGATTAAGTACGGTGTGATGATTGGCGGATCCACCTACAACTTCTTTAAGGTAATTTTAATTAATTTTGAAAACATTACTGAAGAAACGTTATAGAAGATTTCAAAAATAATAGACATTATACTAACTTTATTACACTTGCATACATAAAACCAAAGTTATAAGAAATAAAATTCATTGCTTTTTTTTTAATTAAAAATCTAAATTTAGAAGTTATACATCAAACAGTGAAAATAAAATTTGGACACTGCCTTAGAAGGTGAATATCTCAAATGGAACAAAGTGTCCTTTTTTTCCTTTTGAAATTTCAAGCCCATAGCATTTCTGCAATACGATCCAAAATGAAATTTTGATATATATACATTTGAGCCAATTACAAATCCTCCAAAGGCTCCATTCAAAACACACGAGAATCATGCGATTAGCACTGGGAGAAATACTTCATTACTTTAGAGTTGGAAAACAATGTAAACATCTTTGTTTGTCTAAACCCAGAGGAGAGTCCTGCATTTATCAATTCAGAACTAAGTCATCTACATAAAGGTTTCAACTATAAAGGGTTTTGATCTAAACTAATTTATCCAACCGCAATTAAGTTATATTCAGTTTGATATTTTTCAAATAATTTTGATATTCATTCCATTTAGAACATAGATATATAAAAATTTTCACATTTCACCAACATTGATAAGATTTCTCATTTGAAAATACTTTATCTTATAATATGGTTTCTGTGGTTAATTTTTTACTCATATCCCCTGAATTAGTATTATTATGAAGGTGGCAAGGTATAAGTTATTTTTGGCTCATTAAAAGCTACTAGCATACATATCTTTGATAAATTTGATTAACCTTATTCCTACAAGACAACTTTCATAAAAAACAGATCCTTCCATTTCAGTTATAGTATACTGATATCAGTTGACAGACTATCAAACAACAGACTGATGTTACACAAAATCACAAATTTTTTTTTTAAACTGATTACTAAACTTTCTTAATATTATGTTTATGTGACAACTTCTTATTATTTCAGACTAGTAATGACAGCTTGTACAAGAAGATGTGGAGTGTCATGGAGTCGGCTCAACCATCTGTTTTTGTTGCATCTAATGACGAAGGAGTGGACCGTGTTAGGAAGAGTAAAAATGATTATGCATTCTTCATGGAATCTACTAGCATAGAGTTTCAAATGGAACAGTATTGCGATCTGACTCAGATTGGAAATTTGTTGGATTCCAAAGGATACGGGATTGCTATGCCTCCAAGTAAGATTACCAAATTTCATATTATTTTGAAGGTTATTTTGTTTAAGTAAGAGCTATAGAACACAAAATTCTTTTAGGGTGAGATATCTAGAGCAGTGTCAAGGTCAAGCACTCTCTATAAGTTCCCTGTAATATGGCCAGTGAATTTTAAGTTCTATGTGTGTTAGTTGTTTGTTTCTGTTACAATGTAAAACACTCTAATTATCACCAATCCCGCTGATTATGAACTGTTTTCTTTGATTAGCATTTAGAAAAACATATATTCTTCTTACAATATAATATCTGTCATCAACAACTTGTAAAATTGCATGGGAAAAGAGTTGTCAATGAGAGAATTGGTGTTGGCGGTTTATTGTAGGAAAATTTGATGTTCATGATTAGTCATGATTTGAATGGCTAACAGTTATTACAAACAAAGTTTCCTTCAGCGGCTTACTTATAGTGTACATGGGTGTGGCAATTCTGAGGCTGGATCTGCACCTTTATTCTTCTAATCTTGGGTTATTTCCCTCTGTTTTATCTTTCTTATCAAATATCTCTTGACCAACCGTTATACTTTTCTGAGTCTGGTGCTATTAGAGTATTTGAAGGCTTTTTCTTTCTCTTATTTTTTTAAGGCGGTAATGTCTGCAAGATTTTTGCCTTTAAAACCTGTTGTTTAAGAAGAAACAACAGTCAAATGAAGTCAATTAGAATATATGTGAAAACAGGCTCTTGACTTTTGATGACCTGCATATGACTTTCCTCGAGTTTCACCATTTGTAATTTATGAAATTATTTCTGTTAAGCTCTAGTATAAGAAGAGTTATGTCAGGTGAGTTCCAAGAATGATGATGAATTAGACAAATCAGTTGTGGACTGGTTAAGTGGACTGGTTGTACACTTTTATCATGAAGGGATCAACAAATATTTACCACATCTCAACAAGTGCTGTGATCATAATGGAGATTACACAGAAAAATAAAGACATTATTGTAATGAGAGTTAACATTTTTTTTTCATTAATAAAGATTCTGTAATCTGCATCATAAAGTTCTTACTTACAAAATGACATTTGTAGGTTGGATATAAAATCCGACAATTCTCATATAAACTACAATGGTTAGAGATAACGGTTTTAATTTTTATGATATCTACCTTTTGAGGTTAAATATTATGTATTTTATTATTATTTACTTTGTGTCAGGTAAAGGAAGCTATGCAGTTATAGGTTGGGCCATATTATGGGCCATTTTAAAAGAAGACTTATGTCTTCTGAAATCTATCTGGGTTCCTTGTAAATCTCACCAAGGTCTAGGATGCCCACAGCTCCTCCTTCCATTGAAAGTGCCTCTAGCTGGATCAATCCTTCACTAAATTGCCCTTTCGGAGCTCACTTATATGGGTGTGGGAATCCTAATCTGGAGCTACAACTTTCTTCATCTAGTCTTGGGTTAGATCCACTACATCTCACCTCTCCTCTCAGGTCTCTCTTAACCAACTCTTGTTCTTTCTCAATAATGACTATCAGAGTATTTGATGGTTCATAGTCTTTATTTACATGCTCTTTTTTCCTTTTTCTTTTGTAAATGAAGATGGTCACTAGGTTTTTCACCTTTGCACAAGAAAGAAAATGAATGTTGCAAAAATATTGCACTGATTTCTTATTCACCCATCCCCAAATCCAAATAAAAACCAATTAAAACTATTCATTACCAAAAATGTCATTATGGTGTTTTTCAATCAAAAAGTGAAAATGAACCATGAACACTGTCTTTGAAAAAATATTGATTATATATTTAAATAAGAGACTAAATTCCTTTATAACGATCTCAAACGATCACAATGGATAAATAATTAATTAGGCCTAGTATCAAATATTAAAATAATAATAATAATCAATCAAAAAGTTAACATTAATAAATAATTGTATGAATGTGTAAAATGAGACAAAAACACATGTGAACAAGCAACCTTACCGAAAGAGCAGCTGCAAGGTTAAGTTTGGAAGATAACTGTACAAATTGACAAACGTGACAAGAACAAGGGAAAGAAGACATTCTGTTTCCTTAAGAGAAGAAAGTTCGCCGACATAAATAAAAAATAAGTAGAAAACATAACGGAGTTTTGCTATTCAACGCAGCTGCGTGTCATAAAACTGGGAACCAAGAAAAAATGAGAAAGCGAATACCTAACGGTATCTCCGAGGGCGAAGTTAGCGCGCGTAAGAAAAAATTAACGATTTTAGAAAGTTAGAGGTCCAATCAGAAGAGGCCTGAGTTTTAAAAAATGAGATTTTGACCAATAAGCGAAGAGGACGCTACACTTGAAATTCGGGAGAGGTGAAATCCAACGGTAAGGAGAGTCAGTCTAGAACTGGGGTTGAGAGAGTGTAGGTCTTGGCTTACAGCTTAGAATCAGAGTAGGAGGTGTTAAGAATTAACCTGAGGGTTTAATTCAAAGTCATCGAGTAATTTAAAGGCAGAGTCGCCACAAGATTTAGTAGTTTTTTGAAGTTTGTTAGTAATCATAATTAAAATAGAGTCAAAGAGTATAAAATTCATAAAAGAAGAGGAGAGAATCATCGCGTCGAAATCAATAGTTAGTCGAGAACGAGTAAGGAGATCAAACAGAGTTTAGCGGACGTAACACCAGTGATTCACCATCCGTAAATGAACCAGTGATTGCAGCATCCGACCTCCCAGGATAAGGATACGTCTTGTGTTAGTGCATCGTTAGTGATTGTGTTGTGTACAAGTGCCAAAATTATAGCGGACGAGGAGAATTGTTTGATAAGTACAAAATTTCATAATTAATAATCATTAGAGTTAGTATTTCACTTTGATGAGTCATAAAAGTTCCCATGCCCGAGATAAGAGTCAAGTTTTTTTTATAATTTAAATTAAAAGTAAAGTAATTGAGCTAGCCGGCAAAAAATAAAAGTAAATTTGGAAATAAAATAAGTTAATTAAAGAAAATTGTTTTGTTTTTTGTTATAAAATTGATATAAATTTAATAAGAACATTAGACAAGATCTATAGAAACATTGGTAGAGTTTTGTTTTATGTAAATTGAATAATCAATTTAGATTTTAAATTTGTCATCCATAACATTGTGTATTAGAGTAAATTAGTTTTAAAGAATGCAAGTGTGAGAGAATGAAGTAGTCTTAAGATATTCAATGAACAGTTAAATGAATTGATACTTGTTTGTTATAAATAATTGTTTGATAATAAATCCTGAAGATAGTTAAAGGGTAAAAACTTGTTTTGTGGAACTAATTTAACTAAACCATCCTAGTTTTCAAAATAATTAAAATAAATTAATTTAAAAGTAAATAAATAAATAAAAATATATATAACAAATCATAAATGTTATATTTGGTCGCACAACGTGTGGCAAGATAAAAAACATATAACAAAAGTTACATTGTTATACCTTATTAAAATGATAAATATGTCCTCAGCGTAAATCACAATTGATTTAAAATTGAGCTTTTAATGAAGCCGGTTAGGGTCAGTTTTGTTTCTTGCCAATTATTGTGACAGTGTGAAAAGTCAGATTTTAATATAGACTCATTTAAAAGACGCGGTTAAGCCAAAGAGATAAGAGATTCAAATAATAATTTAAATGTAGTAACTTCATTAATAAAAGAAAAATGGATTTTCAAGACAACAGTATAAATAACCATGTTTAATTTTAATGTAATTTAGTTTGTTTGTTATGTTAAGTAAATCATTTGTATTTTACGGCAGTGTGGTAAAATGTGTGAACAGTACCGGAAGGAACGCTTAGGGAAGTGAGATTTTGCCTCATGGCAACAAGTCAGTCTAAGTCCAGCCATTGAAGGGACAAGATGTGTTTTTTAAGAGTTGAGTTTACCGCTTAAAATGAACAGGTTGTGTTTTTCAAAGTCAAAATCCAGTGTTTGGAGAGATAAGATCGTAGAAAGAGTTTCTAGGTTCTGTTAGAACAATGTACATTTGATTTTTTATCTCAAATAGTGATCGAAAGTATTTAAAAATCCATATTTAGCGTGTTTCAATGACAATAACGCGGGAACATAAAAGGCAATGGTTTATATACGCGAGTTATGAACATTCTCAACAACTTGAGAAAACAACTTCTGAACGAGGGAGAATCTACTAGAAGCTGTAGAATTTCAACTTGTAGGACATCAGTCTTCCATTCGGAAACGGACAATGTTTTTTATTTAGATCGGCGTTGTGGTATAGACGCTATATATTACCTGTTTGATTAATAACCTGTATTATGTTTTAAATAAATTTTTTTGTAAATGTTTATCTATTTAAAGAAGTTTAGTAGATTATGACTAGAAGAGATAATAGCAAATGAAATTTTCAAATAATGAAAATAGAATCTTTTCATTTTTCTTAGAGCTACAGAGTTACTAAAAAAAATTCATAGATTAAATTCCTGTTGCAACAATTTTATTGGTAGAAGCATTTTTGAAGATAAAATTAATTAATTTGAAAGAAAGAAATAAAGGAAATATAAATTCATAATTTGTTATTAAAACAAAAAAGATAACTAGTATTTATATATATGAGTTTTTTGTTAATAATATTTGTAGGATGTTTCTTTGAATGTTTAATAAATGTTTTCTTTGTAACATTTCAGCCAAAGTGTTCTCATTTAAAACCAAAATCCACTGTAAGTACACTGTAAAAAGAGCCTGCGACCCCAGAGATTTTTTAAAATTATTTAAATTCACTTTTTTTTCAAAATTGATGTTCACACATCTGGCGCCCTAGTCGAGCAAATTAATCAATTAACAAATCAATAAATTAATGAATGAATAACAATAATAAGTAACAACACCTCTATTTTTAAATTGTTACATTATTTCTCAACTTTAATACTGATTTATTTATAACTTTGCACAGGTTTGGGTCATTTAATCTTCACAATTCAATAAAATTTGAACAAAATTGTTCAACTTGTTGAACTTATTGAACAATTAAGAAATCAATTATTTTATAACAGCCCTTTTTGTTTTTGATCTTTAACTCACAAAGTGAAATTTTTGGAGAGATGGTGACAATATGTTTATTTATGTTCTTATAGGTAAGAAAAATTGGATCAAAATCATTTGAGTAAATCATACATAAGTTTGTGTTTTTTATGGCAGCTACCCCTTATTTGGAGTTTTAAAAAAAGTGAAAAAAAACTTCTGAGATATAGTTAAAATATAATTAAAATTGATTCACAGAATTGGACCAAAGAATACTGTACATATGAGATATGGTACATCACATATTGGTTGTTTGACTCATCACTTATCTTTCCTTTTACCACTAATATGTATGAAAGTTAAAATGTAAAGTTAAAAAAAAACCTAATGTTTCAATCTACATGCATTATAAGATATCTGTCCAGGGAACAATACACCATTAACAGACCAATTAATTATTCTAAATTCACCAAAATTCAATCTGATGAATTCCTTTTCTCAAGCCTCATCAGGTTCTCTCAACAGTCTCTTAGTCTGCCTATAATCTGACCTTATTTTCTTCGAACACATGCTACATATAATTTCCTGCATATAGCTTCAGATTTAATGATTCTTTACGGTCAGATATACAGAATTTCTTACTGGCTTCAAAAGCACATTTTTGATAAGTTCAATTTAATAATGTTGCAAATATATCAAAATTAATATTTATTAAATAAAATTGTTGCAGATTCTCCTTACAGAACAGCTATTAGTGGATCCGTGTTAAAATTACAAGAATCTGGGAAGTTACTGGAAATAAAGAAGAAATGGTGGTCAGCTTGGAAATCCAATAGTAGCACTTGCGAGGTATGTCCTTTTCTGAACATTTCAAGCTTCAGTTTGAATACAAGTTACAAGCTACAAGTTGGATAAGTAATAATATGTTTAAATTCATTGTAATGTGTTCAGTTTTTATTAATAATTGCATTTTCTAACTGAAATTTTTACTGATGTAATGATTTGAATAAGACTTTATTTCATCGAGCTTTTTGATTAGAAGCTTAATTTTGGTGGTTGCTGAAAAATTATGTTTTAATATATATATATATATATATATAAGAAGAAATATAACCATATGAGAATTAAATTTACACACAATTCGAAAAAGTTAAGTAATTTTAAAAGAGAGGTTCGATATTAATAAAAAAAAGTGGCGAGTTTTCATAATACATTATATTGAAATGTATGATTTCTTAGATGGCAATAATTTATTGAACACTTCGTATACATGACATACATGACATTTTGTGTAGGACACATAAACTCTCTTCAACCATCCATGTACCGGTATATAATTATAATTTTATAAAACTGAATATTTATGGCAGGTTACAACAGCAGTTTTTTTTTTCATTTTGAAATAGTAACTTCATTTTTTTTCATTTTGTAACTAAACTGTACTATTACAGGCAATACAAACATGTTATTATGGTTCTTAAAACCAGAAATTAGGGGTATTTTTCTTATATAATAATCCCTAACTATGCTTCATTCATTTAAAATAGTTGAAATAGAAAAAATAATCAAAAATAAACAAACAAAAACGGGGAAAATAAAATATAAAAAGCATTAAACAAATGAAAGAAACCACAATTGTCTACAATAAACATTTTGTTAGTTCCCCAGTTGGTTTCTATACCTGTAGAGGCTATCAGGTCAAGTGGGGAGCTTCAATTAGTGCTGACACCTGTTCAGAAAAGTTATAATCATGATAAAGGGAAATCGATGTGCTGATCACATATCACTTGGTGAAAGTCATCTAACAGGTTTACCCCCACAATGGGTTAAGGTTTTAATTATTTATTTTTGTTTAAAAATTGAATTTTATCAAGATGATGTTTCAATATCTAAGTCATCATTTTCAGTTGTTACACACACACACACACACACACACACACACACACACACACACACACACACACACACACACACATATATATATATATATATATATATATGTATATAGACTATATAAACCCTCTTGTGTTGAAGGTTATGGCTTAGTCATTGAATCTTTGTCTTAATCAAATAAATTTTGTTGCTAAATGTTTCATTAAGTGTTGCTCTTTTTAAGTGAATGATAAATTTTGTAACAAAGATTATCCAAAGCTACTAGCCAAACAATCGTTTCTAGGAAAAGTGACATTAAACATATTTGAGTCATAGTTCAAGATGTGGTAAAAATATGCCTACTAAATTTGATTAACATCAGTCCATTACACATACCACAGACATCATTCCTAAAACCAAATTTTTAGGCTCAGAGGACATACGTAAAAAAAAAGAAGAAGATTTTTAGACTCATCACATAAATTCTATACAATGTATATGTGGGAAAGAATAGTCAAAGTGTAGTAAGAAAATAAATGTATAGAGTTAATGAAATAATCACATAATCTAACACTCCTCAACAAATTTCAGAATTATATTTTATTTTGTTAATAATTGCCAACCACTTCATTTAATTATATTTAAACATTCTTATAGTAACAAAATAAGAAATCAATAACAAATTGAGAGATTGTAAAATATGAAGTTAGTTGATATTTCAAAAAATGGTAAGATCTGTAAATTGGTTGCAGAAAGATATATTTTTAAGAACATGTTTAAATATTTTTGTTAATTATTTACTTTTTGTTCGATACAAGGAATATGGTGGCGCAGGAGATCAGCCTTCAAATGAATTAGGAATGTCCAATGTTGGTGGTGTATTTGTGGTTTTGATTGCTGGAAGTGCTTTTGCATTCTTCGTGGCTATACTCGAGTTCTTGTGGAATGTTCGGAAAGTTGCTGTAGAAGAAAAGGTAATTTAAAAGTTGATATTTCTTTTATATTAGCTAACTTTTTCATGAAAGAATTAACAATCAAGCCTTAGTAAATATATTTCAAACTTGAAAAGTTTTCATGGTGAGGTATTTTACTTACATTTTGTTTTCTTTTGAAATCCCAAGAAAATAGATATCTTCTCCACTGCTACCACAAACGATTTATTGAGGAATATAAATGACCAGACTAGAATTCCTTTGTCATTCCTAGATTTATAAAACAGATAAAATATTTGTTATTATCACCAGTAAAGACTTCATGCCCAATAAAGGCTCTTACATTATGGATTCAGGTAATAAAGATACAGATGTTGCTATTTGTTCTGACAGCCAGGTAGCAATTAAGGCTGTTATGGTTCTGAAAACAGTTAGTTAGAAGCTGCTTGACCAGCTATCATGCTGGAGGTAGGTGAGACTCTTTGGGTCCCAGAACATGTGGGGATTAGGAAAATGAAATAGTTGATAAAATGGCGAAAAGAAAGTCTGGAAATCTTACTGTAGGCCCTGAGTCAATTATTGACATCTCAAGAGAATAGACATAAATGGTAAAAAAATATGTTCGGTCTGATCTCTCTCAGAGATGGAAGAATATGGTGAGGTGTCAGATTTGAGAATGATTTCATTTATTTGGGCTTGTATCTCAGAAAAGGACTGTTGGTTGTAGCCAGGTCAGAAGTGAAATTGGTGGTTACCCTTCTGACTGGATAACATAACTCTCTTTAAAGGTACCTTTATTTTATAGCATTGGAAGATGACCCACACTGTGTAGAGAGAATGCAGAGTGCTCATTTTAGATTCACTGTGAGTGTGACACCTTGGCATTGACCGAGTATTAAAACAAAGGGTGAAACAAGGACTAGAATCCAAGGAAACAGATATGGCAGTATATACAATAATCTTTCACTCAGAAATAACAACCTAAATCCAGTGTGTCTAAGAAAATATAACACTTGGTTATAAAGATATAAGCACATGTACCCCAAACAGTCAAGAAGCTTGTAAAGTTTTGGATTCTAACATATTCAGGTGAAGGTTAGTCTGGGATTGTTAAAGAAATCAAGGTTGAAGAAGGAGAGGGGCATAAAAATGTTATGCTTTACTGGGTTCCTGGATATGCTTGGATTATTGGGAATTAATGTGCAGACATGTTGGCTAACAAAGGATGAGCAGCAAAACTGAAATGAATTAAGCTGTTATATTATGCTACTCCAATCTGTGATTATATGGACCAAGCTTTCAGCAGAAGACGAATTGGTCAATGTGCAACATTTATGCTCATCAGATATTATACTGTTGGAATGCATGTGATCTAGGACTTTTTATATTATAAAATCTACAAAATATTGAGTAACTAAATTATAACATTGTATTATATAAATAAAGTAAGTTAAATATTTTTTATTTAAATTTGCAGTTATAACCAATATACTGTTTCTATTTACAGATAACACCAACTGAAGCATTGATGGCTGAGCTAAAGTTTGTACTTCAGTGTCATGGAACAACAAAACCTGTTAAAATTGCATCATCACCCAGAGCTAGCCTCAGAGGGTCATTCCTACAACTCAATATATTTGATAGATTTAACAGTAAAGAGCGCTCCGTTCCCAGAACTGAGCCTATGCCGCCAGGTTGGGTGACCCAGTAAGACAGGAAGTGCATGATTTCAAGGACTGATATGTTACCAGACTTGGTTGTCAGACTACAACTTGTTATTATGTTAACATAGTTTACATGATTATTTCTTTTATAGTCGGTATTATATTGTAAGTAGAATCCCCTTTAGCCAGAAGTACTGGGCATGTATTTATATCAATCATAAGAGAAATTGAGACAATGTAAAATATGAAGTTAGTTTGTGTGCTTAAAAAATGGTAAGATCAGTAATTAATTGCTGAAAGATATATTTTACGAACATAGTTATATATTTTTATTAAAATAATCGTTATAGTCAAAGATTAGATTAGGGACAGTGTTACCATAAAATTAGTTGGGTGTAAAATTTAGAAGACTGTACCAAGAAAGACAATTTTTTTTAAGAGTTTAAATTATTTTTTATTTATTTAATATAAATATGAAAATGTTGACTATGTGTTTTTGGATGTAAAGATTTTTATAAACTATATATCTAAATATTTCAAATGCAACATCACTTTGCACTTGTGCCAACTTCGAGGGACAAAGGCAATTTGATCAAAACAGCCCAGGCATATTTTTGGGTGGGGCCGAGTACCTTCAAAAGAGTGAAGGAAAAATATAAAAGAAATATGGACTGTGTATATATTATACACAATTTGATAAATTATATTGATTGGTTTGTTTGAAGGATATTATAAATATACACAGTTCTAACTTTCTCTCTCTATACCTCTATAACATAAACATTACACAATCTTCTTCTCCCTTTTGTTATAGAATCAAAATTAAAAGTGAAAAAGGAAACAAATAGACTACATATTTGTTGTTTAAGCTCCACCCACTGGAGAAATGGTGAATGACTGGCACATCACAGTGCCCTTATTTATGTTGGCTGTATTTGTTTTTTTGTTAACTGATTGTAAATTGGGCAGGACTTTCTCCTCGGTCAACGCCAAGGGAAAACATTCTCTTCTTGTTCAGTGGAATGGAACAAAACTCTATAGTCATTGTCAATGATTATGTTTATGGTATGGTGATTTAGTGATTAGTGATTACTGTTTTATAGTGACCTTTTCTTAGAAGATTACAATATTTATACTCAGTGTAAACAATTAAATGGCTAGGTTGAAGTGAAAAAAAAAAAAAAAAAACTAAGTGAAAGTAAAAGTAATAATGTGTCATCAGTGGGTCCAGGAACTTCACAGGGACAGAATAAAATACCAATCATAGAGATCAGTATCTCTTCTTCTTCTTCTTCCAATCAAAAAACAAAAAATAATCTTGTAAAAACATATGGCATCCATAAGAGAAATTTCCAGAATCATTGGCTGAAAAGTTACCCATGGCTGGAATATGAAAAATCAAAAGATTCAGTTTTATGTAGCATTTTCAAACTAGCTTTCAATGAAAAATGCTTGTTTTTTTCAACAAAATTAGAATTGGCTTTCATCGAAACAGGCTTCCGAAACTGGAAAAAGGCCCTAAAAACATTCAGGAAACATAAAGTTTAGATTGAAGAAGGTGGATAATATTTTGTGTCAACTTTTCAATGTTAAAAACACAGAGATAAAAGAAACAGGTTAGAAGATTAAAATATCTGGCTATACAAGAGAATATCCAAGGATACATCAATGATTCAAGCAACTTTATTAATATTTAAAAATTATGTTGCAAAGATATTCCGATTTTAAAGAAGTGGATTCATCAGATTCATTTAAGTGGTGTTTTCATGAAGTCTGCAATGAGATTTTGGTACTCATTTGCCATTAAGTTATACTCATTTAGATATACTGGATCACTGAGGCTTAACACTGCAATAATCGTAGACAATAGTTCAGGAACAAGTTTTCATCTATTTCAGTATCGTATCACAAAATCTTAAAATCAAGAAATGTTTTTGATCTTTAATTCGACAATTAATACTAAGTCTGAGACACTGTATGATATTATCAAGGATGCCAAATTCAATTTATTGATCACTGACTGGAAAGGCCATTGTAATGATGGAGCACAGAATATATCTGATCGTTTTAGTGATGTACAGATCAGAATGAAAAAAAAAGAACCAAGAGCAGTTTTTATGCATCATATGATTCTTTGAGTATTACTGTGCAAGATACAATAAAGCATATTAATGGATGCCACAATACACTAAATCTGGTATATGACATAATAAATTTTATTTTGAGACGTTCCAAAATGATTAGGCATTTTCAATCAAATTATAATGAGATTGGAGACGGAACAACAAAAATTTGCGTCTTTTTTGCCCAAAAAGTGTGCCCATTGTGGACAGATAGATGTCAGTCTCTATCATCAGTCCTTTTTAACTTTAAGGAGGAACTTCATGGAGGAAATAGGAGAGCTGGAAAAATTAGATACTGGTGCCAAAGCCAATGGTTTTATTATTCAAATGGAAAGATTTTACTTTTTCTTCCAGTTATCTCTGTTGTATAAAATTTTTCAACACAGTATTAACACAGTCAACAGTGCACTTCAATGTAAATCGCTTCATTTTCAGCAGGTCTCAGAAATGATTTGTACAATACTTTAAATACTGATAGATCTGAAGAACACAGAATGAAATATTCTGGTACAAAACTAATGTAAATTCTGAAATGTTAGATATTTCTCAGTTGCAACTACCAAGCAGATGGAGGATTCCTAATAAATTAGATAATGCAAGCAACACCAAAATTAGATGATGTTCTTGCATTAGTTCACCAAAAAAATTAAAACAATCAGATTTTCATGAAGCCATTGATACTAGTTGCTTCAAATCACGGATTAGTAATATTATTGTTAGTGCAGAAAATTTTATTGTCGGAGTGAAAAATGAGTTTCATGAGTTCAAAGAATATTTTAAAGATAACTTATTGAAGCTGAATGAGTAATTTTATACATGAGTTATAGTTTTGTTATTGTAGCTCATGTATTAATTAGGATGTTGACTTTGTCCTTGAAACACATTTCATTAAATAAACATAATTTTTGTGAAATCTTGTGTTCAAAGTTTTTTAAAAATCTAGAATTAACATTGTTTAATTAAATAGTTGGAAGATTTAATTCACTAAAATGTACTTTATTAATTTAGCTACAAAAATTAAATTCAGTATAATATAGTGTATTATGTAGATGTCAAAAGGTCAGTTTTTGAATTCAACAGAAAATTTTCATCTAATTCTTGTCAATTATTAAATGGGTTTATTAGTTTTACAATTAGATCACTTTTCACTTGAATTATGTATTATTTTCTCCCGTATATGTTATATGTATAGAGAAAATTATGTGTGATAGGTGAAAAAATGAAAATCAGTTTTTAGCATAAATGAAGCTTTTGGAGTATCCTGAGTACAGAAAAGTGGTTTTAGAAATGTTGTTTGTTTGTAGTATGTGCAGTGATCTACAGCCCTAATGTGTAAACCGATTTTATTAAAATTTCGTATGTGGACAAATTTTCCCATAACTTGGAACTTTTTGTTTTGTTTTTGATCTGTATAAATTAGTTGCCATAAGAAAAAAATACCAAAATATGATATTAATAAAAAAAAATTAATGACATACATATTTGCAAAATTGTAAGGAAAAATATTATGGCTCAGGAATAATTAATTGATCACAAACAAAAAGGAATAGTGACCCCCAATCATTAAAAGTTTAATTTATACAAATACAAGTTACTTTGAGTACTCTTTTATTTGACAAGCGAAACATGTTTTGGCCCTTAATTAAATATTTTTCTTTAAGGATAGCACCTCATGATTCATTTTCACTATTTGACAACTACTGTGGTATTTTTAGTTTGTTTTGAGGATAGGTGAATGAGAAAGTCTGTACAATGTTTTTGCACAATTTATTAAAAATAAATACGAGATTGAAAAAAAAAAAAATAAATAAAAAATAGCAATTGAATATGATTGAAAATAACAATTTTGATTGATATTAAAAGAATGTAGGATTGTACAATAAATATATGCCAGTACTATCTATTAATGTCTCTAAGAGAAAAACTCATTTGACACGGAGTCAAAGATCTCACTGTGTTGTAGGCCTAATAACTGAAATAATACTTTTATGTTGTTAAATCATAACAATTAAGTATATTTCTGATAATAGTTTAAATCATCCTCATAAAAAAGACACAAAAAAACACACAAAAATGAAATAAATGACACAGTAAAAGTATTATATTAAATAAATCAAAATTATACTATATAGTTTTGACACAAGAGTTGTGTTATGATTGGAATAAATGAGTCAAGAACTAACTAAATAGTTAGTAAATTACTTAATTTAAATTCTATTATAATACTTTTTGTGTGTTTTGACCTTAATTTTCCTACGTATTTTCTTTTAAAAATTGGAGGTATTATTTTAAAACACTTAAATATACAAATAAGTAGAATATAGTAACAAAACATATTGTTAATAAATATTTTTTATTATAATTTGTGTATAAAACATTGTTTAATAAATTATTATCTTTGTTTCAGTTTAAAACTTTGTTTTTTTTTGTCTAGGACTATTTGCACCAATGAGGATTTATCTTGGTTTACCTGTAAACACACTTTAAATTAAAAATTATTTCATGAATTCGTTTTCAGTATCCCTGTCTCTATTGAATAAGACAAAGTTTCTTACCTTGTTTTGTTTGCTCCTTCACATAACATTTTTCTTTTTGATTTGACTGGTTTCGGGACTTTTATCCCATCATCAGTAATCTTATTTCCTCATCTGAGGTCATTACTTCATTAAAATAAATTAAACATAACACAACCGAACACATTAATGGGGGACATAACTAATTGACAGTTGCCGTTAATAGCCAAGTGGTGCATACTTATAAACTGTCCATAAATGTGTTTGTGATGTGTTAGTTTAATTTATTTTAATGTAGTGACAACCTCAGATTTCTGATGATGGGATAAAAGTCCCGAAACGTGTCAAATCAAAAAGAAAAAGAGGTCACGTGACAGAGTAAACAAAATATGGTAAAAAAATATTTTCTTAAAAATGATCTGCTTTAATCATATTTAACTTTGAACCTACAGTATTTTAAATTGAAATTTAAGTTATAAGGTGGTTTATACCTGTGAAGCATTTACTGGGCTAAAATAAAAACAAAATATTTCTATAACCTCAAATATTAATTAACTGTGGTGGATGTTATTTTGAAATTTTTCAAATTATTGTCATGACTTCTTGTTTTTAAGACCAAGATGCGGAACTAAAGATCAAGAATGAAACATTTTCAATACTGAGACAATGAAAGTTTTTTAATTAAGTTAAGTAATTATCAATTTTAACAATTTTGTGTTTTTTCAAGATTCTAAAACATTAGAAGCTATAAAAAGCTCTTGGATGTTTTTGACAATTACCAAAAATTGCATTATACTGAATTGTGGATTATTCTTACGATTGCTTGGATGTGGCAATTGAGGTATCTTACTTGGATTAGATCCTATATTTTAATCTTTTTTATCAAATCTCTCTAGACCAACTTTTATTCTCTTCCTACTTTGTTGATATTGCAGTATTCAAGAGCTAGGATTCTTTATTTTATGATCTTCTTCTAAAGTGATGATGACCAAGAGGTTTTTTTGCTTTTTAAAAACAACATCATAAAAGGGGCATCAAATTTGGTCTAACACTTGTAAAATTACATATTAAACATGTATAGAAAATCTTATAAAACAATCTAAATTCATTCCTAAGAAATTGTATTCTTAACAAAAATAGTTAGGTGTCAAATGCAACCTTTCCAGACACTTGTTCTTTGGATTTTTTGTTTATTTTAATCATTTCGTTATATCTACTAAATATTACCACTGTCTTCTGAATTTCTTTTATAGGAACACATAGAGCACTGGGCACATACGTCCTGTTTCATGTGCACAGTGCTCTAAAGCTGAAACAGATTTTAATCCTAAAAATGTTACCGGTAAGTAAAAATTCTCAAAATGGCAATATGTTTTGCTTTTATTTTTTATTTATTTTTTTTAAATTCTCCGAAAATAGTAGTAATATTATCCAAAACCCCAGCTTGTCATATATCATTTTTCTCTGAATTGAACATAGAATTCATCAATGTAATGACAAAAAAGTTTAGTGAGAACATATTTATGGCACAAAGCAAACAAGTTTAGGCCTTCATTTAAAGATATACACATTATTTTTCAAAGACAGTGTCAATGTCTCAATTTCACATTTTTTATTGGCCATTACTGAATAGACATTTATGGTGTAGAAATATTGTGGAATGTTTTTCCACTATTTATCTTATATGATTATATTTCTTTTATAACATTATTTATGATGATGACATATTAACATTTTTTGTACACTTGGACTGAATTAAAATTCAGAAATGTTAACTATTTCTCTCCTTTTTTATCGAGATATTATTTTAAGTTCTATGGTCATCCCTTCTATGTCTAATATCTCTCTGCGATACAAGGAGAGATCCTTTTAAAACATTGTATCTACAAAACTGAATAATGTTCATACCTGTTAAAAACACATTTTATGAGAGGGGAGGATTTTCTTTCAGGAAAAGGTTAAAATAGCAGTGATAATTCATAATATTTCTATACTTAAGTATATTTATAATGATGTTATTGTATGTTCAAGAAGAGTTATTTTGAGATGCAATATTTCAGGGATGGATTCGGAACATTAAAATAAAGTAAGCCATTTTCACCTTAGTTTTCAGACTGCTATATATTTATTTTTTTAATAATTTTATAATTTTGGGAATGTATAAGATATTGAGTTATATGCATTTTATATGTAACCTTTTACCAGCATACTAAAAACCAAGAATAATTTTTTGTAAATTTTAAAATGTCGGCAGTTAACAATTTTATTTTTAATGTTGAATATTTTTAAAACCATTCATTTTACAAAAATATTACAATAGACAAAATGATTGCCTTTTTAATGATTAACATTACAATATGATAATTTTTATTATAATTAAAAGATAAGCTAAAGTTATTCAATAAAATTATTTCTTGGTAATTGATGATAATGCTCAGAAGTTTATAATACTAGTTATTCTTATTGGGTAAAATAAAATGTTACACCTTAAGAAGGGTAAAAATATGGTAGATATTGGTAAAGAACTTGGTAAAATATTCTCAGACTTCAAAATAATCCCTTTGTGATTGTATTATTATTTATTCTTAAAAATAAAAGTAGCCTAAAACCATCATAATTTTAAAGTCTGAGAACTTCATTTTGTCCATGAGATGGGAAAATATGTTATACACCCTTAGTTTGGAACTCCTCACAACCTGTATGTACACGCATGAGTTAAGGATAGTGATCTTGCCAATGGGCTACCCACTAAAAACACTCCTCCCACCCTTCAGGCTATCCCCTCGGAACCATGTTGACACATTACTTCAAAAAGAGCGCATATCATGTGCCATCGGGCTTCATCTTTTACCAACTATTTATCCATCGGGTGTATGGATGGTTTCTAATGCAGAACTCTTTCTTTCCACAAAGAAACATCCTTGCCCTCCAAGATTTTGTTGACAATGATAGATGTTATAACAAACCAACTACAGTCTCCGACTCTCGTCTCTCTTCAAGCTAACAGCTTCATAGGAAGAGGTATGTTTTGCATGATCAAAATTTTTAATGTCACTCTGGGCTTTGCAACCTTCCCATCCATATCAAATGTGCATGTAAACATCCATGGCCAGTGAGAAATTATGTGATATAAAACGATACCGCGCCAAGTCTTCTATGACCTAAGGTGCTAGATCTACAATCAACAATGCAGTCCACCGTTCTCTCGTGTCTTGATGCTATAGTTAAACTTTAGCTTCTGCATTGACTTTCATACCTCTGATGGCACATAGTTCTTTCAGAAGGCAGTATATCTCTTAGTGGTGTGCCAGCATCACCAGTACAGTAGATTTAGAAACAGTTCTTACATCCATAGAAGAAAATGGAGAATTTTAGTTGATTATCAATGTATACATTTGTATTAATAATTTGGTTAGCCTTTTACTTGAGTGTAATAAAAATAATTATTACTTTTTCAAGTTTATCAATAAATGGCAAAATGTTGTATAAAACTAATGGTTTCTGAGATATTTGATGTTACAAAATTATAAACGTCAGCCATTAAAAAAAAAAGTCTTAATTTTAAGTATACACATAAAAAAACAAAACAAAATGGAAACAAAATGCACTTGCCAAATCTGGATTCAATACTTCATCCATTATAAATTTGTTTAGAAATAAACACAATAGAAGGACAGATGGAAAAAAAGAGTTTTTGGACCTAAACCTTTATTAGAAGTCTTGTCTTTATTTTAGTGGTTTGAACCATTTCTTAAATATTACACATCCATAATGACTGATCCTGAATACTAATAAATTCTGTTACAGTAATAATCATTAGTATGTAGTGGGCAACAGAAAACATAGTCATTCATACATTACCATTCACGTCGCTTAAGTAATTTTGTCATAGGTCTTCAGTAGACTGATAGAACTTATCATAATTCCAATCCTTTGTGAGCAGAAGGGAATACAAAAATTCAATCAATTAATAAAAAATTATATGTAAAAAAGAAAGGAAAAATGACAAGGACTTATGATTAAATTAAAATTCTGAAAACCAAATTTTTCGGCTCACTATTTATTTAAGCAATCCTTACATTGAGTGTCTCAATTTAAATACAACGTTTATTTGAAACTTCTCTTTTTGTAAAGAAATAATTGCCTTTATATTCTGGATTTCAAAACAAAGTATTTATTGATTTATTTATTTAAACAAATTAACATATTGAAATTTAAAAAAAATTAATTTAAATAATATGTAATTGTAAATAAAACATAAATAATAATTAAAAGAAAACTAAAAAAAAAAAAAAAAATTATTCATAATCGTAATTCAGTTTCGTTATTTCAGAATCGTATTTCCGAAGGTAGCATGTAAGTGTTTGGTTTCTCCGCCAGGTAGCTCCACAGTGCGTTGTTTTGCCTAGTCACGTGACCAGATCGAGGTGACCATTGCAACAATGCTGCAATATCCCTTGATTGATCGGCATTATTTGAAGCTGGGAAGTAGATGTTTTCAGGATCAACAATTTCATCGTCCAGTTTTCTAAAACAAAACAATTACAGATTTTTGATTAAATTAAATAATTGTGTAAGTATATTAAAAAATACTAAATGTTCTATTATTTTTATATGTGTTGACTAGGTAATGTATTTGAGGTTAGGCCTAGGCCTAGTCATTTTAAAAGAAGGTTTGTCGATTGTTTAGTATTTCTTTAACAATTCAATAAATTGAATGTTGGTTCTGTTTTTGCAACAATTGATTGGTGGCATTAGCGATTTGTTAACGTAAAATATTTACTTATATTTTTTGTTGTCCTTTATTGAACAATATCCTATATCCTATATAATATATCGTTGTTATTGAATATATCCTAATTCATTTGCAGCATTAGAATACGTGCTTCGTCTTATGACAGATTAAATTATTGTTATCAGCAGAAATTACCAATTTGTCAAATATAATAATTATAACACCTTGTTCTTCTAACTTGTAGCCTATTAACTAATATTTTAGGTTATAGTTAGACAATAATTTCTGAATGAACTGTAATTTTATAGATTCCGTGATCAAGTATATAGAGATATAATTTTTCTTCTCTTATTTTCTCTTTTTTCAGATATTATCTGGATTTTTTTCTGATAGGCCTGTTTATGGATCTGTTTATTTTCGTACATATAAATAATTAAACCAAACTGATTTAAATATTGGTTGTAATTTATGTTTCTTTATAATACCGATCGTTTACTTTTTTCCTTTAATCCTTAATATTCTTTTTCTTTTTCTTACATTGTAGCACACAGGTCGGGGATATCAATGTTCAAATTTCACTAAAATTAGAACAAAATCTGTAGAGACGATTTTGAGACATGAAATCTTTTATAACAACTTCATTCATGGACGTATTTTTAAATGTTACAAATTATTCCCGAACTAATTGTTAAGGGAGATGAGAACAAAACGTTTTGTTTGATTATATGATGCTATATGTGAAAAAAAAAATTGATGAAAATCGTTGATGCAAATTTTGAGATAATCTGAAATTTTAGTTTGTTCTTAACCTCAAAACTTTGAGTTATAGAAAAAGTGAAAAAAATCCGATGTGGAAAAATTTGCCTATATACAATAATGATCGACATTGGTTAACTCGTTTGGGGTTATAATATTAGAGAGACGAGTAGACAGATAGACAATGAACTGACATGACTCCAAAAACTATTTTTTGCGCTCATGGGATTTCAAATGGATTTTCATCCATAAAACACTCGACATATATTTTAACCAATCGGTTAACTCGTTTTATTACCTATACAGAATATATGCGAAAAAGTTAAAACCATTTAATAATTAACTACGACCAACAATCCCCCTTTATTTTCGTATCAATTTAGGACAGAAGTTGTTTACTAAAACTACAAAACTACCTTCATTGTCAATGACACATCAAACCTAGAGATAACAGAACTGGATATTCTCTTGTCCATTCAGCGCATGTGCAGTTAAGTAAGGTGTATTTGATGTTAAAAGTTTCTTGTGCTTGAAATTTATAGCTTGCATAATATGCGATGTAAATTCGTTTTTTTTTTATACAAATGTTCGTGTGTTTTAGTGAGTGTATATTTTGAGTTCTCTTGAGTAGGCCTATATAATGTTGTGTAGCTTTGGACAAACTTTTTACAATTTTGAAAAGAAATTTAATGGTACTGTAATAGTATTTGAAGTTAGAATTTAGGCAAGACGAAATCAAACTTTTTTTGTTTATAATAGATCTATAAAATCGTAAATTACTACTTTAGTACACCTATGTGTAATTTGTGTATAGATAGATATAACATGATTTTGGTAAATGTATATTATACTTTATATCATATAGGCTGTCCATTTAACCAATTATCTGGCTAGGCCTATAGAATGCAATCTCGTGCGTCCTATAATAAAGGTAATAAAGATGAGGTCATAAATTTACAATTAAAAATACTGTTATGTTTAAGGTTATTTTAGATTAAAGTAAAGGTTCTTTTAGTTTTCCCCTTATTATTTGAAAACCTTAATTTCCTTCAGATTTCAATTTGACACAGCGGTTTGGGTCAGTAATATTGACCCTAAAATTAAATGAAATTGGTTATGCTAGTTTTTAGAACTTATTTTTAGTCCGTGGACGATTTGTAGTGATTTCGTATAAAAATATTGAACGGGAATTTTGAGGATATGGTGGCCAATTCATTTTGTTTTAGAGGCTATATTTGAGCAAGTTTTGGCTATAATTGTTAGAGTTGTTTATAAAAATCGGAATTTTAAGTTTTGGTCTTACTTGAGAGGGCAAATTGAAGAAACAAAAACTTTTCTTTTTATGGCCAAATCTATTTAAGTTATTTTAAATTATAGATAGGTGCCTACATTTTTTATATGTTAAAATGGTAATTTGATTAAATAAAATTTTGTTTTTTACAAAAACATAAAATAGTAGTTCAAAGAAATGCCAACAAACGAAAATATATGTTGTAAAAAATACATGTTAAAATAAATTTGTATGAATTTGTTATATTATGTTGGTCACTGTTGTAAATAGCTCATCAACTTTGAGAAATATGTTTCAATCTTTAACAGGTAAGCCTTTGTAACACTTCTTAGTTAAACGTGATGTGTAGCACGTGATTGTAATGATTCATTTACTTACCGAGCCTGGTTGTGTATATACTGAGGTCTAAGTCCTGCCAGAAATAGGGAGCCTCTCCTTTTAGTTGCGATGCCTCGGCATTGAGGCGCATATGGGTCCTCCCTGAAACATTATTCAAGAATAGTTTGTAAGTAGAATGAATCAAAGTAGTCCGATAAAAATAATTCATAGGTTTGACAGAAGTTAAAATTCTTGTGGGTGACGCCTACATGTTTCCCATGTCAAAACACTGTTTTCGCTGCGGTTTTACTTTCTAACATATAAGTAGGCATTGTATACAGAATATTAATGTAATGGGTGAAAAAATAGGTGCAACTTTTTGAAGATTTTGAGGTCTTCTGAGTTTAAAAAAGTGGTTTTTGGAATTATATTTGTCTGAAGTTTGTTGTCTGTGCATAGTCGAAACGGGTGGATCGATTTTAATGAAATGCTGTTTTCCCGATTTTTTCTTTATTTAAAATTTTTTATACAAATTAAAAATATAACTTACAGTGTAACATTTTTGAGCGTAGCAAATGAATTGCCTACGTTGGACGATTTATATTTTCTTGCAACAAAAATTAATGTTTAAATAATTATATCAAATGAAAAATGTATAGCCGTTAAAATCAATACATTAAAAGGTTTTAATTTGAGGTATTACATTGCATATGTGTCCATTAAACATTTTTGAGATGGGGGTGGTAAGAGAGAGAAAGGTTCTTTTTATTTTGTAAATAGGTATTCTAAGGTTTCTCCTAAAGTTCTTGAGAACAGATTATGCGTATTCTTTCTGTCTTTTAAATAATGGTGGTAAAGTCTGACAAAAAACACTTTGCATAGACATTAAATAGCGTGTTGGGCTTCTTTTACGTGGGACATACTGTATAGTGTGTCTAATAATCGTGTGACTGTTTTGTGATTTAGAATGCTATAGTGAGAGGAAGGATATAAGCCTTGCCGATGGGTGTGTTTACACTGAGGACACGTAATAAGGATAACATTATAACCTTTAAGTTAAGCTGATTGCCTATTCAAGAGACAGAGAGAGAGTGGTTGGAATATATCACCCTAAAATCTATACTTTATAATTATGAGTATTGTTAAGCACGTTTTAAATATTTTAATTACTAAATAGGTCAACAAGAAGGAATTTAGTTTTCAATAGATTAGTTTCTTTAGATAGTAAGAATTAAATGTTACCTAGTCCACTTGGCGAATAGGAAAAATAAGCCAATTGAAATTATAAAAACAAACAAATCTTACAATAATTTTTGTGATTAAGTTTGTTTGACATTGTAGTAATGTTGATAAATTATATCTCTCACGATTATCTCCAAAACCAAACGAAAACAAAACTATTACCAATGACTACATAAATACTATAAGACACGACATAGGATAGGGAAATAGTCTACGCTTTACGGGTGCTGTTCGTCACAAGTTTGACACACAGCTAACAGAAAGCGCTAGCAGCAGGTGCTTGACTGTACGCATCCCACTTGGTTGAGACTGTACAACTGTTGACCTCTCTATCACAAACCTTCTCACTTACTTCCGTCAGCATAGTCAGTGTTGTCAGTTCGTGCGCTGAGATTAGTGTTTCTCGGCCTTCTCTCGCATCTCTGGTCCCATATGTGGCATCATTGCGTTTTCTCTTACCCGCCTGAAACATTGTTTGACCGTAGAGCCACCTAGCGCCAGTCACATCAACTTCAGATTCTCTAGCAGAGCGACCTAGCGGGTATTGGTCAACTCAAGAATAAGCGTAGAATATTTAACATGGCCATGTCGTGTCTTATAGTATTTATGTAGTCATTGCTATTACTCACCAAAATGTCGGCTCGGTAGATGTCAGTTAAAAAAAAATGGAAACGAACCATTTTTGTCGTTTTAAAAACACAATTACGTATTAAATAAGGGTTTAGGCTTCACTTGTGCTCTCAATCTAGCTCTCAATAAGGACAGTCAAGTTTCATTTTTGTTTTTTGACAATTATTCCTGAACTGTAATATTTTTTTAATTTGCGATTTTGCACACGTATTTGGGTCATTAACCTTCACATTGTACTAAAAATTGAACGTAATCGGTTGAGGTGATTTTGAGAAATTACGTCTTTTATAATAGCTTCATAGTTGATATATATATATATTTCCTTTTTTGTACACCTAGAACTCCTGAAACGATATTTTTTTGGAAAGATGGTGACCTATACGTTTTGTTTGAATTCTTAAAGGTTACACACGAGAAAATTTTAATTAGAAATAATTTTGTTTCTTTTCTTATGGCAGCTACCCCAAAACAAATTTTGAAAAAATCTCGAGAATAATCAAAATATATCAACATAGGAAATTTTATTGAAATTGATTCACTCGTTTGTGCCTTCGAGTACTACACATGTGCTACAATAGACAGACAGACATATTCGTAAAAACAACTTTTTGACTCTGGGGATCTCAAAACAGATTTATCCAGAAAACCTCGACGAAAATTTTCTAACCCATGACATAACCTTTTATATACTACGTATATGTGAGAAATTAATAAAGTGAAATGACATTTTAATGCTCTACCATCCTGGCAGGCGTTGTAGGACTTAAGAGAGTAATTTGAAGAACATGGATATGTAATGGAGCTAACAAGAAGCTTCAGTGGCTAAAGGGACAGACAAAATCTACAGACTACCTTTATTAGGTTTAGATTCATCTCATTCATCTTTAGTATGAGGTCTCTCTTGACCAATTCTTGTTCCAACTCTGACGCTATTAGAAGGGTTAGGGATCTTTATTTTATAGTAATTTCTTCTTGTTTTTGTTATAAAGCGATGATGATTGAGAAGTTAAACAATAAGAAAATTAAACCAAAACGGAAGAAAATCCGTGTTTCTTTACCTGGATTCAGAGCCATCGAAAATTAACTACACAATAATCTTCTAAACTACGTATTTCTAGGTCAGTGGAAAGAAATTAGCAAATAAAAATTAAAATATACAATCTGTCTTTACAAAATAGTTTCTTTGGACATGGCGCAGATTAGGAATTGATGTTGACCAATATACGCAAATTTTGAAAATTGTGTGGTATGACGAATCTCGATGTAATTTGGGAAGGTTTATAGGCATAAGTACATTTTATTTGATAATTAGCAACTCAGAGTAGTTGTTTGGGTTGGAATATCATCTATTGGCTTACTGGAAAGTGATTTTTTTAAAGTTAGAGTAACAGTGTATTTGGCCACGCTTCAGAACTTATGACGAGCGTAGGATACTTTCTTGACATTTATTTTCAACACGATGGTGCTCCATTATGATATGCTATTACAGTCCTCCGCGGTTACGTGGATGAAGAGTAATTAGTGGAAGTGATAGTCTTGCACTCGGTAGATATTACGGCGTTGGATTTATTTGTGTAGGATGTGCTCAAAGAATCTTTGTATTGTAAAAAGCCATAAACCGTTGAACAACCGAAAGGTTACATTCATGACGCTTGTCAGCATTCGTAAAGTGTTATGAACCCATGTTTCTCTGTATGTTCAGACACACTTCAAACATATATTCCTGAATATAAACCACACTTTAAACATAAGAAATCTAAAATAAGTGGGTTATTTCCTAAATTATAATGCACACTATTTTGTAAGATAAAGGTACGTTTTACTTTAGATAGTATCTCTTTACAATCATTGATTGAAAGCTTTACTGCCTCAACGTTCTCAACCTACTGACCTTGTACCAATCCTTCGGAAGCTCTGTAGTTCCATCTAGAGTTGATTAGGTAATCCCTGCAGAAAATTCTTCCAGGGAAGAAAAACTGTTTCTATGCATGGGATCTTCCAACTTTGGAAATACGACGAAGTCTGGCGGACTGTATGACGTGTGAGCAAACAATATCCACCTTTACTTACGTAGTAATTCAATCATAATATTTCCTACCTGCGGGTTTACAAATAAGTTTAGTGTTTCTACACTTTTCTGCTTATTTTTGGTATAAGCTAATAATTTGCTTGAACCCGGCCATTTGACCTGATTTCTTTGAAGTTTCTAAATCAAGTTTCATCAGTAGTAACAATTCGACTTTGTAACACGACTTTAAACTTCAAATTTTAGTTTTAGTCATGTTTAGGCGTTCCTGCTTCTATTGAGCAGACAATAAGTGAGTGACGCAACGAGCAGAATCTTTCTTTTTATAGTTTCGTACGTCAAAATACGGAAAATGTATGTTGGATTTTTATTCTTGACGTCTCGGTCATCATCGCATTATAAAAAGAAGAAGAAAAGTGAATAGAGTATAAAATAAGCCCCAGAATACTCTAATATCATCAGGGTCGGAAAAGAACAAGAGTTAGTCAGGAGAGACCGGATAGGAAGAACGAAAGATAGGGATCTTAACAAAAGACTACATGAAAAAAGGTATAGATTCGGTTAGGTTTCTCAGGATTACCAAATCTGTAGTCATTAAAAGTGGACCTCTAAAGGATTCAAATTGGAATCGTTGTTACTTGAAATAGTTCCTCGCATGTTATTCGACGAAGACATTTCGCTATAACTTTCCCACTTCGTTTATCTGTTGATGTTTTCTGATTTCTTAATCTTGTATTATTATTTAGACTGAGGCGTTCTAAAAAAAGAAGAAAAATAACTATAAACGTACAGTAGACCATACTATGGTTGACTATAATCTTTACTCAAAGCGTAGTGAATTTCTCTAGAATAACGTTTTGATTTTGATATTAGAGCTTTGATCTATCTACACTCACTGTACCCGAGGCGCTTGCGGCCCCATTTCCAAAATTAGTCAATTCAAACTGCTATACAAGTCTTCATCTACAACTGGCGTTACTCTCACTTTAATTGCATCATCCGTTTCACAGTGCAACGAAATTGTATTCTGGTAAATTGAAAGTATTTATTTGGTAATCGTAAAAGAATGTTACCATTTTTATTATAAGAAAAGAACCTAAGGAAGAAGTCCTTAAAAGTTTAACTTTGGAACCAGATATGGCAACATGTTTGAATGAGAAAAGTAGAATTTCAATTGTGCTATAATTTATTCAATCCTTCGACAAATCAAGTTAACCATTTACATAAAAGACATGTAACATAGATAAATAGAACAATTTGCAAGGTAACAATTGAAACTATATATATATATCTAGAAAAATGTATGTTATTTATGCGCCCCAAAAGAAAATTTAGATAATTTTTAAAACACACCCCCCATACAAATAATTACTAAGTAAATTAAAAGAAAAGCACAATTTATCAAAATATGAAATGTTACAAAATTTAGTTAAATATTATATATATATTAAGGTTAACTAATTTTAATATATTAATTACAAATAAGATATGTAAGACCTTATTAATTACATGTGGAAAAGTAAGTTGGCCAACTGTAGAAGAAAAATTTATTTTGATTATAGCCTATATAAAAAAAAGGTATATTGACGTCAATAATCTTGAATTTTGAAAATTTAACCCCTTTGGGGTCGTAAAGCCTAAAGTGCATGCGTATCCCATCCGTTTTATTTTATCTTTGCATTTTGTACATATTTTTTTTTAAAAAAGAATTATTACTACGTCTAGTTCATCAAACATTCAACCTTATTTCACAGAAACATTTCAAGTTTATTTCTCACTAGATTAATTCCTAACCTAGATAGTTCATTATTTTGTGTTTTTTTTTTTTAAATAACTTAAAGGAAGTCCTCAGTTTTGCATGAACTTGAAATTCTGCTGGAACTTAGTTCTTTGTTACCACATGCTCGAACCAGCTTTTTGCTGTTGAAATACATATACTAATTAAATAGAGCACAGACACTTCTAGACAGGTTTAAACATTTCTGTTGCAGGTTTATGAGCAACATATTTTTCTGTAATTAAGTTATATTTAAAAAAAGGCAATTTCTTTAAAGACAAAATGCTATATATATATATATATATATATATTCAAATAAATTTCAAAATGACTTTACGTTATCAAAGATAGAAAAGAAGCTTTTCCTTTTTTGTTTGAATTTAAGCTGCTACAATTTACAAGCAATACAATGTTAGTTGCAATTAAATTTAATGATTCATTAATTAATACTTTGATTTTATAATTACTGAAATGAAGCTTTGTTTTATTCTTTCAAAAGATTATATAAATTTATGCTTTAAAAGAATTTATATATAACAAAGTTTAATTATGATTGAAAAGATTTCAAGATTTTACATCTATAAAATAGAAATACATATTTTCTTAATATGGTCAACTTAATATACTTTAAAATGAAATTTTCGAGTTACCTGGTTTGATGAAACATGGATTTTTTTGATGGTCAGATGTTATAGAATGGTGAAGAGTAGACAGTTCGTTGAACAAGTCACGTTCGCGTATTCGGTTTAGCAAGGTTTTTTGCACGCGTAAGAGAGATTTTGACTCATTTTGAATGACTTTAGATCAACCTTTTACGACTAAAGAAAAAGGAATTTATCACGTGTGTAGAAGACGACTTAATATTTCAAGCATGATAACTAGACTGGCCCGGTCTTATCGGCAGGCCCAAGTCCACGGTTCAGTCAGGCGAGGCAGCTTTCAGAGTTTATACACCAGATGCCACCACCTGATGGACCGGGTATGTCTGTGGTGTTTGAACGGTTTTAAATTTAATCTGTAATGAAGATAAGGGATGTTACAGTTCTCCCCCCGCAAAAAACGGAGTTGGGGTGGAGTCCAAAGGCGGCCAGAAGGGCCTACCACAAAAATTTTAAGGACCAGGGGCACCTGACAGAAACAACGTTTCATAGTACTTTTATTACCCTCTAGGGTGTAGCCTCCTTCGGCGCTTACTTATTAAATTTGTTATTTTTTTCTTACGGATTCTAGTCCAGAATTTTGACCATAAAAAAAAGTATTTAAACTGCCAAGATATAATCAAAATATATCACAACTCTCTACATTACATATATATAAATCTCTCTCTCTCTCTCTCTCTCTCTCTCTCTCTCTCTCTCTCTCTCTCTCTCTCTCTCTCTCTCTCTCTCTCTCTCTCTCTCTCTCTCTCTCTCTCCCCCCTCTCTCTCTCTCTCTCTCTCTCTCTCTCTCTCTCTCTCTCTCTCTCTCTCCTCTCTCTCTCTCTCTCTCTCTCTCTCTCTCTCTCTCTCTCTCTCTCTCTCTCTCTCTCTCTCTCTCTCTCTCTCTCTCTCTCTCTCTCTCTCTCTCTCTCTCTCTCTCTCTCTCTCTCTCTCTCTCTCTCTCTCTCTCTCTCTCTCTCTCTATCTCTATCTCTATCTCTATCTCTATATATATACAGGGTATTTCATGCGAACCCTGACAAACTTTGGGAAACGGTTCCATGGGTCAATACAAGAAAAAAATGTTATATAAAGATAGGTCCAAAACCTATTTGTTTCATATTTACAGCCGTAAATAGAGTTTTTTCAGTTTTGCTTGTAGTTAAGGCATTTTTTGACCTCTAGATAAAAAATTAGTGATAATATTTTGATAAAACCTACATGGTTAGTTAGTGGAGAAAATTCTACAGATATATCATTAGTTTTAAGTACTAAAATGAGGACTTTTATTCGGCAAGAGCACTTTAAAGATTAAAATTTACTAAAAAAATTAGTACTCAAAAATTATTTTCAATTTTTAAATGGCTTTCACGAGAGATCCGATGGACCATTATGGCTGCAACTTTACCAAAAGTTGTATAATTTCATACTACTATAATTTCTACTAAATTTAAATAAACATTATTTATCTTACAATACTATTTACTGGTTTAAAACATAATATTCTTTAATTAACTAAATAATAATCAATAATCTTAATTAGCTTATTTCATTTTTTATTACAAACAACATTACGGATTTTGTAATGAGAGTTCTAAAGCAGCTGTTATTGAATATGGCAGAAGATTTCCTAACAGGCTTGTCCCAAATAGACAAGTATTTACCGACTTACATTGCATTGTCTGAGAGAGAAAGGTTCATTTGCTAAATCTAAACTTGAAGGCATTAATCAAACTTCGCTTGAGGTAGAAGAGAGCATCATTGATTCTGTACAGCAAAGCCTAGGTACTAGTGTGAGGAGGCTTTCAAAGCAGGATGGTATCCTCTTCTAAGATTTGGAGAATCTTAAATAATGAAGGTTCGTATCCTTACCATTTGAAGAAAGTAATAATCTTCACGCCGGCGATAATATTAAAATGTTTGAGTTTTGTCGTTGGGTTGCAGTAAATTATCGGTTGGTCAAGTTAATTCTTTTTACAGACGAGGCTCAATTCACCCTGAATGGTATTAATAATTCCAAGAACACTCACATAAGGGCTGAAGAAAATCCCCACGTCACTGTTGAGACGAACTTTCAGAGACGATTCTCAGTCAATGTTTGGTGCGGCCTCATTAATGACAAACTTGTCGGACCTTACATTTTAGATGGGGTACTGAATGGTTTACCCTATTTACAGTTCTTACAGGACACTCTACAAGAACTTCTTGAGGATATCCAAATCCAAACCAGGGCAAATATGTTCTATTAACATGAAGGAGCACCTCCGCACACGTCACTAAATGTTGTTCGCTTGTTACAGAACCGTTACGGTGAAAAGCTAATTGCTCAACGTGGACCAGTACATTGGCCTCCAAAGGTCACCGGACCTGACTTTGATGGACTTTTATTTGTGGGGGCACATGAAAACGGAGGTTTAAAAAACCAAACCATAGACAAGAGTAGAGTTAGTATGAAGAATATTAAATGTCACCCAAACAATCAAAGACAACCCTGCAATGATAAGAGCTGCGACGTCTTCCCTGTTAAAGCGAACCAGACTCTGCCGAGATCACAATGGAGAACAATTTGAAAACATTTTAAACTAAGTATAATTATTATTATGTTATAAACCAGTAAATAGTATTGCAAGATAAATAATGTTTATTTAAATTTAGTAGAATTTATATTATACAAACAATAATGTATGTTGCATCATACACCAGTTAGAAGGTAATTTGTGTTAGCTTACAGTTTGTTAATACACCAATAAAAGTTACTTGTAAAACTAAACATATCTAACTAATAACTTTATTGTACATGAAATTCTACAACTTTTGGTAAAGTTGCAGCCATAAAGGTCCATCGGATCTCTCGTGAAAGCCATTTATAAATTGAAAATAATTTTTGAGTACTAATTTTTTTAGTAAATTTTAATCTTTAAAGTGCTGTTGCCAAATAAAAGTCCTCATTTTAGTACTTAAAACTAATGATATATCTGTAGAATTTTCTCCACTAACTAACCATGTAGGTTTTATCAAAATATTATCACTAATTTTTGATCCAGAGGTCAAAAAATGCCTTAACTACAAGCAAAACTGAAAAAACTCTATTTTCGGCTGTAAATATGAAACAAATAGGTTTTGGACCTATCTTTATATAACATTTTTTTCTTGTATTGACCCATGGAACCGTTTCCCGAAGTTTGTCAGGGTTCCCATGAAACAACCTTTATATATATATATATATATATATATATATAGTTTGTCACATTAGCTAACAACTTTGAATAAAATTTGCTCCGTGTAGTCTATGAGAACCAAAATAAAACTATTGGTCACCATTTCTTCAAAAATGCCAGTTCGTGAGTTATCTGTAATAAAACCAAAAAATAGCAATGGGACTTTTATAAAATGTGTAATTTCTAAAATTTTTAGTGAAATGTGAAGTTTATTAACCCAAGCATGTGTAAATAAATATTGAGCTTGACTTGTGAGATAATATTAGATGGAATAAAACTCGAACACAAGATCTCACAAAAACTAGTTTACTTAAGAAACGCGTTTCAACGACAAAGTTGCCATCATCAGCGATAAATGAGCTACAATAACTAAACTATAACGCGTTAGTTTATACATACTACAGTTGTTATACTACATAAACAAGAATACTATTAAAAAGAAACTGTTAGAAAAGCTAAAGCTTAGTTGTAGTAAAAAAAGCAGTTTCAGGCACATAATTTTTTAGTAAATGTAACACGTCGGTTTCAATGTATGACTTTTTTAACAAATTCTATACTCTCCAGAGATAATTTCCACAGAAAATTTGATAGTGTTTCTATGCGAGTGTGTCTATAAAAACTAGCGCTCCAACAGTTAACCATTTGAAAGGAAATTTTTAAAGTATGTTTACAAACACTGTGTTAAACTGATACTGTATTTTAAAAACATAATTCAACCTATTTTAAAGATTTAAATGTTTTCTAACAATTACACAGGCGGCAAGCTTATGCTAATTCGACAATATAATATGTTATTGGGTTTGAATAACAAATATGTACGCATAATTAGGGCACGTCTGATGCATATGCTTGGTCGTTCGTGCGTCTGTCCATCTGTCTACCCGTTAGATTGTTTCTAAGTTAATCATTTAGCAACAAGTGGTATTTGGAAAATTGTAAACATCTGAATTTGTAAAAAAAGGTATAAATTTGTACATCTGACTCCAAAAATCTGTGTTCTACAACCAAAACTTGTTGACCGATTTTTATAAAATTTGATATATGGATTATTTTGTATTTCATTTTTTCGATAGCTCAAAATTTGGAAGTAGTTTCCATAATATATATATATATATATATATAAATGTGTGTGTGTGTGTGTGTGTGTGTGTGTGGAATTTTGATTTTCTAAAAATTGGCGATTTTGATCAAATTCTGGGTTAAGCGCAAAAAAAAAAGAAATCAAAACAACAAAACTTGTAATCTCAAGTCTTTAGACCCAAACATATTGGTTGCAATATCTATAAAAATACTGATGAGTTATATCGGTCATGGCCAAAAAAATCGGCCATAAGATTGTTATAAAAGACATAATTTCACAAAATTGGCTTTACCGAATTGATCCAATTTTTGTGAAATGTGAAGATAATTGAACCAAAAAATCTGTGTTAAAAAAAAAATATATTAGGATTCAGGAATAGGCGTAAAAAAACAAACAAGAATGACGTTTGACCGCTTAATTAAAAACTACGATTTTGCACTGAGGACGACGTTGTGTCACAACCGAAACAAGTTCCTGCCCAATATAAATATATAGATACTTTTTCAAAGATGTCCATTTAAATTTTTTTATTGACAACTACTGAACTGATATTTTTGGTGACGATTAGTTTTGGTTTGATTTTGGAAATGAGTGGGTGAATTATTCTGACACTGTGGAAATCTCCACAGGAAAGTTTCAGAAAATAGTTCAAATTAAATTTTGTTGAAGTTTTGTTGACTGCTCGTTATGTCTTATACACTATTATATTTAATATTCTGCAACAAATGGTGTAGTCTTAGTCGAAGCATCGGCATTCTTTGTCTTTAGAAGCGTTTTGAATGACAGCAATTTAAACAGAATATACATAAAAAAAAATTAATCGATCGTTTTAGGTGTAAAGGATTTTCTCAGTACACGCTGGGTCGTAATTTCGTAACTAACAAACAAACTTAATGACAAATGGTCGAGTTAAAACGAAATTACGCTACGCTTGAGGTACAACAACACGTCTTAAAGGAGTAAAATGTGTCCTTCTGTGTTACAACAGTTACACAAAACTGTTTACACTACTGAATCGAGACGTTTGATATGCTAATATATGCTGATTAAAGTCAATAGGATAGTAGGCTTATGAATATCCAAAGCCGTTTCTTGTGCTAAAAAAAATCCTAAAATCTTTCTTACTAATCATCCAAGTGGATTGATGAAATTCTAGTACCCGCAATACAACTTGATATTCGTTCAGCGCATGAGCGAACTTGTTGTTATCCCCACCACTAAGTACTGAATTATTGTATAGTATATTATGTACATTCTTAAAACAAATTAAGATTGTAGTAATGTCCATACGTAACTATTAAATATAATAATCGTCTTCTTTACGTGAACAAGAAAAAAAGAAAAGTATTTTCTTTATTGATGACTTTAGCTTAATGTATTTTGTATAGGTTATAAATAAGAAAAACAAGGTGAAGTACTTAACCAGCTTCGTTATACAATAAAAGCAAACAGATCTCGTCTAATTATTAGGCAAGTTTGTTTAAAACAGTCGAATCTCGTAATACAGTATATTTCCACTGATAAACCAGGTAGATGTATAATATTATAACATCTTCACTCGTGTCAGCGTCATAGCTTTGGCCGTTGCGAAGGAGCCTCCACTCCCCACTCTTGTCGGTGATTGGTCCGTAGATTTTGTAACTATAGGACAACCACATTTTCTTGGAAATTTAAGATTAAAAATTACATTTTTCATAACTTTTCTGTTTTTCGTCGTAGTTGGCACCATTACATGCAGAAATGAAATCTGCAAAATTTATCTAATCTAAAGTGTTATAAATTGAATAACACTTGAGCTATGAACAAAAACTGTTTTAATAAATGAAGGCCATTTTAACATTTATAATTCCTTTTTCTAAATTTCAATAAAGTTTATATGAACAGACTATAGTTCTCTGTACCAAATTTCATGTTCTTATCTTGAGACCGCTATTTTAGCTTGCTATGTTGTACCTAAGATTAATGGTATTTGATTGTAACGTGCTTTAATGAAGGTGATGATGGTACATTTTTAAAGCAATATCTTGACGTTAATTGATACTTGCTATTTAATACAACGGTATGGGATATTTAATTTTCATGTTCCACCAAAATCTGAACGACGAAATCGTTAGAGCTGATTTTGAAAAAATACGTCTTTTGTTTTATCGATAAATCATGAATCTGAATTTTTGGAAAGATGGCAACCAATGTGCCCTTAGAGGCTGTATTTGAGCAAACTACGATCTAAAACGTTATAGCGGAATTTTATAAAAATCGTGTTTTTTTTTATTTATTTTGTTTTACTTCTGAATTTTGAGTTAACAAAAGCGTCTCTAGATGTAGCCAAAATGTGTCCACATCCCAATTGATTAAAATCGTTCTATGCGCACAGACGACAGACAGATCTAATTCGAAAAACCACTTTTTGAAGTCGTAGTACCTCAAAACGGATATACCCGCAATAAACTCCAGACAGATATTTGATCCATTATATAATTTTCAATTACCTATGACGTAGCTTGGGCGTCTTAGGAGGATGTTTGGGGTTGCGTGAAGGTGATTGGTATATGGTGGGTACGGGGGGATTGATTCGAGAGGGTCGAGGAGGTTTTTATGGCAAACTTGTTGGCCCTGAAAAGACCAATCGGCAAAAAAGGAGAGGCAACCTAGAGAACTACGTATAGGGGAGCTCGAAGGTCACCGGGGTAGGGATCGGTGAGGTGAATAGGCTGAAATGGTATGTATGTGAGCTAGAGGGAGCTGTACAATCTTTCTAGAGATTCGTTTGTGCGGAGGTCCTGCCTTGGGGCGCTGAGAGTGGTAGATGGAATTCTTCTGGTATCCTCGTTTTCGAGGCTGACAGGCCTCTCGGCGGGAAACTCGCCGCTCCTCGTTGGTCTTGGGCATAAAAACATTAACCACTACCTTACGTCAGAGTCTTAGCGTTATAGTGTGTGTGTTTGTGGGGAAACTAAGTCGGGTGAACTAGTTCCCTGTTGATTTAATTACATAATATATATACTTTCTTTCTTTACAAGCAACACACAACACTGGTGTTTTAATTCATTGTTGGATTTCATCGCTGTTAGACAAAACCCATGTAATACATCATTGTTTATAAATATCAGTCTTCGCTTCATCCAAACATGATCTCATTTTTTGTGTCTATTCAGTACGAAACAATAAACCAAGTTCTAATTTTGCGAAGTATAGAAATTATAAAAATATTGATGCATCAGCTTTACGGCTGGTCTAATTTATTTCTTTCCTAAGATATAATTACCATCCACATTGACTCTCTGATTTCCTAATGTAAGAGTTGTTTACTTGAGCTTTGCGGCTTATTAACAACACGTGAAATATTTTAAGGTGAACTAGGTGCGTGAGCGTGTCAGCCTCTACGCAGTTCCACAGACTCAGTCAGCCAACATTAATGCGCTTTTCATACCTAACTAGTATTATTATTATTATAAACTAAATATTATTATTTTTAATAAATAATGCTGGGGGGGGGGTGACTAATAATTCAGTGGTCCTTGAATAACTAAATGGGCTCAAATGGCCGACTAGCCATGTATCACATCGTGTCCGAGTTATGAAAGTTAGTAGTGCACCGTAAGATCCCTGGGTCAAGGCTCAGCCTAATCTGGGCTAGTGTCCCATTAATTTAGGTGTAGTACTGTAGCATTCAAATTCAAAAATCAATTCTGCAAAATAAATTTCATTAACTCGTTCTCCACATACCACTTCCGTCGCTTGACAGATGCTGCCACCTGGCGAGATTGCCCAAAACAAATCATCGCATGATATCAGAGGGTAAAGTACGACGGCAAGACAGCCTATCTTCTAAAATACCGGTATGCGAGTCTACCTGTAGTCACACACAATGTCTGACTTCTATACTTAGTTACGTTAGAGATGATTTTCCTTCTTGGTCTTCAAAATTTCTACCTCAGTCTTTTTACAATGTTAATCTACAGTTTCTGTGCGTGTTAGTTCTAAAATGTTTAATAAATTTTCGTTTCCACGGCACAAGCTTACGTGATCTGCGACAGGATTTTTCCAGGTACAGATTTTATCATATTTTAAATTTTTGTTAATGCTTTAAAATAATTTATTAACTATCATGTATTCTTTAAAATATGTATTTCATGTTTTATTTAATATTCAATGTTCTTTTGAAACTCAATGATTATAAAAATTTTCTTTTGTTAAAACATACTTTACAAAACCTTGCAAAGGCACATTTTGAGTTTTGAACAATTATGTGAAATATGTGCAAACTAATGTTGAACTTTAAATGATCAAAATATCTTATTGAACATGTCAAATATAAAACAATTGGAGAAATCTGTTCTAAATCAGAAAATTTCGTTTTACAGACCTTGCAGATCTTTGCAAGTCTTATACAAGCTTTGTTTCAAACAAATTAAATATATATAAATAGATTTATAATCATCTAAGAAGCTTTTAAGTACAATCTTAACGAATTTCTGTTATACAATCAATTTTCTTTGATTTTGACAAATAACCAGATATTTTCTTTAATAATGAACATTAATGCTAAAACATGTCTGATTTTGTACAAGACGCTAAAAAACATGTTTTTTGCCATAGCTAATATGCTGGTAGAAGAAACACAGCTAAAGATCTAATCATGTTTCGTCCTGTTAACAAAACACGTTTTATCCAACATAGCTTCAGAGTTTCACGTGCACAAAAGTGATATTACAAAAACTGACTTTATAGAACTCTAATTAAACTCATATTGTATATGTGCCTAAATTTATTTCAGCGAATATGTTTTCTTAAAAAACTATCTTTTAGATGTAGACTTGTGTAATTAATTATAAAATATATAAAATATTTATTGGGTGGAGCCTGCATGCAAACTTTCGGTCCTAACAGCCTCCCAGAGGTTATTGTCTAAATTAAAATAATTGACGTCAATTAATAAAACTTAATATTCAAAAATTTTCTTTTTTTAAATAAACTTCTCTTTTTTTATAATAAATTCTTTATCTAAAATATATATATATTTATTGGCCAATATAGCATTTAAGTAATTTATAAAATAAGTAATATTATGTAACCTTTTTTTTTAAACTTATCATTTCATAAATTAAAAAGGGGGGGATAAATATCAGTATCTTTTCATCTTTTTTTATTTTGTAATTTTTACATTTAAGGGCGTATAATCTTTTTTTTTTTTGGATTAATTATAATCCTGATAATTGTTAAGCTGTGCTCATTGTTTTTGTTAAATTTTGTAACGATAAAATATATAAACTAAAAAGGGGGGATAAATCTTCAGAATCTATTGACTAATTTTTTTATTTAAATTATAATATTTTGTATTAAGGGCATATAACTTTACTAATTATAAGATTGTTAATCATAAGCTGTTTATGATAATTTTGTCTCAGGATGTATTTCTCAGTTGTAAATGATGAAATCTGAAACGTCAAAATTTTGTTTCAATAAACTTGAGCCTTGTTAATCACTAAATTTGTTTTTGTCTTTTTAATTTTTTTTAAATTTCTAAACATTGTTACCATTTTGGTTCCGCCTTTCTTAAATTTAAGTCCCCTGGTAACATGTTTCTGGTAGCAGAGCGTGGTTAGTTCTAAATTATAGAGTTGTTAATTTAAATTCTGGAACCGTAGTTAATTTTCAAAATTTTGCATTGGAACTATCTAAATTTAAATTCAAAATTATCTTTGTTAAACAAGGCTCATTTTTATGTTTTGCAGCTTTTTCAAATACTGCACAACTGTTGCTGATGAAATTTTTTTTTATTTAGTTTAAATATTTAAATCTCTATAAATCTATAGGTAGTCTCTTTTTTTTATTATTTATTTATTTTTATAAACACTTACACAAAAACTTCTAAACCAATTTCGATAAAATTTTTTTTTTTTATTATTATTTTGTCTGCTTAAATATTTTTTTTTATATATATATATATATTTACATACACTGCACACTAGTCATTCACTGAATTTGATCCAGACAGCGGGCTCATTCGGGAATTCCAAAAAAAATTTAAATAAATAATAAAACCCCAAAAATAGTTAGAAACAAAAAAAAAACAAAAAAAAAATATTCAAAAATTTCCTTCAAAATTTTCTCGAGTTTTCTTTCGCTTGTCTGTATCAATTCATACTTACACACACACATATATACACAACAACTACACTACATATAATTCTTGAGTCTTTCTCTGGCTCTTTCATTTTTTTTTGCATCATCTTAAAAGAAATTTTTTTTTTTATTAAATTACTTGGTTTATTTTTTTTTTAATAATTATCAGCAACAGTTAAAATGGCAGTGGATTTGCTGCGATTAGTGGACTCGTTAAAGAATACTGAGCTTGCTTTTGAGGTAGTAGCTAGAGGTGGTGAAAAAGACATTGTAGCTAAAATGCGAACCTCTCTCAGGTCCCTTCTACAGAATAGTGTCGAGCCCGAAATGGGAAACTTCACCGAAGACATCCTCTTGCAACAGATAGCGTTAGCCCGGAACTCCTTGTTTGTCTTATAAGACGACCTGGAGAACCTCGATTCTGAAAGAGGAATCAAAATGATTCGCGTTCGTGCGCGCATAAACGTTTTCGGAAGACGTCTAGAGTTCCTAAATCGGGTGCATACTGAACAACTAAAAGTTGCAGACAACAACGTGCCACGGGATCTGGCCGAGCTACATAACAATTTCGCTACGCTCAAGGAAAAATTTAAATCCTTTGAGCAAACCATTGCTCCTCTAAAATTAAACGTAAGCATCCCGCTAACGCCCTCCGGGGGAACCACTAAAGCCAGCTCTGCAGAGCCATCTCGGTCTAATGGGCCAAATCTCCTTGCGGACACGCCGCAGGCTGAGGCTCAGCAAACCACACCTAGCAGTTCGAAAGGCTGTCAATTCATTTCCTTATACGGAAAATTAAGTCATCCTGCCGAACAGATCATTAAAACAATTCCTCAGACAGATGGGTTCGACCTTGACAAATTATTAAATTTTTTTTAAATTTCTTTAAAAATAGTCAAAACTTACCCGGACGTAGCTTTAAACATTAATAATGTTCTGATGCCCTATGCTCAGGGCCCTTTAAATTCATGTCTGATTAGACATCAGACATTTAAGACTTTTCACAAAGAAGCCTTAAGTCTCTTCATACCTTCGAAAAGGTTGGCTTCTCTAGTGCAGGAGTTATTTTATAGGCCCCAGAAGACTAACGAGGCGGTGCACATTTTTGTTAATCAAATTAAAGAGGCTGCAGAAACTTTAAATTTAGATAAGTCCGAATTGGAGGTCACGGACGTCATTCTGGAGGGACTGTCTCCGGAAGTCCGCAACTGCTTAGTTTTTGTTGCCAAACCAAAAAACTTTGCAGACTTAGATAGACTCTGCGTACATGTCAACAATGTAATGTATACTGACAGGCAAAGGGCTCCATTAAAGAGACCCGAAGTTACAAGTCCTGATTTTAGACCTACGAGACCCGTGGTCTGTTACAGTTGCGGACAGCCGGGACATAGAAGCCCAGAATGTCGGAACCGGCCTCCAACAAGGCAATATCCTCCAAAAAAAACGGAGGCAGGTTTGGAGTCTAGTTGGTAGCTCCAGGCCAGCCTCCCGTTCAAAAACCAACCACATCGGTTTTAAACATAACCTGAAACCACATTTCTTTAATAAACCATCTTTTCAAAATTTAAATTCAATTTCCTATCTAAGAAGAAACAATTTCGGCAATAAAATTCAAAATTACGTTACTCCCATCTGTTATCATTGTGGCATACCCGGTCATTATATCTGGGGTTGTGATTCTTCTCTCTACGGAATAGGTCCAGGCAAACCTATTCCAGCTCTAAGCTTTCCAACTACAAACTTCAAAAAAAAAATAATATTTCTCTCAAATCCAGGAGTCTGAACGATCAGTTTTTGCCTTTGGTGGAAGTAGCTTTTGGGCAAATTAAAGTTAAGGCTCTGCTGGACTCCGGTTCAGTAAGATGCGTCATTTCTAAAGCCCTTTTTAAAAAATTAAAGAACACCAAGGCTTTTAAATCCATAACCAGGGTGAAGGCTGATTGTGTCACGGCTTCTGGAAAAAGGTTGCCCATTTCCTACTCTTGTCGTCTTCATCTTAAAATGGAACATTGTAGTTGGAATGTGGATTTTCTGGTGGCGCATAAGTTGTCGTGTCCTCTGATCCTCGGATCAGATTTCATATCTAAAACGGGACTGGTACTTGATCTTTCAGCAAAAAACTTCTATTTCAAATTTTCAAGGTCTATTGTTTTTCCTCTATGTAATTTTAGTAATTCTGCGTATAAACCTATAGTGTCCACAACATCTGAATCTACTGCTCCTGATCCTTTAGGTCATCTTCAAAAGAACGATAAAAACACCATTCAAAAAATAATTAATGATTTTCCTCAGGTACTCACAAAAAGGTTAGGTCTAACACATCTAGTTGAATACGATATTCAACTGAAGGACAACACTCCGGTCAAGTGTTCTCCATACCAATTGGCACCTCCCAAAATGGAATACCTCCGCGAACACATCAACGAATTGTTAGATTCAGGAGTAGTAGAACCCAGCCGGTCGGCATATGCATCCCCTGTTTTTCTGGTTCAACATCCCGAAAAGAAAACAAGGATGGTGATTGATTATCGGAGGCTCAATCAAAACATCGTCGTCGAAGCGGTGCCGCTACCTAATTTACATCAAAGTTTTAACTGGTTTGTCGGTGCCAAATATTTCACAGTTTTCGATCTAAATTCAGCTTATCATCAAATCCCTTTGTCTCAAAAGTCCAAACAAATTACCAGCTTTTGTACTCCTTGGATGCTTTATCAGTTTACTCGAGTCCCTTTTGGACTCTGTACTGGTGCCCAAGTGCTTACCAGACTCTTGGATCAGGTCTTCCATGACATCAAATTTAAATTCATTTTTAATTATCTGGATGACCTAGTCATCTACTCCAAAACTTGGGAAGAGCATCAAAAACATCTTCGCGAAGTCCTTACTCGTTTGCGGCGGGCTGGCTTGACTGTTAACCCAGATAAGGTCCGTTTCGCTGTGAATGAGATAAGCTTTTTAGGACACCTAGTTTCTTCTCGTGGCGTGCAAATCGACCCATCTAGAACAAAGGCAATTAGAAATTTTCCGCAACCCAAGAACCCTAAGGCCGTTTCCAGATTCATTGGAATGGTCAATTTCTTTGCTAAATTCATTCCAAATTTCGCGGAGCACGCTGCGCCTTTAAATCTGCTTCGGAGAAAGGGCCAAAAATTCTCTTGGCAAGCTGAACAAGAGAAAGCTTTCAAACATCTTCGAGAGGCAATAACACAGCCTCCGGTTCTCCGGATGGCCGATTTCGCCAAACCATTCATCCTGCAAACGGATGCGAGCTCGGTGGCCCTTGGAGCAGTTCTACTCCAAGAAATTGACGGCTCACGACAGCCCATAGCGTACGCTTCACGTACTTTAACACCTGCAGAAAGAAAAGCCTCATCTGCATATGAAGCCGAATGCCTAGCAGTAGTTTTTGGAGTGGAGAAATTTAGGCAATATCTAGAACATCGGGAATTCCTATTAGAAACCGACAACCAAGCCCTTTCTTGGCTTTTAGCACGTCCTCGTCAACTTGGTAAATTAGGCCGATGGATTGCCAAGTTGACTTCATTGAAATTTAAGGTAGCGCACATAAGAGGAACTCAGAACATCATAGCAGACTCCCTCTCGCGCATGTTTGAACCGGAAAATTTCAACGAAGAAAATGTCACCTTTTCGTGTACCAGTCTCCTTACAAATTTTCCTCTAGCTTTCCATGACATCCAGACTCATCAGAAGGCCGACCCTATTTTGAAAAATATCATTGCCGACCTTGAACAGAACATCTCTTCGGAGAAGTACTGTTTAAGTAAAGGTGTTCTTTGCCTGAAAAATCATTTGGAAAAGCCCACCAGAATTTATTTACCTCAGTCCTTAGTCGACCTGGTGATTAATTACCATCACGACTCCGTTGTGGGTGGTCATCTTGGAATACTTAAAACTCTGTTTAAGGTAAAGGAGAATTTTTATTGGCCAACTTTAAAACAGGATGTCACCTCTAAAGTGCGAGCTTGTTCGGTGTGCGCTGTAAGCAAACCTGCTCACAACTCCAAATTAGGATACCTTGCCTCAACGGTTCCCAATCGTCCCATGGAAAAATTACATATCGACTACGTCGGACAGCTTCCTAGGACAAAACAGGGCTACAACATGATACTGGTCGCAGTTGACCAGTTCTCAAAATTCACCTGGCTCATGCCTGTCAGAGATGCAACTTCCCACAGTACAATTAAGGCCTTAAGCCAAAACATTTTTCAAAATTTCGGTTTTCCAAAGATAATAATCTCTGACAATGCACAATGTTTTGTATCACATGTCTTCCGCAACTTTTGTTTTTCTCGCGGTATTAAGCATGCAACTTTATCTCCTTATCACCCCCAACCTAATAATGCGGAAAGACTTAACCGAAACCTTAAGGCAGCCCTTATCGCCTATCACTCCAAAAATCAATCCTCTTGGGACGACTCCCTTTGCTGGCTTCAGCTGGCTTTCAATTTCGCACATCATGAGACTCTTAAAGCAACACCTTTTAGCATTCTTTTTAATTTTCTCCCCAATACACCACTGAGTCTCAGCTGGAACATACACGATCTCCTTCCAAAACCTAATACTAATCCATCACAAGTTTGGCGCCAGGCCAAAGACAATATAATGAAAGCGCACCAAAAGGCCGAAAAGACCTATAACAAATTCAGGAAGCCTCATCTGTATAAAATCAACGATCTTGTCTGGTGTAAAACACACCCTCTTAGCTCTGCCATAGACAAGCAAGCTGCTAAATTGATGCCTCGATGGTCAGGTCCCTTCCGGATCATTGATTTTCTTACTCCAGTTACCGTTGCGCTTTCTTTCGCCAATTCACCTCGTTTTATTAAAAAAGCACACGTCGAGCAACTCAAACCTCATCATATAAATTAAATATTAACAAATTTCTAGAACCTTCTCCTTTACGATTTAATTTTCTTTCTGATCTTTCTTGGCCCGCATAAATTGTCATCTGGTAGTCTTCTTTCCGAGCACTGCAGAACATAACAAAATACGGAACCAAGCCGTATTTCCTCTAAGCTAAATGCACATCTGTATGTTCGAGCATCGGTGGGCTGAGCTCTCCTAGAGCCCCTCCGTGCCGTAATCTGTATAGATGTTTGCAGGCGAAGAGATATTGATTTTCCTTGTCCAGTGATATATCTCACTGTTTCCCGGACTTGACGCTTTTCAACCCATAGTCTGATCAACTATGAGGTTCCACTTTACGGCAATGGCCGCTACATGTACCTGACATGTTTCCCTATCTAGACATATCTTAACATCGAGCACTCCGCGGGTGTAATCGATGCGACGAGAATAGAGAGCGTCATGAACTCTTCTGTTTCTTCGTCATCATAACGTCTTCGGACGAGGACATAGTGAGTCCATTTCCTTAATAGTTAAGTTTGGTGTATTTGTTCTTTGTTGTTTATCTTGGTGAAGGTATACTGACCGGTTCTGTCGAACTACATATAGTTAATGTGGCACTCGCTATGCATGTTAGTCTTAAGTTTTTTTTGTTTATCTCGAGGTCTAAAACACCTGTCTGAGAGAAAATTTTTTTTTCACCCCTTCACGCACACTCTCTCTCTCCTTTTCTAAATTTTCTTGGAGGCCCTTCTGGCCCTTGTCCCTTTTTCAAAATTTTGTGGGAGGCCCTTCTGGCCCCCTTTCTGACTCCACCCTAACTCCGTCTTTCGGGGGGGGAGAGCTGTAGCATTCAAATTCAAAAATCAATTCTGCAAAATAAATTTCATTAACTCGTTCTCCACATACCACTTCCGTCGCTTGACAGATGCTGCCACCTGGCGAGATTGCCCAAAACAAATCATCGCATGATATCAAGGGTAAAGTACGACGGCAAGACAGCCTATCTTCTAAAATACCGGTATGCGAGTCTACCTGTAGTCACACACAATGTCTGACTTCTATACTTAGTTACGTTAGAGATGATTTTCCTTCTTGGTCTTCAAAATTTCTACCTCAGTCTTTTTACAATGTTAATCTACAGTTTCTGTGCGTGTTAGTTCTAAAATGTTTAATAAATTTTCGTTTCCACGGCACAAGCTTACGTGATCTGCGACAGGATTTTTCCAGGTACAGATTTTATCATATTTTAAATTTTTGTTAATGCTTTAAAATAATTTATTAACTATCATGTATTCTTTAAAATATGTATTTCATGTTTTATTTAATATTCAATGTTCTTTTGAAACTCAATGATTATAAAAATTTTCTTTTGTTAAAACATACTTTACAAAACCTTGCAAAGGCACATTTTGAGTTTTGAACAATTATGTGAAATATGTGCAAACTAATGTTGAACTTTAAATGATCAAAATATCTTATTGAACATGTCAAATATAAAACAATTGGAGAAATCTGTTCTAAATCAGAAAATTTCGTTTTACAGACCTTGCAGATCTTTGCAAGTCTTATACAAGCTTTGTTTCAAACAAATTAAATATATATAAATAGATTTATAATCATCTAAGAAGCTTTTAAGTACAATCTTAACGAATTTCTGTTATACAATCAATTTTCTTTGATTTTGACAAATAACCAGATATTTTCTTTAATAATGAACATTAATGCTAAAACATGTCTGATTTTGTACAAGACGCTAAAAAACATGTTTTTTGCCATAGCTAATATGCTGGTAGAAGAAACACAGCTAAAGATCTAATCATGTTTCGTCCTGTTAACAAAACACGTTTTATCCAACATAGCTTCAGAGTTTCACGTGCACAAAAGTGATATTACAAAAACTGACTTTATAGAACTCTAATTAAACTCATATTGTATATGTGCCTAAATTTATTTCAGCGAATATGTTTTCTTAAAAAACTATCTTTTAGATGTAGACTTGTGTAATTAATTATAAAATATATAAAATATTTATTGGGTGGAGCCTGCATGCAAACTTTCGGTCCTAACAGCCTCCCAGAGGTTATTGTCTAAATTAAAATAATTGACGTCAATTAATAAAACTTAATATTCAAAAATTTTCTTTTTTTAAATAAACTTCTCTTTTTTTTATAATAAATTCTTTATCTAAAATATATATATATTTATTGGCCAATATAGCATTTAAGTAATTTATAAAATAAGTAATATTATGTAACCTTTTTTTTTAAACTTATCATTTCATAAATTAAAAAGGGGGGGGATAAATATCAGTATCTTTTCATCTTTTTTTATTTTGTAATTTTTACATTTAAGGGCGTATAATCTTTTTTTTTTTGGATTAATTATAATCCTGATAATTGTTAAGCTGTGCTCATTGTTTTTGTTAAATTTTGTAACGATAAAATATATAAACTAAAAAGGGGGGATAAATCTTCAGAATCTATTGACTAATTTTTTTATTTAAATTATAATATTTTGTATTAAGGGCATATAACTTTACTAATTATAAGATTGTTAATCATAAGCTGTTTATGATAATTTTGTCTCAGGATGTATTTCTCAGTTGTAAATGATGAAATCTGAAACGTCAAAATTTTGTTTCAATAAACTTGAGCCTTGTTAATCACTAAATTTGTTTTTGTCTTTTTAATTTTTTTTAAATTTCTAAACATTGTTACCATTTTGGTTCCGCCTTTCTTAAATTTAAGTCCCCTGGTAACAGTACTTCAAGGCAAATTACTTACAAATACCTTAATCTATATACTTATGGATGAAGGTGTGCGCTGGTCCGATCTCGTTGGGTTCTGCACTATAACTGTCTTCTTTGTTGAACCACTTCGGCGGATGCCAACTAGCGGGGTGGGGTAAAAGGCTAAATAGACTAAGGTTACAGGTACAGTAATCTGTAACCTGGTATGCGACAACCCGCAATGCCACGGAGCCCCAAGATTCTACTACATCCGGTATTGAAGGGGCAACCGGTGGTGTAGAAAACACCATAGCTTTATAACAAACACGCCTCTATTGTTGAAAGACGAATTTCTAGGCGTCCTGCTTCGTGCATAACGTTTTTCATTCATATTTTTATGATACAGAGAGACTCTCCTTACTATAAGGCTAAAATATCCAAAAATTTACAAGATTTAATTAATTATCGTCAAGTAACAAGGTCAAACATGAGTTGAGAAATTCAAAACTATGAGACATAAATATAACGCTTTATCGTAAAATAAATTATCTACTCAAATATTATGTGTTAAGCAGTAAGGCGTCGGTAAAACCAAAACGGATTCTCCTGTTTCCTTTGATCTCAACTTGTTAAACAGTTTTTTTCCAATATATAGATAGGTTGATATTTACTCTAATACTATTTTAAATCTAATTCTTCAAAACTTGATATAAACACTGGATTTAAGTTGGAAGCTTTTGATGAGCTGCAGATATTGAAAACCCTCTAGTAAAGTGGTCGGATCTGATTCTATTCCAATTAATTTCATCAAAGAAACAAATTACATTATTATTTTTATTAAGACTGGGGAGAGTGTTTTAAAAGCGCCTCCTGCACTGCGACCTAATTAGATCTTTTGTGCCCCCCTCTTGTTGGACTCAGGAGAGATCTAAGTGTTTGACAAAATTGATCAAACCCCTGGTCGGGAAGTTTAGTAATTTCCTTCCGAAATGAAGATACATTCTAGAAATGTATGTCTTTTTAGGCATAAGGCCGGTACTCCATGATGATGTGTTCCAAGTTTTGTTTGCTGATCTGCTTCCTCATTGCCTGCTATTCCCTCATGTCCTGGCACCCAGACAAGTTCAACTTTATTCTTGTCCTCCAGCTGGTTTAGGGCCTGATGGCACTCGTGAAGCATCTTTGATCTCAAGTTGTTACTTTGAAGTGCTTTTAATGCCGCTTGACTATCCGACATAATGCTAACTTTCTGTTTGCATTGGTTTTTAGTGATCAGATGATTTGCCACCAAATGGACGGCATGCACCTCTGCTTGAAAAATGGTGGCGTCAGCACTGAGGGACACAATCATGTCTTTTGAACCTTGGTCCCACCACTCCTGCCCCAACACCACCTTCCATTTTGGATCCGTCTGTGAACCACTTTTGGGAGTCCGCCGGCACACATAACAATACCTGTAATTAAAGCTATTTTTATCAAATCTCTAACATCATTAACCTTTCCTACTATATAGAAACATAATATTATCTCGAAAAAATATTACATGGCCAAAAACATGATTGGTTTAAAAAAATAATATTTTAAGTAACATTCAATCATGCTTTTTTTCAGAACCACAGCACGAATTTGGACTTTTATGTTACAGAAGATATTTGTTACGCTATGGATCAAAGAAAAAGTACCTACCTATTTTTCTTTGATTTTCTAAAGGTTTTGATTGTATATACCTTTAGTTACCTTTTTTTTCTTTTTCATAATTAGAAAACTTTTGGTTTTCAAGGACTAGTGGCGCTTGGTTTGAACCCTATTTGACTGGAAGATATCAGTTTGTGAAGTCTGGAGGATGTCTTCTTGGGACTATATCAGCAAAGGTGTTCCACAAGGTTCCGAACTGGGACCTCTTTTATTTAATTTTTATATAAATGATATATCTGACTTGTTACGTCATTCAAAGTTTAATTTATATGCTGGTGACTTACAGCTTTAGGTTCATTTCAACATTTCAGATAACGTCGATGCTGTTACTAAATTTAATGCTGGCCCTTCAGAAATGGGGTTACATTAAATTATAATAAAACCAATTCCATGTGTTACTCCAAACATATTAATAAAACAGATCTTAATACTGGACCTAAGCTTACGCTGTACAAAACCGAACTATTTTGTTATGATACGGTCAAAAAATCTTGGTAATACTCTTAGCTGGACAGACCATTTAAACTAAATGTATAATAAAGTTTTGCTGTCATCCATACTCTGAAAAAAAAAAGAAGATTTCTTACCGTTTAATGTCAGAGTGTAACTGGATAAAGTTTCAGTAATTTAATTATAACGGTAGAACTATGTAACAAACTATAGCATTGTTTGTTACTTGAATCGAGATGATCACATTTCTCAATGTAGTAAAGAAATTTTAGTTCTTAAACTTAACGATTTTAGAAATGTTCATATTTTGATATAATCTGGACGTTAATCTGCAAACTAGATTGTCTCACTATTTGACAGGTAGGCCCTAGTTTTCTTTTCGTTTTAATATTAACTCTATTGACTTGCGACAAAGCTCGAGTTTTTCAAGTTATTATAAGGCACAAGACTTATTCAATAAATAGTTTACAGCTTACAAGCTGGATTTGTAATTCGCTCGAAAATATTAAAAGAATTGGAGATCGTACGGCGTTCAAGAAGGCATAGAGATGTTGGTTTTGTGTAGTCTGGATGAACTGATAAATTTAGGTGTTCTATTTAAATAGTGAGTTTATACTTAAATAGTGTTTTGTTCTGTTTATTTTAATATTATTGTTATTTTTGTTGTTGTAGATTATGCATTTAGCATCAAGTGTTTTTTTTTTAACTTGTCTGTTGTATTGAAAGTTTGTTTAGTTCTTTTTTATATAAAATTGTTGTTTCTCTTGTTTTCTTTATTATACAGTTTATTATTTTTTGCATTGTGTTAATGTTTTATTTTGTTGAGTTTTACATTGATGAGGTGGAGTGAAAGAGAGTACCTTATGGTTTTAATTTCACTACTACTACTTAACTTTACTAAAACCTAAAAATATTGACAATTTTTGTGTGGAATTAATACATATTCCTTAGAATCTCATATTTAATCAATAATATTGCACCATTCAGAACGAAAGGGACTGCTTTTCATTCCTGCCAAGCCTATAAATGAACTTAAAATAAATTATAACAAAAACAAACAATGAGTTATTACAAGTCAACAATAATTAATTGTTAAACTATTTATTTACCGGCAGCTGAGAGCCTTTGCAGAGTAGGTGCTGATAGTTAACAAGACGGCCACCAAGCAGAGCAGCGCGCTCATGCAGATAACCATAGTTACAGCAAGATTTATCTGAAACAATCGGAGGTTAATTTTACAGTTTATAGCATATACTTCGACACATCATTATTTGTTTAGAGTAAATTTGTTTATGACAGATAACTTTCACTTTGATTGAACGATTTATGGCTGGACGTCAGGACAAAACATTGTCTATCTGTTTTGTTTAAACATTTTGTATAAAAATAGAATTTAGCAAACGAAGAGATCTTTATTTACATGTTTTTGTTTCGATATATCTGTATGTTTTTGCTGGTTTACGCAGTTACGCTAAGGCCTATCGAGATACGAGTTTTTATTTTTCAAAATATAACTTCCGTTTTAAAACATCAACTACTCAAACATAGTTTACTGGATAGTATGGACGCGGGCGCTCCAAACATAGTTTACTGGATAGTATGGACGCGGGCGCTCTTAACATAGTTTACTGGATAGTATGGACGCGGGCGCTCTTAACATAGTTTACAGGATGGTATGGACGCGGGCGCTCCAAACTAAGTTTACTGGATAGTATGGACACGGGCGCTCCAAACACAATTTACTGGATAGTATGGAAGCGGGTGCTCCAAACATAGTTTACTGGATAGTATGGACGCGGACGCTCCAAACATAGTTTACAGGATAGTATGGACGCGGGCGCTCCAAACATAGTTTACAGGATAGTATGGACGCGGGTGCTCGAAACATAGTTTACTGGATAGTATGGACGCGGGCGCTCCAAACATAGTTTACAGGATAGTATGGACGCGGGTGCTCGAAACATAGTTTACTGGATAGTATGGACGCGGGCACTCCAAACATAGTTTACTGGATAGTATGGACGCGGACGCTCCAAACATAGTTTACAGGATAGTATGGACGCGGGCGCTCCAAACATAGTTTACAGGATAGTATGGACGCGGGTGCTCGAAACATAGTTTACTGGATAGTATGGACGCGGGCGCTCCAAACATAGTTTACAGGATAGTATGGACGCGGGTGCTCGAAACATAGTTTACTGGATAGTATGGACGCGGGCACTCCAAACATAGTTTACTGGATAGTATGGACGCGGGCGCTCCAAACATAGTTTACAGGATAGTATGGACGCGGACGCTCCAAACATAGTTTACAGGATAGTATGGACGCGGACGCTCCAAACATAGTTTACTGGATAGTATGGACGCGGGCGCTCCAAACATAGTTTACAGGATAGTATGGACGCGGACGCTCCAAACATAGTTTACTGGATAGTATGGACGCGGGCGCTCCAAACATAGTTTACAGGATAGTATGGACGCGGACGCTCCAAACATAGTTTACAGGATAGTATGGACGCGGGCGCTCCAAACATAGTTTACTGGATAGTATTGACGCGGGCGCTCCAAACATAGTTTACAGGATAGTATGGACGCGGGCGCTCCAAACATAGTTTACTGGATAGTATGGACGCGGGCACTCCAAACATAGTTTACTGGATAGTATGGACGCGGGCGCTCCAAATATAGTTTACTGGATAGTATGGACGCGGGTGCTCCAAACATAGTTTACTGGATAGTATGGACGCGGACGCTCCAAACATAGTTTACAGGATAGTAAGGACGCGGGCGCTCCAAACATAGTTTACAGGATAGTATGGACGCGGGCGCTCCAAACATAGTTTACCGGATAGTATGGACGCGGGCGCTCCAAACATAGGTTACAGGATAGTATGGACGCGGGCGCTCCAAACATAGTTTACTGGATAGTATGGACGCGGGCTCTAAACATAGTTTACTGGATAGTATGGACGCGGGCGCTCCAAACATAGTTTACTTAATAGTATGGACGCGGGCGCTCCAAACATAGTTTTCAGGATAGTATGGACGCGGGCGCTCCAACCATAGTTTTCTGGATAGTATGGACGCGGACGCTCCAAACATAGTTTACTGGATAGTATGGACGCGGGCGCTCCATTAGGAATACAGTACGTGTACTATAACGACATAATTGTAAAAAAATTCAAATGGTAAATTCAATTTAAACGAAACCCCGGGGGCTCATTTTATTGAGCACGGGCACTGATAAGAGGATATTACAAACGTGAAAGATTATTGGTATTACAGTTTTAGAAATATCACAACAGTAAGACCGCCCCGTATTCCAAGAATGTCAGTACTAGTTATGGGTTATTCGAATAAAAAAGTATTCATATATTCGAATAGTTCACTTTTATTCGAATAGTAAGAAAAGTATTCGAATATTTTCTAATGAATTGTTTTCTGGAAAGCTGCTACGCTTCTACAACTTATGCACATGAGTAGAGGGACTCACGAATACTTTATCTAAATAGTGAATAGTGACCTCTGCTTATTAGCTATTCGCTAGATTACTATTCGATAGAGAGATCACGCACAAGTAGTTTTATTTTAGTTGAATATTTGAACACATTTAGTTCATCATTTCGTTTATATTTAAAAGACAAGTTTTATTAAAATTGTTCTTTGTTGTCACCACAACATTCCTGGTCTATTATTAAAGAAATATATAATTTAAAAAAATATTATGTTTATTGTACAAATACAAAAAAAGAAGAAAAAAAACCCAAAGTTAAATGGATATTTATTCAGTCACTAATTTTCATATAAAACTTGGAGTTCTTAGTAAAATTATGAAATAAATTAAAATTTTCAAAATGACTAAATAAATTGGCGACTTTATTTATTCCGATCTTGTCTTATTATACAGAAAATCTTTTAAATGAGTAGTTATTCGAATAGTTGATTTTCTATACGAATACTTATTCGGATACTAAGTAGTATTCGATAGTCCCAACACTAGTCATCCCTCAAACTCAACATACTCTCACGTACGGTTTGTACAATTTGGCAACATAGTGGACCCTGCGTTGTAAAGGACGCACTGCCCTGACATCTCTTGGTTTTCGTGTCGGTTGACGTCATAGTTTATTCTCTTTACTGTGTTAAGGGCTTGACAATCCTGAGGGAACCTAGCTGGATATACGAGTACATCTTTTTCGATTTAGTCTTGGGTTAGATCCCTCTCTTTCATCTTTCATATTAGATCTCTCTTTACAAAATAATTTCTTTTCCTATCATGACATTATTAAAAGTAGTCGAAGGTTTAAGGGTGTATATTTTGTATTATTTACTTTTTAAATTTTTATAAAACGATAAAATGTCGCAGGATTAAAAAAAATCTAAACACAAGAAAAGTCTTTGTTTAGCTGGATTCAAAGCTATAAAAAATTAATTCGAAAATAATCTTCTGAAGTCTTATATTAAGTACGCTTCAAAGAATTTTGAAAATAAAAATTTAAAGTTTATATTCTGTATTTAAACCGTGGTTTATTACGCAGATTACGAACTGATTTACAATTGTTTTGTTTGTACAGTTGTAATTTGAATGGGCAAGTTCATAGAAATAACTGTATGTCATGATAATTAGCGTTTTATTGTAACATTCTGAATCTATTAGAGTATTCGAGGGCTAATGGTTTTTATTTTATGCTTTCTTTAATGTGATGATGACCGAGAGGTTTTTAGCTTTTGAACAACAAAAGGGAAACAAATTGAACAGTTTTCTAAAACAAGGTTAAGTTTTATCTGACCAAAAAAATACACTTCCACTCATGTTAATTTTTTAATGTTATCATGTACGTGAGCTTCATAGGGTTATACAAATATAAAAGAATTTATTATTTACAGTTGCACTGTTTGTGTTTTATAACTGAACTCCATGAGTGATTTTATTTTGTATTAACAGATTACTCATAAACCGGTATTTTCGGTTAGATGGCGATCAATAAGGATTTCTAGAGACTATGCGTGAGTAAAATTTTATTAGAAAACATAACTTGTTTATTTTATAAACGCGAGGGAATTTGACATAGCGCCCTTTACCAACATACAATGCCATCTTCTTGAAGACCTCTTTCCGACCTCCCGTCCTCAACAGCAGACAACACCCTACCGAAGCAGACGTTCCGTGTACTACATGACAGGGGAAACAGCACTCCCGCATCCTGAAAAGGAAACTGTTAGAACTCCAGCTCTGGCGGTAGTGGACTGTGCGCCCTCGTTGCCAAGGAGGACCAATAAGGATAGGTTAGTTGCCCGATGAGAGGCCCGGTGAAGCTGTAGCGACCGACGCCGACGACCGGTCACCACCAAGCGACTGCTTAAAAGGATCTCCAGGGAAATACCATATTCCGCACTGAAGTCTATTCCCGCACCCTCTCCGTCCCGTCCGCATCACCAACTCAGCCCTTGACTACTCAAGAGCTCCACTGTACGTGGTACTGTAGGTAACCAGGATACCTCAGGCCGAGGGCTCTTTTCAGGGCCATCACCATTCCCCGTCAGAAACCTTCCCGACCTTACCGGGTTAGTCCGCCTACTCAGTCTACCACTTTCCTTCCGTCTCGACGCAACAACCTTGAGAGTCAACCGCCCCGACACTCACGCACGAGCCACGTCAAAACAAATTAATATAAATATCATACTTACATAGAAAGTATGTCAGTAGAAACTCCTTTCAATTCTGACCAGGTTCTACAAGACTGACTAATTATGTTCTATGGAAACGTAAATGAATAAATATGGAATAAACTACTTACAAATTGATTATAAATGCCAATAAAAATTAATGAGAATGACGTTTTATTCGCATAATTAATATTTATTTTCTATTGTTTGGAGCTTACGAAATATTACAATGATTGAATTACAATAGAGAAATCAAATACAAATATGTTTTATCCTACATACTAAAGATCTTGCCAGATTTTGTTAGTATCAAAATAATACATTTTTTTAGAAGGTCAGTGTTTAAAATTACACTTTAAACAATTACTTCGCTATTTGTCGTCGTAGAAATCAGAGGTTGGTTAGGTTACATGCAGAATTGAAATTTTGTAATTTTTTATCTAATTCAGAATGTCGTACGTTGAATAACTGGCAATTTATGAAAACAAATATTTTAATTGGCTACCATATTGACACTTTCAGTTTAATTTTTCTCACTTTCTATAATGTTTGTGGCCGCAATCGTACTTATGAACAGGCGACAACGACGACAGAAGGAAGTTAAGTCGACAATCATTTTTTCGGTTACATGAGGCCATAAAAAAGACCGGTCAAAAACAAGAGGTCAGTATTTTTGATGAATACCAAATTTACCTTTTATACTTTGTTTACTGAGTAAGTAATACAATCACCTGATCCAATACGACTCAGTTGGTGATATTCTTTCAAAATATATAATATAATTCACACCATACCTCAGATAATTTTCTACTTTTCTCCTAGCTTATTCTGACTTCTTATTTTACTTTCATATCTCTAAATTTCACATATACATGTTTTTACATGTACTTTATCTTTTTCTTTACTTTCACTGTTAATCTTATTTTTTCCTCCTTTTTCGTCTTTACAAGTTTCTTTATATTTAATTTATCTTTCGCTTTATGATTTTCTCTTATTTCTCTTCTTATTTATATTTTCTTTATATTTTACTTTACTTTCACTTTTAATCCATTATTCCTTATTCTTGTTTACATATTTTTAATTTTTAATTTCTCTTTCCCTTTATAATTTTATTTCTCTTCTTCTTTATATTTACTTTCTGTTTTTTCTTTACTCTCACTGTTACTCTCATTTCTCTCTTTGTTTCGTCTATATATGTCTTTAAATTTAATTTCTCTTGCCCTTCATAATTTTCATTCTGTTCTTGTTTATATTTATCTTCTTTTCTTCTTTAACTTTACTTTTGCTCTCATTTCTCTTTTTATTTCTTCTGTACATATTTCTTTATGTGTAATTCCTCTTTCCTTTCATAAGTTTATATGTTCTATGTTTTTCATGAACATGTTTGCGTATAATTTGAATCACTTTGATTGCTAACTAGCTTAGGGTTCCTTTCTTAGGTTAGTTTTTTAGTTTCCAATATGGACCTAGGCTGTATGGGTTATTTTCTTATATCTTAATTTTTCATTTTATCACTTGATAACGGAAGTTGATCCACACTCTTAAAACGTCGTGTTTTAATTTTTATATACACAAATGCTAATGTCCGAATAAACCGTATAAATAAATAAATAAATATGAACAATCTGTTCTTAGCTAATAACTTAAAAATCACAATAGAAACAAATGTCGTGTATATACGTATCAATGAAACTCTAAAATAAACGGTTTCTAATTAAATCCGAACTTTATCGATTTTGATTAAATTTGGTTTTAAAATGTAAAATTTTATATTCGATTTTGTTATTTTTTAATTTTTCCTGAACAGTAATATTTTTTTTACAAGCGATTTTGCATACGGGTTAGGATTATTAATTTTCAATTTTACTGAAATAAAAATAAGAAAATGTATGTATTATAACAGCCTCATGTCATATTTTTAGTATTTTATCGATAACTCACGAACAGGAATTTTTGAAGAGTAAGCGATCGATAAGTTTTTTGGGTTTTGAAAGGCTACACTTATGGAAATTTTGATCAAAATTGTATTTTAATGTTTTTTTTTTATGGCAGCTACCCCAAAATTTCAATCTAATAACTTACTACCAAAATCTGATTAAAATCAGTTTACCGGTTTGGACATTTCTCTACACTAAGTATAAGGGAGAGACTGAAATGTATTTTGTTTATAAATCAGTTTATCCATGTTTTTCTCATTGAAGATAAGACCCTATTAAAAAGTCTCCCCTTATCAAAATATTATGAAATTAATATAAACATATAAATTTAATACAGCCTACACTTGTCCTGAGTGGTAAATTGTATTTTGTTTTGAAACCTACTTTAATTTGATATTAATTCTAAAATGAGCACTGGAGAAGGTTTGGACAATATTCTAAAAGAGTTTCTTTTTTACAATCTGAACGTCTTACGTGAATATGTCTACAGTCGGACAATTTACTCTTTAGGTCTAATCTATGCACGGGGCAATCTTTTCGGTCTTTGAAGTTACCTTGGAAACGAGGTCATGTTCTACTCTGGTGAACGCATAATTTGTAACAAACACATTGTTACGTGAAACTTAAAATGTTTAAAAAACTCTGCACACATTCATACTTGCACATCTCCAAAACCAAATATAAAGGACAAAAAAAACTAACCGTTAGCAACAATGCCTGTTTTGTAAATGTCGATCAAAAAGTAATAATGAAAAAAAGTCTTTAAAAAATATTTATATATTTAAATAAAGTAATAAAACTTGATAAATAACGTCATTAGTGTATAAAGTATTTCATTAAAATCATGCTTTATAGTTCATTTTTGTTTTTTGCCAATTATTATTGAACCGTAATAGTTTTTTATTTGCGATTTTACACAAGTAATTTGTGGTTATTAATCTTCAATTTTTTAATAAAATTTGAACGAAATTGGTGTAAATTATTTTAACAAAATAGTTATTTTGTATAGCCCATAGTTTTTTGTTGGTTTTTAATTAATACCCACGAACTAGAAATTTTGGAGTAATGGAGACTAGTACGTTTTGATTGGTTCTATAGAGGTTTGAGCAAAATTTCATCAAAATCCTTTTAACAGATTTTTAAAAATGACAGCTAAATTTTGAGTTATAGAAAAGAACATTAAAAATTCCGAAATATGGCCAAGCTTACATATCAAATTTGATTAAAATCGTTCCAAAGGTTTGTGTTTGTTATGAGAAACGTTAGACATCATTCCAAAAATCAATATTGTGGGTAGGGGACCTCAAAATAGATATATCCGTAAAAATTTCGACATCAATTTTTTAACTTTATCACGTATTACGAAGATGGTAGAAAAGTACAAGTTTGGAAAATAGATTTTCAAACACCTTAGAGGGTAAACTTTATTTTTGATATAGAAAATTCTGATTTGATTTTAATATTTATTTATAGAATTATCTTCAACATCTGATCAGAAATAAACATCTTGTTCAGAGGATCTCACTTTGAGAGCTTTATCGTTTTAACAAAAATTAGTAAACACCCCTCTGTGTATATACTCTTCAAAGCATTATGGTAAATTTCATCAATATTCAAGTGGTAGTTATTAAGGAGTAGATTGCCAAAAAACGGCTGGATGGTTGCTTCGATTCGGCAAAATATATAAATAATTTTCAGTAAAAAAAAGAAAATGACATTTTGTGTTTGTCATATCAGTCTTATTAGAGACATTTTATAAGGGGGGACGGGGCGCGGGTGGTGGGAACAAATATTATTTTTTGTTAGTATTGGTTTTGTGTTTAATCACTGCATATAGTGTTTCAGGCTTATTTATTGTTAAGCTTTTGAACCACTAAAATCAATTGTTTATTTGATTAATTTGCTATGGCCTACGAAAAATCAATTATGTTTAACAGTGAAACATAATATTTATGTTTGTAAACCGAGTCAGTTACAATTAGATCACTTTTCACTTAAATTATCTTTGTTTTTTTTGTTTAGGACTATTTGCACCAATGAGGATTTATCTTGGTTTACCTGTAAACACAGTTTAAATTAAAAATAATTTCATGAATTCATTTTCAGTATCCCTGTCTATATTGAATAAGACAAAGTTTCTTACCTTGTTTTGTTTGCTCCTTCACATAACATTTTTCTTTTTGATTTGACTGGTTTCGGGACTTTTATCCCATCATCAGTAATCTTATTTCCTCATCTGAGGTCATTACTTCATTAAAATAAATTAAACATAACACAACCGAACACATTAATGGGGGACATAACTAATTGACAGTTGCCGTTAATAGCCAAGCGGTGCGTACTTATAAACTGTCCATAAAAGTGTTTGTGATGTGTTAGTTTAATTTATTTTAATGTAGTGACAACCTCAGATTTCTGATGATGGGATAAAAGTCCCGAAACGTGTCAAATCAAAAAGAAAAAGAGGTCACATGACAGAGTAAACAAAATATGGTAAAAAATGTTTTCTTAAAAATGATCTGCTTTAATCATATTTAACTTTGAACCTACAGTATTTTAAATTGAAATTTAAGTTATAAGGTGGTTTATACCTGTGAAGCATTTACTGGGCTAAAATAAAAACAAAATATTTCTATAACCTCAAATATTAATTAACTGTGGTGGATGTTATTTTGAAATTTTTCAAATTATTGTCATGACTTCTTGTTTTTAAGACCAAGATGCGGAACTAAAGATCAAGAATGAAACATTTTCAATACTGAGACAATGAAAGTTTTTTAATTAAGTTAAGTAATTATCAATTTTCAAAATTTTGTGTTTTTTCAAGATTCTAAAACATTAGAGGCTATAAAAACTTCTTGGATGTTTTTGACAATAATTACCAAAAATTGCCTTATACTGAATACGATTGTGGATTATTCTTACGATTGCTTGGATGTGGGAATTGAGGTATCTTACTTGGATTAGATCCTATATTTTAATCTTTTATATCAAATCTCTCTTGACCAACTTTTATTCTCTTTCTACTTTGTTGTTATTGCAGTATTCAAGAGCTAGGAGTCTTTATTTTATGATCTTTTTCTAAAGTGATGATGACCAAGAGGTTTTTTTGCCTTTTAAAAACAACATCATAAAAGGGGCATCAAATTTGGTCTAACACTTGTAAAATTGCATATTAAACATGTATAGAAAATCTTATAAAACAATCTAAATTCATTCCTAAGAAATTTTATTCTTAACAAAAATAGTTAGGTGTCAAATGCAACCTTTCCAGACACTTGTTCTTTGGATTTTTTGTTTTTTTTAATCATTTCGTTATATCTACTAAATATTACCACTGCCTTCTGAATTTCTTGTATAGGAACAGTGTATTTACATTGTTTTACTTTATCACATAGAGCACTGGGCACATACGTCCTGTTTCATGTGCATCTAAAGCTGAAACAGATTTTAATCCTAAAAATGTTAAGTAAAAATTCTGAAAATTCAATATGTTTTGTTTTTAATTTTTTTTTTTTTAAATTCTCCGAAAATAGTAGTAATATTATCCAAAACCCCCGCTTGTTATATATCATTTTTCTCAGAATTGAACATAGAATTCATCAATGTAATGACAAAAAAGTTTAGTGAGAACATATTTATGTCACAAAGCAAACAATTTAGGCCTTCATTCAAAGATATACACATTATTTTTCAAAGACAGTGTCAATGTCTCAATTTCACATTTTTATTGGCCATTACTGAATAGACATTTATGGTGTAGAAATATTGTAATATGTTTTTCCACTATTTATCTTATATGATTATGTTTCTTTTATAACATTATTTATGATGATGACATATTAACGTTTTTTGTACACTTGGACCGAATTAAACTTCAGAAATGTTAACTATTTCTCTCCTTTTTTAAATAAATGTTACACTTATGAAGGGTAAAAAATAGGGTAGATATTTGGTAAAATATTCTCAGACTTCAAAATAATGCCTTTGTGATTGTATTATTATTTATTCTTAAAACCAAAAGTAGCCTAAAACCATCATAATTTTAAAGTCTGAGAACTTCATTTTGTCCATGAGATAGGAAAATATGTTATACACCCTTAGTTTGGAACTCCTCACAACCTGTATGTACACGCATGAGTTAAGGATAGTGATCTTTCCAAAGGGCTACCCACTAAAAACACTCCTAACACCCTTCAGGCTATCCCCTCGGAACCATGTTGACACATTACTTCAAAAAGAGCGCATATCATGTGCCATCGGGCTTCATCTTTTACCAACTATTTATCCATCGGGTGTATGGATGGTTTCTAATGCAGAACTCTTTTTTTCCACAAAGAAACATCCTTGCCCTCCAAGATTTTGTTGACAATGATAGATGTTATAACAAGCCAACTACAGTCTCCGACTCTCGTCTCTCTTCAAGCTAACAGCTTCATAGGAAGAGGTATGTTTTGCATGATCAAAATTCTTAATGTCACTCTGGGCTTTGCAACCTTCCCATCCATATCAAATGTGCATGTAAACATCCATGGCCAGTGAGAAATTATGTGATATAAAATGATACCGCGCCAAGTCTTCTATGACCTAAGGTGCTACATCTACAATCAACAATGCAGTCGACCGTTCTCTCGTGTCTTGATGCTATAGTTAAACTTTAGCTTCTGCATTGACTTTCATACCTCTGATGGCACATAGTTCTTTCAGAAGGCAGTATATCTCTTAGTGGTGTGAAAGCATCACCAGTACAGTAGATTTAGAAACAGTTCTTACATCCATAGAAGAAAATGGAGAATTTTAGTTAATTATCAATGTATACATTTGTATTAATAATTTGGTTAGCCTTTTACTTGAGTGTAATAAAAATAATTATTACTTTTTCAAGTTTATCAATAAATGGCAAAATGTTGTATAATACTAACGGTTTATGAGATATTTGATGTTACAAAATTATAAACGTCAGCCATTAAAAAAAAAGTCTTAATTTTAAGTATACACATTAAAAAAAAAAAAAAAAAAAAAAAAAAAAAAAAAAAAAAAGGAAACAAAATGCACTTGCCAAATCTGGATTCAATACTTCATCCATTATAAATTTGTTTAGAAATAAATACAATAGAAGGACAGATGGAAAAAAAGAGTTTTTGGACCTAAACCTTTATTAGAAATCTTGTCTTTATTTTAGTGGTTTGAACCTTTTATTAAATATTACACATCCATAATGACTGATCCTGAATACTAATAAATTCTGTTACAGTAATAATCATTTGTATGTAGGGGGCAACGGAAACCATAGTCATTCATACATTACCATTCACGTCGCTTAAGTAATTTTGTCATAGGTCTACTGACAGTAGACTGATAGAACTTATCATAATTCCAATCCTTTGTGAGCAGAAGGGAATACAAAAATTCAGTCAATTAATAAAAAATTATATGTAAAAAAGAAAGGAAAAATGACAAGGACTTATGATTAAATTTAAATTCTGAAAACCAAATTCTTCTGCTCACTATTTATTTAAGCAATCCTTACATTGAGTGTTTCAATTTAAATACAACGTTTATTTGAAACTTCTCTTTTTGTAAAGAAATAATTGCCTCTATATTCTGGATTTCAAAACAAAGTATTTATTGATTTATTTATTTACAAACAAATTTACATATTGAAATTAAAAAAAAAAGAAAAGTTAAATAATATGTAATTGTAAATAAAACATAAATAATAATTAAAAGAAAACTAAAAAAAAAAAAATTATTCATAATCGTAATTCAGTTCCGTTATTTCAGAATCGTATTTCCTGTGTGAAGGTAGCATGTAAGTGTTTGGTTTCTCCGCCAGGTAGCTCCACAGTGCGTTGTTTTGCCTAGTCACGTGACCAGATCGAGGTGACCATTGCAACAATGCTGCAATATCCCTTGATTGATCGGCATTATTTGAAGCTGGGAAGTAGATGTTTTCAGGATCAACAATTTCATCGTCCAGTTTTCTAAAACAAATCAATTACAGATTTTTGATTAAATTAAATAATTGTGTAAGTATATTAAAAAATACTAAATGTTCTATTATTTTTATATGTGTTGACTAGGTAATGTATTTGAGGTTAGGCCTAGGCCTAGTCATTTTAAAAGAAGGTTTGTTGATTGTTTAGAATTTCTTAACAATTCAATAAATTTAATTTAGGTTCTGTTTTTGCAACAATTGATTGGTGGCATTAGCGATTAGTTAACGTAGAATATTTACTTATATTTCTTGTTGTCCTTTATTGAACAATATCCTATATTATCCTATATCCTATGTATATCGTTGTTATTGATTAATATCCTAATATCCTAATCCATTTGCAGCATTAGAATACGTGCTTCGTTTTATGACAGATTAAATTATTGTTATCAGCAGAAATTACCAATTTGTCAAAAAATATAATATAACACCTTGTTCTTCTAACTTGTAGCCTATTAACTAATATTTTAGGTTATAGTTAGACAATTTCTGAATGAATTGTAATTTTATAGAATCCGTGATCAAGTATATAGAGATATAATTTTTCTTCTTTTATTTTCTCTTTTTTCAGATATCATGTAATTTTTTTTCTGATAGGCCTGTTTATGGATCATGAATAAACATCAAATCTGTTTATTTTCATACATATAAATAATTAAACCAAACTGATTTAAATATTGGTTGTAATTTATGTTTCTTTATAATACCGATCGTTTACTTTTTTCTTTAATCCTTAATATTCGTTTTCTTTTTCTTACATTGTAGCACACAGGTTGGGGACATCAATGTTCAAATATCACTAAAATTAGAACAAAATCTGTAGAGACGATTTTGAGACATGAAATCTTTTATAACAACTTCATAGACGTATTTTTGAAAGTTACAAATTATTCCCGAACGGATTGTTTAGAGAGATGAGAACAAAACGTTTTGTTTGATTATATGAAGCTATATGTGAAAAAAAAATAGATGAAAATCGTTAATGCCAATTTTGAGATAATCTGCAATTTTAGTTTTGTTCTTAACCTCAAAACTTTGAGTTATAGAAAAAGTGAAAAACGTCCGAGATATGGCAAAACTTTGACTATATACAAAATATGATCGACATTGGTTAACTCGTTTGGGGTTATAATATTTGAGAGACGAGTAGACAGATAGACAATGAACTGACATGACTCTAAAAACTATTTTTTGCGCTCATGGGATTTCAAATGGATTTTCATCCATAAAACACTCGACATATATTTTAACCAATCGGTTAACTCGTTTTATTACCTATACAGAATATATGCGAAAAAGTTAAAATCATTTAATATTAACTCCGACCAACAATCCCCCTTTATTTTCGTATCAATTTAGGACAGAAATTGTTTACTAAAACTACAAAACTACCTTCATTGTCAATGACACATCAAACCTAGAGATAACAGAACTGGATATTCTCTTGTCCATTCAGCGCATGCGCAGTTAAGTAAGGTGTATTTGATGTTAAAGGTTACTTGTGCTTGAAATTTATAGCTTGCATAATATGCGATGTAAATTTAGCTTTTTTTTTATTATACTATCTATCATTTCTTTAGGGTATCCATTGAAAATTGCAGCACCATAAATATAGTTAAGCTCTTTTTGATAATGTTCTTTAGATAATGGTAGTCTTATTAATCGGTGAACCACAGAATTGAAAGCCGCTCTTTTATGTGTGGGTGAATGGTATGAATCTTTAGTTATATATCTATCAGTGTGTGTAGGCTTCCTATAAACACTAAAACTTAAATTATTATCTTTTCTAAAAACATTCACATCTAAAAATGGAAGATTATGGTCTTTTTCAACTTCTGTCGTAAATTGTACAGTTGGATAAAATCCATTGATAATATCACAAAATTGTTCAAGGTTTTCATTTTTATTAAACACTGCAAAGATATCATCTACATATCTCACCCACACACGCGGAAAATATTTTAAGGACACCTTAATATTAGTTTCAAACGAACTCATGAAAAAACTAGAGATAAAACTAGATAGGGGGTTTCCCTTAGCAGTACCTTCATTTTGAACGTAAAAATTGTTATTAAATTGGAAACTATTTCGGCTCATGCATAACTTTATAAGTAATAAATATTCATTCACATCGGTATCACCTAAATTGCTGTTAATCAGCCGTTCCTTTATCATGCTTATAGTTTCAGTGATAGGAACACTTGGATAAAGCGACACAACACCGAATGAAACCAAATAGTCATCCGGACTTAGCTCAATGTCTTGCACTGTCTTCACAAACTCACAAGTGTTCTTCACAGCAAACGTTGGGGGCGGAGTCAATTCCTGGAGGCGTGACACTAACCATTTTGAAACCAGAGAGGTTGGAGAATTGATTCCCGATACTATAGGCCTCATTTTCTTTCCTTCTTTATGGATCTTTGGTAAACAATATAATCTCGGTAAAATTGGATTTGACACCGTGAGTTGTCTTCTAATAGCATTATTCATTATATTTTTACAAATCTTCAAAGTATCAATGGCATTTTTGGTAAATTTTAAAATCGGGTTTTTGTTATATACAGTATACGGCCCCTCAACAAGCATCTTTTTAACGATATCTCTATATTCAACTTTATCCATAATGACAATGATATTACTCTTATCCGCCTTAAGGTAATACACTTCTTTCATTTTTATTTCCTTTATGTTTTTTCCATAATTTATATTATTCACTCCCTTTACTCTATAACTCACTCTTTCCTTTTCCCTTTCCATCTCCAATTTCCTCTTAACATCAGCTCTCACACTTGCTTTTATGTCAAACTTTTCGAATCTTAATGCCGTTTCGACATCCACTAATAACGTTTCACGATCCTTTTTATTATTTTCAATGTTAAACTTCAGGCCTTTATTCAATAAATTCAATTCATCCTGACTAAAATCCTTTTACTCCAATTATGCACCAACTTTTGTCCAACATATTGATCATTACATTTAGGCCTATCGTTTTCAGTTTTATCCTTAATTTCCATATTTCGTTTTACAATGATTGTAATTTTTTATTAAGGTTATGAATTTTTACGTTATGTTTATGCTTGATTACCGACATCATTTTTTCAAATCGACAATTAAAATCTTCAAAGCTAAATTTATCCAACTTTTTTATTAACATTAGATGAAGTTCAAGAGCCTGAAGTTCCAAATTAGCTTGTTTAGAATATAACATTTTTATTTCAGAATTTAACCACTTTCTTTTTAAACTTCCCTCGATTTGTTTAATAAAATTGTTATTGGTAGTTATTTTTAATTTCATGAACTTTGGAAACACCTTTCGTCTCCTACACATACAGTACTTAAAAACCTAATATCATCGGATAATAATCTAACTTTTAACTTTAACTTGTGTAGCAGGTTCAGCTCCGTTGACTTGAGTGCCATATTATCCATATTAAATGTTGAGCTTGACTTATGAGAAAAACTATAAAGTATAACAAACACACAGAACAGAATTCTCATAAAAAAATACGCCTAAGTATCAGACGCGTTTCAACGACAAGGTCGTCGTCTTCAGTGATACACCAGCTACACCAACCAAACCACAACTGAATCCAACATTGCGTCGAACCCATATTTATAAAATTTTGAAGGGGGGCGTGGCTTATCATTTTACACTGCCAAAGCGATAGTGCGCGCCACGTGTCAATTTAACTATGTATTTAAGATTTAACATATAGCTGATACAAAATAATCGAACTAACCCTACATTTAACATTATACATTACATTTTACATTAATATAGAATTTTGCATAGGTCCTAGTTCATTATTTACAATTTAGATCTGTTACTTATTAATATAAAAAAAGTCTATATATTTATATAAAATCGTGGCTTATTATTTTCCACTGCCAAGGTAATAGTACGCGTCTCGTGTCAGTTTAGCTACCTAAGATTTAACATACAGCCAAATCAAGATAATCGAACCAAACCAACATTTAACATTATATATTATATTTTACATTAATATAGAATTTTGTATAGGTCCTGGTTCATTATTTACAAATACGTTTTGGTGCCTATTAATATAAAAAGTTTCCCAAGCATCCATAGTATTTAATTTTGTAACATTCTTTAACAATATGGGACTTTCTTTTTTGAAATAATGCCCTTCATCTAAACAATGTTTAGCCATAGCTGATTTATCAGGCCTATTATATTTGAAATGAGCAAAATGCTCCTGGGTTCTTGTTTTAATGCTCCGTTTTGTTTGGCCTACATATCTTTTCGGACACATTTCACAATGTATACAATAAATTCCTGACTTATCATGCTCCTGAATCCGGTCTTTTGGATTTCCCAAGATCTTGTAAAGATTATTTTCGTAAACATGATTTTGGTAAATGTATATTAAATTTTATATCATATAGGCTGTCCATTTAACCAATTATCTGGCTAGGCCTATAGATTGCAATCTCGTGCGTCTTATAATAAAGGTAATAAAGATGAGGTCATAAATTTACAATTAAAACTACTGTTATGTTTAAGGTTATTTTGGATTAAAGTATAGATTATTTTAGTTTCCCCCCTATTATTTGAAAACCGTAATTTTCTTCAGATTCCAATTTGACACAGCGGTTTGGGTCAGTAATATTGACCCTAAAATTAAATGAAATTGGTTACGCTAGTTTTTAGAACTTATTTCTAGTAGTTCCATGGACGATTTGTGGTGATTTTGTATAAAAATGTTGAACGGGAATTTTGAGGATATGGTGGCCAATTATTTTTGTTTTGAAGGCTATATTTTAGCAAGTTTTGGCTATAATTGTTAGAGTTGTTTATAAAAATCGCAATTTTAAGTTTTGGTCGTACTTGAGAGGGTAAATTAAAGAAACAAAAACTTTTCTTTTTATGGCCAAATCTATTTAAGTAATTTTCAATTAATGATAGGTGCCTACATTTATTATATGTTAAAATGGCAATTTAATTAAATAACATTTTGTTTTTTACTAAAACATAAAATAAATAATTATAAAATAATAATTCAAAGAATTGCCAACAAACGAAAATATATGTTGTAAAAAATACATGTTAAAATAAATTTGTATGATTTTGGTATATTATGTTGGTCACTGTTGTAAATAGCTCATCAACTTTGAGAAATATGTTTCGATCTTTAACAGGTAAGCTTTTGTAACACTTCTTAGTTGCACGTGATTGTAATGATTCATTTACTTACCGAGCCTGGTTGTGTATATACTGAGGTCTAAGTCCTGCCAGAAGTAGGGAACCACTCCTTTTAGCTGCGACGCCTCGGCATTTTTTCGCATATACGTACTTCCTGAAACATTATTCAAGAATAGTTTGTAAGTAGAATGAATCAAAGTAGTCCGATCAAAATAATTCATCGGTTTGACAGAAGTTAAAATTCTTGTGGGTGACGCCTACATGTTTCCCATGTCAAAACACTGTTTTCGCTGCGGTTTTACTTTCTAACATATAAGTAGGCATAGTGTAGAGAATATTAATGTAATGGGTGAAAAAATAGATGCTAACTTTTTGAAGATTTTGAGGTCTTCTGAGTTTAAAAAAGTGGTTTTTGGAATTATATTTGTCTGAAGTTTGTTGTCTGTGCATAGTCGAAACGGGTGGATCGATTTTAATGAAATGCTGTTTTCCCGATTTTTTCTTTATTTAAAATTTTTTATACAAATTAAAAATATAACTTACAGTGTAACATTTTTGAGCGTAGCAAATGAATTGCCTACGTTGGACGATTTATATTTTCTTGCAACAAAAATTAATGTTTAAATAATTATATCAAATGAAAAATATACGACCCAGATTGTTTGATTCGCAATCTATATCGAATATTTTTCACTTAAAATACTTATTTAATTAATAATACTAGCTTGGTAAAAATGTATAGCCGTTAAAATCAATAAATTAAAAGGTTAAAATTGAGGTATTACATTGCAAATGTGTCCATTAAACATTTTTGAGATGGGGGTGGTAAGAGAGAGAAAGGTTCTTTTTATTTTGTAAATAGGTATTCTAAGGTTTCTCCTAAAGTTCTTGAGAACAGATTATGCGTATTCTTTCTGTCTTTTAAATAATGGTGGTAAAGTCTGACAAAAAACACTCTGTATAGACATTAAATAGCGTGTAGGGCTTCTTTTACGTGGGACATATTGTACAGTGTGTCTAATAATCGTGTGACTGTTTTGTGATTTAGAATGCTCTAGTGAGAGGAAGGATATAAGCCTTGCCGATGGGTGTGTTTACACTGAGGACACGTAATAAGGATTACATTATAACCTTTAAGTTAAGCTGATTGCCTATTCAAGAGATAGAGAGAGTGGTTGGAATATATCACCCTAAAATTTATAATTTATAATTACGAGTATTGTTAAGTACATTTTAAAATATTTCAATTACTAAAAAGATCAACAAGAAGGAATTTTGTTTTCAATAGATTAGTTTCTTTAGATAGTAAGAATTAATGGTCACCTAGTCCACTTGGCGAATAGGAAAAATAAGCCAATTGAAATTATAAAAACAATCAAATCTTTAACCTTAACTGCAATACAATAATTTTTGTGATTAAGTTTGTTTGACATGGTAATAATGTTGATAAATTTTATCTCTCTGGAATAATATATCTCTCTGGAATTTGGTAAAAATATTTTATCTGGAAACGAACCATTTTTGTCGTTTTAAAAACACAATTACGTATTAAATAAGGGTTTAGGCTTCACTTGTGCTCTCAATCTAGCTCTCAATAAGGACAGTCAAGTTTCATTTTTGTTTTTTGACAATTATTCCTGAACTGTAATATTTTTTTAATTTGCGATTTTGCACACGTATTTGGGTCATTAACCTTCACATTGTACTAAAAATTGAACGTAATCGGTTGAGGCGATTTTGAGAAATTACGTCTTTTATAATAGCTTCATAGTTGATATATATATATTTCCTTTTTTGTACACCTAGAACTCCTGAAACGATATTTTTTTGGAAAGATGGTGACCTATACGTTTTGTTTGAATTCTTAAAGGTTACACACGAGAAAATTTTAATTAGAAATAATTTTGTTTTTTTCTTATGGCAGCTACCCCAAAACAAATTTTAAAAAAATCTCGAGAATAATCAAAATATGTCCACATAGGAAATTTTATTGAAATTGATTCACACGTTTGTGCCTTCGAGTACTACACATGTGCTACAATAGACAGACAGACATATTCGTAAAAACAACTTTTTGACTCTGGAGATCTCAAAACAGATTTATCCAGGAAAACCTCGACGAAAATTTTCTAACCCATGACATAACCTTTTATATACTACGTATATGTGAGAAATTAATAAAGTGAAATGACATTTTAATGCTCTACCATCCTGGCAGGCGTTGTAGGACTTAAGAGAGTAATTTGAAGAACATGGATATGTAATGGAGCTAACAAGAAGCTTCAGTGGCTAAAGGGACAGACAAAATCTACAGACTACCTTTATTAGGTTTAGATTCATCTCATTCATCTTTAGTATGAGGTCTCTCTTGACCAATTCTTGTTCCAACTCTGACGCTATTAGAAGGGTTAGGGATCTTTATTTTATAGTAATTTCTTCTTGTTTTTGTTATAAAGCGATGATGATTGAGAAGTTAAACAATAAGAAAATTAAACCAAAACGGAAGAAAATCCGTGTTTCTTTACCTGGATTCAGAGCCATCGAAAATTAACTACAAAATAATCTTCTGAACTACGTATTTCTAGGTCAGTGGAAAGAAATTCGCAAATAAAAATTAAAATATACAATCTGTCTTTACAAAATAGTTTCTTTGGATATGGCGCAGATTAGGAATTGATGTCGACCAATATACGCAAATTTTGAAAATTGTGTGGTATGACGAATCTCGATGTAATTTGGGAAGGTTTATAGGCATAAGTACATTATATTTGATAATTAGCAACTCAGTGTAGTTGTTTGTGTTGGAATATCATCTATTGGCTTACTGGAAAGTGCTTTTTTTTAAAGTTAGAGTAACAGTGTATTTGGCCACGCTTCAGAACTTATGACGAGCGTAGGATACTTTCTTGACATTTATTTTCAACACGATGGTGCTCCATTATGATATGCTATTACAGTCCTCCGCGGTTACGTGGATGAAGAGTAATTAGTGGAAGTGATAGTCTTGCACTCGGTAGATATTACGGCGTTGGATTTCTTTGTGTAGGATGTGCTCAAAGAATCTTTGTATTGTAAAAAGCCATAAACCGTTGAACAACCGAAAGGTTACATTCATGACGCTTGTCAGCATTCATAAAGTGTTATGAACCCATGTTTCTCTGTATGTTCAGACACACTTCAAACACATATTCCTGAATATAATCCACACTTTTAATATAAGAAATCTTAAATAAGTGGGTTATTTCCTAAATTATAATGCACACTATTTTGTAAGATAAAGGTACGTTTTACTTTAGATAGTATCTCTTTACAATCATTGATTGAAAGCTTTACTGCCTCAACGTTCTCAACCTACTGACCTTGTAGTTGTAATCCTTCGGAAGCTCTGTAGTTCCATCTAGAGTTGTTTAGGTAATCCCTGCAGAAAGTTCTTCCAGAGAACAAAAACGGTTTCTATGCATGGGATCTTCCAACTTTGGCAATACGACGAAGTCTGACGGACTGTATGACGTGTGAGCTAACCTTTACATACGTAGTAATTCAATCATAATATCTCCTACCTGCGGGTTTACAAATAAGTTTAGTGTATCTACACTTTTCTGCTTATTTTTGGTATAAGCTAATAATTTGCTTGAACCCGGCCATTTGACCTGATTTCTTTGAAGTTTCTAAATCAAGTTTCATCAGTAGGAACAATTCGACTTTGTAACACGACTTTAAACTTCAAATTTTAGTTTTAGTAATGTTTAGGCGTTCCTACTTCTATTGAGCAGACAATAAGTGAGTGACGCAACGAGCAGAATCTTTCTGCTCAAAATACGGAAAATGTATGTTGGATTTTTATTCTTGAGGTCTCGGTCATCATCGCATTATAAAAAGAAGAAGAAAAGTGAATAGAGTATAAAATAAGCCCCAGAATACTCTAATATCATCAGGATCGGAAAAGAACAAGAGTTGGTCAAGAGAGACCGGATAGGAAGGACGAAAGATAGGGATCTTAACAAAAGGCTACATGAAAAAAGGTATAGATTCGGTTAGGTTTCTCAGGATTACCAAATCTGTAGTCATTAAAAGTGGACCTCTAAAGGATTCAAATTGGAATCGTTGTTACTTGAAATAGTTCCTCGCATGTTTTCGACGAAGACATTTAGCTATAACTTTCCCACTTCGTTTATCTGTTGATGTTTTCTGATTTCTTAATCTTGGATTATTATTTAGACTGAGGCGTTCTAAAAAAAGAAGAAAAATAACTATAAACGTACAGTAGACTATATACTATGGTCTAGTGCTAGTGTATGTTGACTATAATCTTTACTCAAAGCGTAGTGAATTTCTCTAGAATAACGTTTTGATTTTGATATTAGAGCTTTGATCTATCTACACTCACTGTACCCGAGGCGCTTGCGGCCCCATTTCCAAAATTAGTCAATTCAAACTGCTATCCAAGTCTTCCTCTACAACTGGTGTTACTTTCACTGTGATTGCATCATCCGTTTCACAGTGCAACGAAATTGTATTCTGTTAAATTGAAAGTATTTATTTGGTAATCGTAAAAAAATTACTTTTGTTTTTGACTGATTTTCGACATGTCTTTGTCGTCTGCATGATAGCGCCCACAAAAATGAAGTAGGATGGTAATACTTCGGTGCTCTGTTTTAACGAAACCTATCCTACTGGATACTTTACCACTTGATCTACCAATACAATTTAACATTTCTTACAAAGTCCAAGAAGCCAACTTTCGTGCATCACGGGACTGGGTAGGTACCATGATAGCGACCATCAACTTGTTTTAAATAATTGTCGTAATTGTATGTAACAATAAATATTAAATCATCAAATGACTTTCTTTAACAGTCTACAAGGTAAACCTTTTACTGTTTGAATAAAGTATTTCACACTAGCTGTACATTACAGTACAGTACCTGCTATAAATTATGTTCGCGCTGTTTGTGTTTTTAAAATGCATTACGTCATTATTTATCTTTAAATGATTAAGCCCTTTACGTTAATGTCCACATAAATTATCGGGCACCACATAAATGTTTTTATATTTCAAGGAATCTTATACATCTTCATTTAGGTTTACTGTTTACGTGTTTACATTAGTCGAGAAGAAAAGAGTTGATTAAATGAAGAACAAAGAACAAAACGTATTAAATAAATTCGGTTACGCGAAATTTTGTTTTGTCTTTGTGTAATTTTTATTTGTTATTTAATTTTTTTAATTAGGGTCCGGGGGTAAAACCAAGGATTCTTATAATTTCACACGAGCGTCTGTCCGTCTATCTTTAAGTCGTAACACAGACAAAACGATAAATGTTGTATATTTCAAACTTTGCATTTATGTTCTTGGTATTGCCCTACATAAAGCGGTAAAAAAAAAAAATCAAAAAATAACATTAGGGAAGTTAAGGGCAAAAACTATCTAGTTGAATTACCTTTTCGGAAATATTATGTGTGAGGTATCAAAAAAAACTATAAGTTTTTCTGATTACGAATATTTGTGTTTACTTGACGAAGATAATAATGTGTTGGTGCTAGACCAAATTTAAAGTGTCAAATATTGTTCCCCCTCCCTTCTAATTTGAACACCGTGTGACAAATTATTAGGATTTGAAATTAAATTGTAGTGCGAAATCATATATTATATTATAGTCTTTTTTATGACGAATACAACTTAATTTAACCACACAATCGGAAATGGGTAGAGTTTACATTTTAAAAGCAGTTTTTGTTGGATGTGAAACAACAATTCAATAGCCATAAAAAGGTGGATTACTTTATCATTGATTTCACTTTATTAGGGTACGTAGGTAAAACAAAGGACCATTATATTGTCACATGTCTGTCTATCTATCTGTAAGTCGGCAACAGTCTACACATATTAAAATCCTATATATTTCAAACTTTCCAGTTATATTCTTTTTATTGTCCCACTTATAGGAAAAATACAGTGGTTACCAAATAAATAAGATTTTAGGGTAATTAAGGGGCAAAAATTATTGAGTTGAAAAATTTCATTTTTGGAAACATTATGTGAGGTGTCAAATAAAACTAGAAGTTTTCTGATTATAAATATGTACGTTCATTTGACGAAGGAATTAATGTGTTGACGCTAGGTAGCTTAAAATACTTTGACTTTATAAAAAATACCTGTCATTATATTCCTACGGACTCTTAGCACACGCTTAAGGCTTTCAATTTTATTTATGAAATGTGAACAGTTTTAAGGTGCTACCCTATGATATTACAGGGCAGTTAGGGGAAAGGAGGGTGGGTTTTTTAATTTTGAAGAAAACAAAGTAGATCTTAAACAATATGCATTTTCGTAGCAAATTGCAACCATGTTGTTTTCTATCTTTTTAAAATGTATAAATAAACAAAAATTGGATATACATTTCGATGTAGACTCATATAGATGAAATCTTTAAAACAAAACTGAGGATGTTAAAAATACAGTACAATTAATTTTAATCGGTTTTTTTTTTATGCCAAACATTTGGATCATAACATTTATGTGTCCGTTGGAAAACATAAAACAAGCTTTGATGCTGAAGTAGAGGCAATATCAACAGCCCTGAAACTATTACTATGTAGACACACCAAACTATGTAAGATAGTCTTCCTGGTAGACTCAAAGGCAGCCATCCAGGCTGTAGCCTAAACAAGGTTATCTTTCGTTCGAACTGTCAGGGAAGCAAGAGTTGCTATCAGACAGATGGAAAGACTGGGAAAGACGATCCATTTCCAGTGGATGTCTTCTCACGTAGGAGTAATTGGGAATGAGATGGCGGATGTCCTTGCTAAGAAGATATCCAATCTGCTTCATTGGAACAAATCCTTGAACTTAGATTCAGCTAGAAGACTAATCAGCCATGGAACACAAGAGGAATTTCTGAAGGAAGCACAGGCCCTGGGAAGTGAGAGGAGGTGGAAGTGCATAGAGAAAGAATGACAATACAACAAGAACAAGCCTAGGAAAGAGGATGTTGTCCTGGACTCCGATCTTTGTGTGTTGTGCCAACAAACGGGAGAGCCAATGAAGGGAACATCTTTTGAGGTGCCCCAGGCTTAGTTCTGAGCATCAGATTTCGAAGAATTTTCCTAAATTGTACTGGGATGCCAGAAGACTCATAGGTTGATTCTTACATAGTCTGTCATTGGAAACAACAATCACAACAACATTTGGATCAACGATATTGTTGTCTACACCAACTTTTTTTGTTGAAAATACGGTCTACGTAGGCCGACTTTCAAACTGTTTTTTAACAAAAATTAAAACTGAAAAAAATTAAAAAACCGATAAGAAGTTGTTATATACTAAACACTATTTTAATTCTCGAGCTTCAAACTTCAAAATGTTTAGTCTATAATAGCAGTAAAGTTGTGCAAATGAAATGAAGATTAGCAACCTTTCTATAATTAATTATTGGAGTACTGAGCAAATTGAGTCAACTGAGAGTAATCGTAATTAGAATTATTACGTACATGAAAGTAGAACCAACAAGGAAACTGTTCTATAGATGGTGTATGCAGTTCTTTTACTTCATTTTTCATATTTTATAAACATAAAGAAATAGTAAGCGGCTGTTTTATCAAATTTGTCTTACATTGATGTACTATATTTTGTTTGATTACTGAAGTTTTAAATAAAACATATTATTTTTACTTACTTAATGTAATAAAGAGATAAAATAAAGCAAAAGCTTAAAGTTTCAAATATTTAATAGTATATATATATATATATATATATATTTAATAGTATATACTATTAAATATTTGAAACTTTAAGCTTTTGCTTTATTTTATCCTTGAATATGGAGTTTCAACAAGAAATATCTGCTATTACATTAAAGTAATAAAGAGAGTTGTGATATATTTTGATTATATCTTGGCAGTTTAAATACATTTTTCAAAATTTTGGACTAGAATCCGTAAGAAAAAAAACATATATATATATATGTTATAATTTTTCTTACGGATTCTAGTCCAAAATTTTGACCATAAAAAAAAAGTATTTAAACTGCCAAGATATAATCAAAATATATCACAACTCTCTCTCTCTCTCTCTCTCTCTCTCTCTCTCTCTCTCTCTCTCTCTCTCTCTCTCTCTCTCTCTCTCTCTCTCTCTCTCTCTCTCTCTCTCTCTCTCTCTCTCTCTCTCTCTCTCTCTCTCTCTCTCTTTCTATATATGTAGCTTCTCACATAAAATTTGCTCCGTGTAGTCTATGAGAACCAAAATAAAACTATTGGTCACCATTTCTTCAAAAATGCCAGTTAGTGAGTTATCTGTAATAAAACCAAAAAAATGGCAATGGGACTTTTATAAAATGTGTAATTTCTAAAATTTTTAGTGAAATGTGAAGTTTATTAACCCAAACATGTGTAAATAAATATTGAGCTTGACTTGTGAGATAATATTAGATGGAATAAAACTCGAACACAAGATCTCACAAAAACTAGTTTATTAAGAAACGAGTTTCAACAACAAAGTTGCCATCATCAGTGATACATGAGCTACAATAAATAAACTATAACGCGTTTATACATACTACAGTTGTTATACTACATAAACAAGAATACTATTAAAAAGAAACTGTTAGAAAAGCTAAAGCTTAGTTGTAGTAAAAAAAGCAGTTTCAGGCACATAATTTTTTAGTAAATGAAACACGTCGGACTAACACTATAAAGACTTGCGCTCCAACAGTTAACCATATGAAAGGAAATTTTTAAAGTATGTTTACAAACACTGTGTTAAACTGATACTGTATTTTAAAAACATAATTCAACCTATTTTAACGATTTAAATGTTTTCTAACAATTACACAGGCGGTAAGATTATGCTAATTCGAAAATATAATATGTTATTGGGTTTGAATAAGAAATATGTACGCATAATTAGGGCACGTCTGAAAATTGTAAACACTGAATTTGTAAAAAAAAAGGTATAAATTTGTACATCTGACTCCAAAAATCTGTGCTCTACAACCAAAACTTGTTGACCGATTTTTATAAAATTTGATATATCGATTATTTTGTATTTCATTTTTTCGATAGCTCAAAATTTAGAGGTAGTTTCCATAATATATATGTGTGTGGAATTCTGATTTCCTAAAAATTGGCGAATTTGATCAAATTCTAGGTTAAGCGCAAAAAAAAAAAGAAATCAAAACAACAAAACTTGTAATCTCAAGTCTTTAGACCCAAACATATTGGTTGCAATATCTATAAAAATACTGATGAGTTATATCGGTCATGGCCGAAAAAATCGGCCATAAGATTGTTATAAAAGACATAAATTCACAAAATTGGCTTTACCGAATTGATTCATTTTTTGTGAAATGTGAAGATAATTGAACCAAAAAATCTGTGTTAAAAAAAAAAAAAATATTACGATTCAGGAATAGGCGTAAAAAAAGTAACAAGAATGACGTTTGACAGTTTAATTAAAAATTACGATTTTGCACTGAGGACAACGTTGTGTCACAACCGAAACAAGTTCCTGCCCAATATAAATATATAGATACTTTTTCAAAGTTGTCCATTTAAATTTTTTATTGACAACTACTGAACTGATATTTTTAGTGACGATTAGTTTTGGTTTGATTTTGGAAATGAGTGGGTGTATTATTCTGACACTGTGGAAACCTCCACAGGAAAGTTTCAGAAGATAGTTCAAATTAAATTTTGTTGAAGTTTTGTTGACTGCTCGTTATGTCTTATACACTATTATATTTAATATTCTGCAACGAATGGTGTAGTCTTAGTCGAAGCATCAGCATTCTTTGTCTTTAGAAGCGTTTTGAATGACAGCAATTTAAACGGAATATACATTTAAAAAAAATTAATCGATCGTTTTAGGTGTAAAGGATTTTCTCAGTACACGCTGGGTCGTAATTTCGTAACTAACAAACAAACGTAATGACAAATGGTCGAGTTAAAACGAAATTTCGCTACGCTTGAGGTACAACAACACGTCTTAAAGGAGTAAAATGTGTCCTTCTGTGTTACAACAGTTACACAAAACTGTTTACACTACTGAATCGAGACGTTTGATATGCTAATATATGCTGATTAAAGTCAATAGGATAGTAGGCTTATGAATATCCATAGCCGTTACTTGTGCTAATCCTAAAATCTTTCTTACAAATCATCCAAGTGGATTGATGAAATTCTAGTACCCGCAATACAACTTGATATTCGTTCAGCGCATGAGCGAACTTGTTGTTATCCCCACCACTAAGTACTGAATTATTGTATAGTATATTATGTACATTCTTAAAACAAATTAAGATTCTAGTAATGTCCATACGTAACTATTAAATATAATAATCGTCTTCTTTACGTGAACAAGAAAAAAGAAAATTATTTTCTTTATTGAGACTTTAGCCTAATGTATTTTTTATAGGTTATAAATAAGAAAAACAAGGTGAAGTACTTAACCAGCTTCGTTATACAATAAAAGCAAACAGATCTCGTCTAATTGTTAGGCAAGTTTGTTTAAAACAGTTGAATCTCGTAATACAGTATATTTCCACTGATAAACCAGGTAGATGTATAATATTATAAAATCTTCACTCGTGTCAGCGTCATAGCTTTGAAGGAGTCTCCACTCCCCACTCCTGTCGGTGATTGGTCCGTAGATTTTGTAACTATAGGACAACCACATTTTCTTGGAAATTTAAGATTAAAAATTACATTTATCATAACTTTTCTGTTTTTTGCCGTAGTTGGCACCATTACATGCAGAAATAAAATCTGCAAAATTTATCTAATCTAAAGTGTTATAAATTGAATAACACTTGAGCTATGAACAAAAACTGTTTTAATAAATGAAGGCCATTTTAACATTTATAATTCCTTTTTCTAAATTTCAATAAAGTTTAAATGGACAGACTATAGTTCTCTGTACCAAATTTCATGATCTTATCTTGAGACCGCTATTTTAGCTTGCTACGCTTGTACCTAAGATTATTGGTATTTGATTGTAACGTGCTTTAATGAAGGTGATGATGGTACATTTTTAAAACAATATCTTGACGTTAATTGTTACTTGCTATTTAATACAACGGTATAGATATTTAATTTTCATCTTTCACCAAAATCTGAACGACGAAATCGGTAGAGCTAATTTTTAAAAATTACGTCTTTTGTTTTATCGATAATGAATCGAAATTTTTGGAAAGATGGCAACCAATGTGCCTTTAGAGGATGTATTTGATCAAACTTAGATCTAAATCGTTATAGCGGAAATGAATAAAATCGTGTTTAAAAAAAATTATTATTTTTTTCTTCTGAATGTTGAGTTATCAAAAGCGTCTCTAGATGTAGCCAAAACGTGTCCACATCCAAATTGATTAAAATCGTTCTAAGCGTACAGACAGATCAAATTCGAAAAACCACTTTTTGAAGTCGTAGGACCCCAAAACGGATATATCTGCAATAAACTCCAGATCGATATTTGATCCATTACATCACTTTCTATTTACTTTGACGTAGCTTGGGCGTCTTAGGAGCATGTTTGCGGTTGCGGTAAGGTGATAGCTATATGGTGGTTAAGGGGGGATTGATTCGAGAGGTTCGAGGAGGTTTGTACGTCAAACTTGTTGGCCCTCTAAGGACCAATCGGCCAAAAAGGAGGGTCAACCTAAGGAGAACTACGTATAGGGGAATCTAAGGTCACCGGGTAGGGATTGGTGAAGAGGACGGACTGAATTGGTATGTGTGTGAGCTTGAGGGAGCTATAAAATCTCCCTAGAGATTCGTTTGTGCGGAGGTCCTGACTTGGAGCGCTGAGAGTAGTAGGTGGAATTCTGCTGACGTCCTCATCTTCAGTGCTGGCAGGCAACTCACCGCTCCTCGTTGGTCTTGGGCATCCAAATACTAATCACTGCCGCCAGAGTCAGAGCTCTTACCTTTATAGTGTGTGTGTTTGTGGGGAAACTAAGTCGGTTGAACTAGTTCCCTGTTGATTTGATTACATATAATAAACTTTCTTTCTTTACAAGCAACACACAACACTGGTGTTTTAATTCATTGTTGGATTTCATCGCTGTTAGACAAAACCCATGTAATGCATCATTGTTTAAAACCCTTATTAGCCCAGCGTTACCATACGGTAACGCTAAACCACTGTTTAGTTTTAGAGTACTAGAGCAATGAGGTGAAGTTATTCAAGGACTAGTGGCGCTTGGTTTGAACCCTATTTGACTGGAAGATATCAGTTTGTGAAGTCTGGAGGATGTCTTCTTGGGACTATATCAGCAAAGGTGTTCCACAAGGTTCCGAACTGGGACCTCTTTTATTTAATTTTTATATAAATGATATATCTGACTTGTTACGTCATTCAAAGTTTAATTTATATGCTTGTGACTTACAGCTTTAGGTTCATTTCAACATTTCAGATAACGTCGATGCTGATACTAAATTTAATGCTGGCCCTTCAGAAATGGGGTTACATTAAATTATAATAAAACCAATTCCATACGTTACTCCAAACTTAATAATAAAACAGATCTTAATACTGGACCTAAGCTTACGCTGAACAAAACCGAACTATTTTGTTATGATAAGGTCAAAACATCTTGGTAACACTCTTAGCTGGACAGACCATTTAAACTACATGTATAATAATATTTTGCTGTCATCCATACTCTGAAAAAAAAAAGATTTCTTACCGTTTAATGTCAGAGTGTAACAGGATAAAGCTTTAATGTTTCAGTAATTTAATTATAATGGTAGAACTATGTAACAAACTATAGCATTGTTTGTTACTTGAATCGAGATAATCACATTTCTCAATGTAGTAAAGAAATTTTAGTTCTTAAACTTAACGATTTTAGAAATGTTCATATTTTGATATAATCTGGACGTTAATCTGCAAACTAGATTGTCTCACTATTTGACAGGTAGGCCCTAGTTTTCTTTTCGTTTTAATATTAACTCTATTGACTTGCGACAAAGCTCGAGTTTTTCAAGTTATTATAAGGCACAAGACTAGGATATTCAATAAATAGTTTACAGCTTACAAGCTGGATTTGTAATTCGCTCGAAAATATTAAAAGAATTAGAGATCGTACGGCGTTCAAGAAGGCATAGAGATGTTGGTTTTGTGTAGTCTGGATGAACTGATAAATTTAGGTGTTCTATTTAAATAGTGAGTTTATACTTAAATAGTGTTTTGTTCTGTTTATTTTAATATTATTGTTATTTTTGTTGTTGTAGATTATGCATTTAGCATCAAGTGTTTTTGTTTTAACTTGTCTGTTGTATTGAAAGTTTGTTTAGTTCTTTTTTATATAAAATTGTTGTTTCTCTTGTTTTCTTTATTATACAGTTTATTATTTTTTGCATTGTGTTAATGTTTTATTTTGTTGTGTTTTACATTGAGGTGGAGTGAAAGAGAGGACCTTGTGGTCTTAATTTCACTACTACTACTTAAATTTACTAAAACCTAAAAATATTGACAATTTTTGTGTGGAATTAATACATATTCCTAAGAATCTCATTTAATCAATAATATTGCACCATTCAGAACAAAAACAAACAATGAGTTATTACAAGTCAACAATAATTAATTGTTAAACTATTTATTTACCGGCAGTTGATTTCTGGTTCTTCAGCCTTTGCAGAGTAGGTGCTGATAGTTAACAAGACGGCCACCAGGCAGAGCAGCGCGCTCATGCAGATAGATACGCTGGTTACCATAGTTACAGCAAGATTTATCTGAAACAATCAGAGGTTAATTTTACAGTTTATAGCAGATACTTCGACACATCGTTATTTGTTTAGAGTCAATTTGTTTATGACAGATAACTTTCATTTTGATTGAACGATTTATTGCCGGACGTCAGGACAAAACATTGTCTATCTGTTTTGTTTAAACATTTTGTCTAAAAATAGAATTTAGCAAACGAAGAGATCTTTATTTACAAGTTTTTGTTTCAATATATCTGTATGTTTTTGCTGGTTTACGCAGTTACGCTTAGGCCGATCAATGTACAAGTTTTTTTTTTTTCAAAATATATTTTTCGTTTTAAAATATCAACAACTCAAACATAGTATGGACGCGTGCGCTCCAAACATAGTTTACTGGATAGTATGGACGCGGGCGCTCCAAACATAGTTTACTGGATAGTATGGACCCGGGTGCTCCAAACATAGTTTACTGGATAATATGGACGCGGGCGTTCCAAACATAGTTTACAGGATAATATGGACGAGGGTGCTCCAAACATAGTCTACTGGATAGTATGGACGCGGGCGCTCCAAACATAGTTTACTGGATAGTATGGACGCGGGTGCTCCAAACATAGTTTACTGGATAGTATGGACGCCGGCGCTCCAAACATAGTTTACTGGATACTATTGGACGCGGGCGCTCTTATCATAGTTTACTGGATAGTATGGACGCGGGCGCTCCAAACATAGTTTACTGGATAGTATGGACGCGGGTGCTCCAAACATAGTTTACTGGATACTATTGGACGCGGGCGATCTTAACATAGTTTACTGGATAGTATGGACGCGGGCGCTCCAAACATAGTTTACTGGATAGTATGGACGCGGGTGCTCCAAACATAGTTTACTGGATAGTATGGACGCGGGTGCTCCAAACATAGTTTACTGGATAGTATGGACGCGGGCGATCTTAACATAGTTTACTGGATAATATGGACGCGGGCGCTCCAAACATAGTTTACTGGATAGTATGGACGCGGGTGCTCCAAACATAGTTTACTGGATAGTATTGGACGCGGGCGATCTTAACATATTTTACTGGATAGTATGGACGCGGGCGCTCCAAACATAGTTTACTGGATAGTATGGACGCGGGTGCTCCAAACATAGTTTACTGAATAGTATGGACGCGGGTGCTCCAAACATAGTATACTGGATAGTATGGACGCCGGCGCTCCAAACATAGTTTACTGGATAATATAGACGCGGGCGCTCCAAACATAGTTTACTGGATAGTATGGACGCCGGCGCTCTAAACATAGTTTACTGGATAGTATTGGACGCGGGCGATCTTAACATAGTTTACTGGATAGTATGGACGCGGGCGCTCCAAACATAGTTTACTGGATAGTATTGGACGCGGGCGCTCTTATCATAGTTTACTGGATAGTATGGACGCGGGTGCTCCAAACATAGTTTACTGGAAAGTATTGGTCGCGGGCGCTCTTAACATAGTTTACTGGATAATATGGACGCGGGCGCTCCAAACATAGTTTACTGGATAATATGGACGCGGGTGCTCCAAACATAGTTTACTGGATAGTATGGACGCCGGCGCTCCAAACATAGTTTACTGGATAATATAGACGCGGGCGCTCCAAACATAGTTTACTGGATAGTATGGACGCCGGCGTTCCAAACATATTTTACTGGATAGTATTGGACGCGGGCGCTCTTATCATAGTTTACCGGATAGTATGGACGCGGGCGCTCCAAACATAGTTTACTGGATAGTATGGACGCGGGTGCTCCAAACATAGTTTACTGGATAGTATTGGACGCGGGCGATCTTAACATAGTTTACTGGATAGTATGGACGCGGGCGCTCCAAACATAGTTTACTGGATAGTATTGGACGCGGGCGCTCTTATCATAGTTTACTGGATAGTATTGGACGCGGGCGCCCTTAACATAGTTTACTGGATAGTATTGGACGCGGGCGCTCTTATCATAGTTTACCGGATAGTATGGACGCGGGCGCTCCAAACATAGTTTACTGGATAGTATGGACGCGGGTGCTCCAAACATAGTTTACTGGATAGTATTGGACGCGGGCGATCTTAACATAGTTTACTGGATAGTATGGACGCGGGCGCTCCAAACATAGTTTACTGGATAGTATTGGACGCGGGCGCTCTTATCATAGTTTACTGGATAGTATTGGACGCGGGCGCCCTTAACATAGTTTACTGGATAATATGGACGCGGGCGCTCCAAACATAGTTTACTGTATAGTATGGACGCGGGCGCTCCAAACATAGTTTACAGGATAGTATGGACGCGGACGCACCATTAGGAATACAGTACGCGTACAAAAAAAAAAAAATCAAATGGTAAATTCAATTTAAACGAAACCCCGGGGGCTCATTTTATGGAGCACGGGCACTGATAAGTGGTTATTACAAACGTTAAGGATTATTGATATTACAGTTTTAGAAATATCACAACAGTAAGACCGCCCCGTATTCCAAGAATGTCAGTACTAGTTATGGGTTATTCGAATAGAAAGTATTCATATATTCCAAAAGTTCACTTTTATTCGAATAGTAAGAAAAGTATTCGAATATTTTCTAATGAATTTTGTTTTTTAAAAAGCTGCTACGCTTCTACAACTTATGCACATGAGTAGAGGTACTCACGAATACTTTATCTAAATAGTGAATAGTAACCTCTGCGTAATTAACTATTCGATAGAGAGATCAGGCACAAGTAGTTTTAGGTTAGTTGAATATTTGAACACATTTAGTTCATCATTTCGTTTATATTTAAAAGACAAGTTTTATTAAAATTGTTCTTTGTTGTGGCCACAACATTCCTGGTCTATTATAAAAGAAATATATAATTTAAAAAATATTATGTTTACTCATGTTATATTATGTACATGTTATATTGTACAAATACAAAAAAGAAGAAAAAAAACCTAATGTTAAATGGATATTTATTCAGTTACTAATTTTCATTTAAAACTTGGAGTTCTTAGTAAAATTATGAAATAAATTAAAATTTTCAAAATGACAATAAATTGGCAACTTTATTCCAATCTTGTCTTATTATACAGAAAACCTTTTAAATGAGCAGTTATTCGAATAGTTGATTTTCTATTCGATTACTTATTCGGATACTAAGAAGTATTCGATAGTCCCCACACTAGTTATCCCTCAAACTCAACATACTCTCACGTACGGTTTGTACAATTTGGCAACATAGTGGACCCTGCGTGGACGCACTGCCCTGACATCTCTTGGTTTTGACCCTGTCAGTTGACGTCATAGTTTATTTTCTTTACTGTGGTAAGGGCTTGACAATCCTGAGGGAACCTAGCTGGATATACGAGAACATCTTTTTCGATTTAGTCTTGGGTTAGATCCTTCTTTTCATCTTTCATATTAGATCTCTCTTTACAAAGTAATTTCTTTTCCTATCATGACATTATTAAAAGTAGTCGAAGGTTTAAGGGTTTATATTTTGTATTATTTACTTTATTTTTATTTTTTATAAAACGATAAAATTTCGCACTATTAAAAAAAATCTAAACAGAAGAAAATGAAAAGTCTTTGTTTAGCTGGATTCAAAGCTATAGAAAATTAATTCGAAAATAATCTTCTAAAGTCTTATATTTAGTACGCTGCAAAGAATTTTGAAAATAAAAATTTAAAGTTTATATTTTGTATTTAAACCGTGGTTTATTTAAACATGACGCAGATTACGAACTGATTTACAATTGTTTTGTTTGTACAGTTGTAATTTGAATGGTCAAGTTCATAGAAAGAACTGTACGTCATGATAATTAGCGTTTTATTGTAACATTCTGAATCTATTAGAGCATTCGAGGGCTAAGTGTTTTTATTTTATGCTTTCTTTAATGTGATGATGACCGAGAGGTTTTTAGCTTTTAAACTCTCACTGTTACTCTCATTTCTCTCTTTGTTTCGTCTATATATGTCTTTAAATTTAATTTCTCTTTCCTTTCATAATTTTCATTCTGTTCTTGTTTATATTTACCTTCTTTTCTTCTTTAACTTAACTTTTACTCTCATTTCTCTTTTCATTTCTTCTGTGCATATTTCTTTATGTTTAATTCCTCTTTCCTTTCATAAGTTTATATGTTCTATGTTTTTCATGAACATGTTTGCGTATAATTTGAATCACTTTGACTGCTAACTAGCTTAGGGTTTCTTTCTTAGGTTAGTTTGACTGCTAACTAGCTTAGGGTTTCATTCTTAGATTAGTTTTTTAGTTTCCAATATGGCCCTAGGCTGTATGGGTTCTTTTCTTATATCTTAATTTTTCATTTTCACTTGATAACGGAAGTTGATCCACACTCTGAAAACGTCGTGTTTTAATTTTTATGTACACAAATGCTAATGTCCGAATAAACCGTATAAATAAATATGAACAATCTGTTATTAGCTCATAACTTAAAAATCACAATAGAAACAAATGTCGTGTATATAAGTAGCAATGAAACTCTAAAACAAACGGTTTCTAATTAAATTCGAACTTTGTCGATTTTGATTAAATTCGGTTTTAAAATGTCGAATTTTATATTCGATTTTGTTTTTTTCTAATTTTTCCTGAACAGTAATATTTTTTTTACAAGCGATTTTGCATACGGGTTAGGGTTATTAATTTTCAATTTTACTGAAATAAAAATAAGAAAATGTATGTATTATAACAGCCTCATGTCATATTTTTAGTATTTCATCGATAACTCACGAACTGGAATTTTTGAAGAGTAAGCGATCGATAAGTTTTTTGGGTTTTGAAAGGCTACACTTATAGAAATTTTGATCAAAATTGTATTTTAATGTTTTTTTTATGGTAGCTACCCCAAAATTTCAATCTAATAACTTGCTACCAAAATCTGATTAAAATCGGTTTACCGGTTTGGACATTCCACAGGCAATAAACGCCACTCTACACCCATGATTTTCAACTCAGAAGATTCATAAAGGATATATTCCAAAAAGTGACAGAGTTTTTGACCTATCACATAACTTTTTCTACACTAAGTATAAGGAAGAGACTAAAATGTATTATCCCCTTATCAAAATATTATGAAATTAATATAAACATATAAATTTAATACAGCCTACACTTGTCCTGAGTGGTAAATTGTATTTTGTTTTGAAACCTACTTTACTTTGTTATTAATTCTAAAATGAGCACTAGAGAAGGTTTGGACAATATTCTAAAAGAGTTTCTTTTTTACAATCTGAACGTCTTACGTGAAAATGTCTACAGTCAGACAATTTACTCTTTTGGTCTAATCCATGCACGGGGCAATCTTTTCGGTCTTTGAAGTTACCTTGGAAACGAGGTCATGTTCTACTCTGGTGAACGCATATTTTGTAACAAAGACATTGTAACGTGAAACTTAAAATGTTTAAAAAAACTCTCCACACATTCATACTTGCACATCTCCAAAACCAAATATAAAGGAACAAAAAACTAACCGTTAGCAACAATGCCTGTTTTGTAAATGTCGATCAAAAAGTAATAATGAAAAAAAAGTCTTTAAAAAATATTTATATATTTAAATAACGTAATAAAACTTGATAAATAACGTCATTAGTGTATAAAGTATTTCATTAAAATCATGCTTTATAGTTCATTTTTGTTTTTTGCCAATTATTATTGAACCGTAATAGTTTTTCATTTGCGATTTTACACAAGTAATTTGTGGTTATTAATCTTCAATTTTTTAATAAAATTTGAACGAAATTGGTGTAAATTATTTTAACAAAATAGTTATTTTGTATAGCCCATAGTTTTTTGTTGGTTTTTAATTAATACTCACGAACTAGAAATTTTGGAGTAATGGAGACTAGTACGTTTTGATTGGTTCTATAGAGGTTTGAGCAAAATTTCATCAAAATCCTTTTAACAGATTTTAAAAAATGACAGCTAAATTTTGAGTTATAGAAAAGAACATTAAAAATTCCGAAATATGGCCAAGGTTACATATCAAATTTGATTAAAATCGTTCCAAGGGTTTGTGTTTGTTATGAGAAACGTTAGACATCATTCCAAAAATCAATATTGTGGGTAGGGGACCTCAAAATAGATATATCCGTAAAAATTTCGACATAAATTTTTTAACTTTATCACGTATTACGAAGATGGTAGAAAAGTACAAGTTTGGAAAATAGATTTTCAAATACCTTAGAGGTATATTAGTAAACACCCCTCTGTGTATATACTCTTCAAAGCATTATGCATATGTATGTTAAATTTCATTTTAACAAATTGTAAATGTGTGATTAATATTACAATACAAAGTTAACATATGATAAGCTAAATATCTGTCACTACTAAAACATCTGATTTGTATTTTATTATTTATAGGTTTCTCAGAAATAAACATCTTGTTCAGAGGTTCTCACTTTGTAACAAAATTTAGTAAACACCCCTCTATCTATATACTCTTTAATACATTATGTTAAATTTCATCAATATTCAAGTGGTAGTTTTTAAGGAGTAGATTACCAAAAAACGGCTGGAAGCTCGCTTCGGTTCGCCAAATATATAAATGATTTTCAGTAAAAAAAAGAAAATGACATTTTGTGTTTGTCATATCAGTATTATTAGAGACATATATATGGGGGGGGGAGGGGTGTGGTGGGAACAAATATTATTTTTTGTTAGTATTGGTTTTGTGATTAGGCACTGTTTATAGTGTTACAGGTTTATTTATTGTTAAGCCTTTGAACCACTAAAATCAATTGTTTATCTGACTAATTTGCAATGGCCTACGAAAAATCAAGGGATTTGTATTGTTTATGTTTGCCTAATTAACTTTGACTTCATAAGGCTACCCAGGGGCAAACATTTGAGACGACTGTAACCAAGACGGAAACGTTAATTATTTCCTTCAATGAAAGCTTTTGTTTTCTTTAAAAGTTCACGGGAAAGATCAAATGTACAGTTGGGATTTCTTATAATTTGTTACGAGTATTATCATTACTGCCTCAAATAAGATAGATATTTTGTACTTTAATATTGCTGTCTTATGTAATACTTACATGTAAGAGCTAACGTAAAATAAACTATGATTAAATTCTGACTAACTTTTATAAAAAAAAAATCAACAATTATGGGGAGGGGGGGAGGAGAAGCTTCCATATCAGCAGTGTTCGATCCGTCAGGGTTCATCTAAGTATTTTACAAATTACTATTTCTTTGGAAGTTTGATACATTGATTTGTATCATAAATCGTTAAATTTCACCAAAAATCTTATAAATTTTTTTGACATTTTAGAAACTCGAATTTTAACGGAAATCTCATTTAAAATATCAACCGGTAACTAGTGAAAAGGTTTTTCATGAGTTTGGTTATTAATCTTGACATTTTATTAAAATTTGAACGAAATCGGTAGAGCCGAATTTATTAAACTACGATTTTTATAATAGTTTTAAGATAGATTAGTCACGAACCGGATTTTTTTTAGTTGGCGAGGAACTTATTTTAGGGTTTTAAGGTCCTTAGTGACAACATGATACCTACTTCCAAATATTGAGTTATTAAAAAGAAAAAATAACAAATCGGTTCATGGTTTAAGAGTGTTGACTGTAGAGCACTGCAGTTAAGTTGGACGGCAGAGAGACAGACACACGGCAAATACGTCCAACCCAAAACCACTTTATTGTACTCAGGGGCCCTCAAAACGTATATCCGCAAAAAGCTTGACATCTAAGTTATGTCTAAGAAAGAAAAAAACAAACAATAGTTTTGACTGATTATTATAATTATTTATTATTGCAAAGAAAATTATAATGACTTCATTGTAATTTAAACGATTTTCCCCATTGCGTATTAATCCAAGACCTAAGCGTTAATATTCACCCAATCGTTAAAAAAATTCTGAAGAATATTGATAGAATAAAAGTAATGTAAAAAACAAAGTACTGCTGTTAAAATACGGGTTGATATTTTGTTACAATTGTCTCAACAATGTAAATAACTTTAAGAATTTTACTGGGAAGAGCAAGGTATTTGCATACATTTAGGGGTCATACTGTGTTTATGGTAATAGAGTAGAATAATTTCTGCGGACTTAGAATATGTGAGCTTCTTAGTGAGGTCTTAGCAAGGGAACTTAGCAGGTGTGAAGGGAGAAGTATATTACACTAAATGTAGGGACATTATTTAAATAGTCCTCACAATGACTGTAGTGTATGTGTGTGAGGACGTGAAACGATATCATTCATGTGGTGCTCACTTCATTTTACTTAACGTTTGGTTGTCTGTACAACAAATAAACTACAATTGTTGTTGAGCCTCAAATTTATTTAGAGCAAAGTAGTTCTAAACAAGCTATCTATAGGTTAGATGTGGTATTTAAATTCTGACAAGTGTAAATATTAAAAAATTGTCTAAAAACTTTGTTCATAGTTTCTCTATCAGCTATCGCCAACACTAGATAAAAAGTAATACAAAGTAATCACCACAAGAAATGTAAGTTCGTTACTTGTCAACCAAAAAGGCAAAATACACCATGGACGCTGTCTTAAAAATAAATACCGGTTTAACTTGCTTTATTTATGTTGTAAACTGTCGTCAGCGTTTGGTGATGGGGTGAAGATTTATTTTTGTATTTTAAGACGTTCTTAGTAACTTAATTAAAAAAGTCCGTTTGTCAGTTCGGTACAAATTTTGCAATAAATTTTAAACTAATTTCCCGATGAGCTAGAAACTTTAAACATAGGTCAGAACTGGATGACAATGGAATATGAGTTAGTTTTCTTGTTTGTCCGTCAAACGCCGTTATGGTAAGAAAGCAGTTAAAGTTGGCGTAGCGGCCCGACTTTGGTGGAACAACGTTGCACACATTGTTTAAATTACCAGATGAGAAGGATGGAAATCTAAGACATGGAAATCTAAGAAATGTAAGACATAGGGACACTCACTGGTGACTATTTGAAGGTCATGCAAAATCAGTGGAAGGGAATCGATTCCTGTTCATCGACGAGATTTCCCTATTTCAATACGAAACGTGGTTCCATAATGGTTTTGCATTATCGGTTATAGATTGCGACAACTGAAATAGAAGGAAAATAAAACATTCGGTGGCATCAAGATTTATGGTTTTGGATATTTGTTAATCTCATTAAGAAGTTTAAAATCGATTGCAAAATTTCACACAGACAAGACTAAAATGCAGAAAATAATTATTTAAATATATATTTTTAAACGCACTAAAAAGTATAAAATAATTTCTCGTAGCCCCAAACAGATTTATAACTCCATACAGATTCCAAACCCCATAGAGATTTATCTTTGACATTTTATCGTTTACCAGTTAGTGTTCGACGGTTTACACGCGGTCTTCCTATGACCGACATTTTGTATTGTATAGTTTAAAACTTAGAATATCTAAGCTCCCAGCCAATTGTATACATTAACAATAAGCCATATAAACCGTTAACTATTGCGAGATACAAGCATTAAATCACAAATAAAGTAAACGTTATACACTGTGTGTAGTTATATAGTTAACTTTAGAGTGATAAAAAAGTAAGACTTAATTATAAACTGTATAGTTTTACGAAATTTAAGCAATCAATCACAACACAACGTGAATTCCCACTAATAAAGTTAACCAACAAATAATTTTAACAGCTGTTATAAATTCTCAAACAAAACGTATTTAAAATTTAAACGGCTTAATTTTGCCAGATGTAAGCAATCAATCACAGCACAAGGTGAATCCGTATAAATAAAGTAAACAGTATATAAGTTAACCAAGAAATAAATTGAAATAGCTGTTACAAATTTAAAAAAAACCTATTTGAGAATTTAAACTGTTTAATTTTGTCAGATCTGAGCTTGAAATTAAATACATGCGAATCCTCACAAATAAAGTAATCATTATATAACTTAACCTAAAAATAATTAAAAAAAAAAACAATAAAATAAAACTTATTTGAGAATTTATAAGAGCTGTTTCAAAATATATCAACATAATAAGAAACATTATTCTTGTGTAACACGTTATTTACACATTACATGCATGTTAAAACTATAAATTTATTATAAATTAACTGTTTCCAAGGAAAATGAATACTTTTCGGCAAATCTGCATGTAACATTGTTTAATTTGGCACCTCAATCATAAAAATCGGCTCTGTAGTAATGAAATACGAGACTGTCGCAGAAATTAACAAATTAAATATAAGATTTCCCAATAAAACCATTCAAAAAGGTTGATTTAAAAGTTAAAAAGAAAAACAGTGTTGTTAAATTAACAAGAAAAGACTTAAAATACGATAATTTTCCGAAATACTCGTAGGTCATGTTTACATAGTCATATTACATTTGTTAATTTTATAGTATGTGTAAGATAAGTGCAGAATACAATCACTTATTTGATAATTTTTGATTCAATTAATACTAGTTCCCTTATTTGATTAACAATTTCAACTACAATTGTCTCTTATTTGATAATGTCTTCTCTAAATAGAAGAAAAATATAGTAATATAGAATGAAAGATAACTCTAGAAAATATACAAGTGACTATGATAATTTAATTAATATTGTTATATTTCCAATGTAGCATGTTATAGATGGTACGTGGGTAATATTTCCATGTTTTATGATGTTCATCTGTAAATTAATATTATTCGCTACGCTCTAGTTTTTTAATACAATTAGCAAATATCTAGTAATTAAATTATAGCTAATTATATCATAATAATTTGCGGTTGTATACATTTTCTTTACTTTAATATTCATCTTACTTTCATATACTATTGTGACAGTATCTGTTTTTAAATTGATGCTACGAAGTGAAAACTCATTTAATAATGCGTAGAAAGTTGTCTTATAAACAACAAGCAAAGCCGGAAACTAAAGAAATAAGTAAAGCGACATGGCCTCTACGACTTGCGACCAAAACCCACCCACCGTCCTGGCTTAAACAGTTCCCCTTGTGATTAGATTTCTCCTACTGTAAAATCAATTGCTGCTGAAATTTACTTTATGCAGATTATGTATCATATGTAATGTTTAAATAGGCTAGGAAGTGATGGCGTTTGTTTAAATAAATGTGTAAAACATTCTATCTCACTCTGCCCAAAACTTCAAAAAAAATCGGGTTCATGGAGGTACGATTTTAATCAAATACGATTTAAACTGGAGACTTGTTAAGCGGAGAAAGTTTAGGCCCCCATTGAAATACATAAAGCTTTTTTTTTTTTTTTTTTTTTTTTTTTTTTTTTTTTTTTTTTAAACAGGGATTCATTTCACTTTTTAAATTTTTTGTGGAATTTATTTTGGTTTTTATTTGGTTTTGAGGATGGGTGAATGAAAAAGTTTGTGAATTTTTACACATTTTTTTAACGTCTGCTTTTTATGCTTGATTTTAGGTTTGGCAATCCCGAGGGAACGTAGCTGAATCTACACCTTTTTATTTTGTTTTGGGGTTAGATACCTCTATATCTTCCTTCATAATGGAGCTCTCTTGACCAACTCTTGTTCTCTTCCGATTATGACGATATTAGAGTATTCGAGGGCTTATAGTTTTTATTTTATGTTCTTTTCCTCCTTATTTTTATATGGTGATTATGACTGAGATGTTTTTTGCCTTTAAACAAATAGAAGAAATACATATATTGTATGCCTATACTTTGGAACTTGTTCATTATTCCTATTCCTAACACAAGAGTTCATGTCTTGTTGCTTTTTATTAGCTGCCATTTTGAAACGGAAATCAAGACTTTGTACATACATCGGCCTATATAAGAATCATTTATTATAATGATTAATAATAATTGCGTAACAAACACATAAACAATCAAGTTTAAAAAAAACAGGAAATGGTCTTGCTTTGTTCAATTAACACTAAGGACGAGGTCGTAAAACGAATGGGTCCTATCATGTTAGAGCACATATTTTATACTGTATTTGTATTGTGACAAGACATTCAGCTGACGTGGGAAGCTATCTAGCGGTATGACCGGGGGAGGGCCCACTATAAATGAACGATGGTTGGATCGACTGAAATTTGACGGTGTTAGTTAGAAATGAATTGCACAGAAAACAACCTGTTTTTCAAGTTTTATTTTTGTTCAAGTGTTAAGTAAAAATGGAATAATAAAAACATATAGAATCTTTTATAAATCAATTATTTTTATATTTCTTGGTTTTGTTCTCATTTCATAAAGGATTGTATTTAAACTAAACCTGGTAATTCAAATAAATATCTGAGAATCAACTAACTCCATTATATTTAGAATTACAATAGCCTAAATGATCAAGGGACACATTGTCATTTCACAATTTCTCAACCTATCTAAATTACATTGGACAGTAACTATTTAATTGTTATTACTTTTATTTACGTCCAATTTTCTGTTTTATTGTACCTTTATCGTCTTACGTTTAGCCACTTTTATATCTCTAATTAAACTTTATTTCTTTTGATACATTCCGACCGAAATATAACCAAAATAATTGAGTACTAATTCATAAATTATTGATGCGGGTTGTTAAGAAATATCCAGCAGAAAAAAAAGATGGTGATCATGAGAGACTCACGAGGTATGTAAGAAAGGTTTAAAATTATCACCATTTTGACTTTTTCGATTGTATAAAAAAAAAAAAAAAAAATTCAATATGGTTGTATATGACAGGCCCATATACCAAGTTTCATGTTTCTCTCTACTTTTTTGTGGCCGCTACGAACAAATGAAAACGACAACGAAGGGATGTCGAAAAACACTTTTTTTTTGTTTTCTGAGCTCATGATATAGAAGATCACTAAAAAACAGAGGTCGAAATTTTTGACTATTTTAAAACTCACCATACGTCGTATAGTAAAATGAACATAACTCTCGTATATTATTGTAGGCCTAGTGGTTAGAGCTCTCACCTTTTGTGAAAGAGGTTCCAATTTTGATTCACATTAACGGAGTTCAAAAAAGTTTGGCAATTCACCCAGCATTGTGTAGAATATAGGGAGACTAATAGTAGAAAATCCTGGTCTTTTAGTGACGGAAACTCGATGTGCTGACCAAACATCACCCGATGAAAAGCGGTCTCTATTTTATGGTAGTAATGTTTCCTGAAAATTGGCAGAGCATAAAAAACATAATACTTTAATTTCTAAGTTTTAATCCTCTTCTAAATTAAGAAAAATTATCAGCTGGATTCCCTCGTTTTCAATGTTGTTAATGTTTTAATATTGTTATATTGTATATGACAGTGAAGAAATGCATTTTGTGACTTGAAAAGTGTCTTCCGAAAGAAACTATGATTTGATTGTTTGAATATAAGGTAAATAGTTGACGATTTCATAATTTTTCATAGCAAAATCGCTAGACGATGTACAATAGATATTTACCTCGACCTTATAGAACTATATAAAATCAACGGTTTTCGAAGAATTCGGGGTCAAAGATGTTTGTAATAACTAGCCACATGTTTTTTTAACTTGAGTAGAAGCAAAGATCAAAGGTTCTATATTTTTCAATCACCCTATATTTACATACTGTTAGGAAGGGGTAGAATCGGTGGACATTTCATGGTCTTTGCTTTAGACGTTTCCTTAATGATGATTTGTATCAGAAACTTTCTAATAACACAAATAAAACCAATATTTGTTTCTACATTTTTTCCTGCCCGTGGCTTAAACAATATATGATTCAATATGGATGCTATTATTTCAAGTCGAAGCAATTTGTATCGTGACAGTTGCCTAAGGGAAGCTTATTGGAATAATCTTTGAAAACATCTTACTGCTTATTTACTCTTATGACTTTTGCCTTCGACTTAAAGTGATTGGAAATAAATGAGCAATATGCAATTCTTTATCTGTCAAAAACAAAAGGAGAAACTATTTAAGTCTTTGTATTCTGTAAAACTATTGTTTGCTACGCTTATATATAAAACTCACTATACTAATTTTGAGGAAAATTAATAGAATTGTTGTATTTTAGCTGTTTAACGTGGTTTTATTGGTTGAGGTCAATCAGTAGGCCCAACGTTTTACTTTCTTGCAAAAATGAATGTCCTGTTGCTTACGGATGCATTCATTTTAAGGCCATCATAGAAATCAAAACAAGAATCCCGCCTCTTTAATTTCAATTAAAAATCAGTGGTTCAGTTTGCAATTATCGTATTTCTTTTATAATATTAATACATTAGTTACATCTTTGTTAACGGTTAAAACAAATGTTATACTATTATTATTATTATTAAGAATCCAGAATGACTCTAATTATTATTATGACTGATTGATCTGATTCTACGTAAATAATTTATTAATCTGACTAATTACAAGCGTTTTTATACATACAGTTTGCTCACCCTTACGACAACTATCGTTTATTCCTGTATGAACGTCCAAACCACTCTCTCTCTCTCTCTCTCTCGCTAAGCGCCTCGGCTCTTTCCCCAAAACCCTCCAGCGGTCCTCTATTTGATCAATTGACCCGGTTTCCTCCCACCCAAGGGAGGTGTCCCCTTCATGAAGTCCACTTTACTTGCACGGTAAGCGATTTCATCAGTTTTCCAGGTCTGTCACAATAATTGTTGTTACTCTCACTTCTTTAAAAGACTATATTTATAACCAGCTCTATCCCAAATTCGCTGAGTCCAAAAAAGTGTGACTTAAAAATTTCTGCCTGTCTTTTGTACAGTGTTCTAAAGTCGAAATGCATGTATAAATTTGATTAAAATTCCTAAAAAAAATGAGAGAGGTTGATTTAATTAATCGAATATGAGGTATTTATTTCAACATTTTTAGATAAAATTATAGAATTTGTTTTATCTCTAATTACCCCTTGTGTTTCGTATAACAAAACATTTCTAACTAAAAACTCTCTGATTCTTTGAGAAAAAAAAATGAATTTTTCAAACTCAACTATAACAGCTTTGGTCAAATTTACGGGACAAGCGAAGTAAATACAAGTCTTATTTAAATATATAATTTGGTTTTTCAAAGACAGTAGTCATCGTTCATTTCGCCATTTGATTAATAACTACCAGACTTACATTTTAAATTTTTAGTGACGATTTGTTTTATCAGTTATTATTTTTGGTTTTGTGAGTGAGACAGTTTGTGGAATGGTTTTACACGTTTATTTTATTGAAAAATTACATCGGAATAAAACGACCCAACGAGTGTTTTTTCTAATTTCATTATTTTTCATAGTAGTAGGTTTACCTAAAGCTTGTTCCGGCGCAGGATCAAGCTTCCCATCTAAACTAAAATATTTAGCTAACATAAACTTTCATTTATTTCCGGTTTGACAAATTGATTTAGTTTTTTAGAAGTACACATTTCTCCAAATTTTAATAAAAATCACTTCGGACGGTTTTGAGATATTCGAACGTTTAAGATGCCTATAGTTTAGGTTCCATTTATAACAATACTCGGTTTTATTGAAAAAATAGTGACCAATATTTCCCTGTAGAGGTCACATTTTATTAAAATCGTTAGCTTAGTTTTGATAAAAAATGAATTTTCAGTTTTGGACTAATAAAAGATATTCCTAATTTAAATTTATTAAAACAATTTAAAAAAAGAAACTCTTGGAGATATGACCATAAATACGGGTGAATAATGAATTTAATTAAAATCGTTTGGGCTGTAGTGGTTGAAGATACAGAAAATCAGATATTTCCACCAGAAACTCAACCTAGCCTACCTATTTAATTTCCTTACCTAAACTAACCTAACGTAAAATTCTCTTTAACTAACCTTACCTACATCTAATCTAACCCAACCTAACCTACACCTAACTTTCTTTACGTATATTTTAGAAAGTGAAGAATATCGATACTCTGGCAGGACTCGATTTCTCCTCAATTGTGATAGAGAGTCTAAGATACTGACAGAAACAGTTTTACAACATATATATGAGAAAGTATAAGAATGAACATTTGAAACATTGACAATTTCTATAGCTTAATGAACCCCAATGTTGATGTGAGCAGCAATAAGTTATATTGTTAAGCTATGTGTGTGTTTTGGAGATAACGCGTCTGGACACAAAGTGTCTTTCCTTTAGGGGAGAAGTAGTCAGAACCCATGATCTAATGATTGTCTGTTAAAATATATAATGTTTACTCTTAAAATACATTTTCCGAATTCGTGCCTGTTTGTTTATACTATTGAGTATTATAGGTTTAAAATGTGTGGTAATAATTTTCATTGATAAAGTTTACCTGAACATTTGTCATCATTTCTTTGTGTAAAAAAATGGTATAAGACGTTTCAAGAGCATGAATCAACTTCCGTTAGTGATAAACCTAAAGTAGGAGAAATGTGAAAAGAACCAACATCTATTAGCCTAGGATCATGTTGGCAACGTAAACTATAATTTATAATGTGGGAAAGAAACCCACGGCAAAAGATAGGCTTGAGAGGTCACAACAACTAAAATTATATACATTAGTGAAAAATATAAATGATCGAATTATGCTAAAACACAAATGAAAAAAAAAACACTGTTTAAACGACATGATACAATGGTCAACTAAATAAACAGAGGTTGTGTGACAATGTTGTGGTTAGCTAAGGTTTTATCGAGGTGAACAACCTTTGGCCCCTCCTTCTCTCAGAGGGGGAGAGAGAGAGAGAGAGAGAGAGAGAGAGAGAGAGAGAGAGAGAGAGAGAGAGAGAGAGAGAGAGAGAGAGAGAGAGAGAGAGAGAGAGAGAGAGAGAGAGAGAGAGAGAGAGAGAGAGAGAGAGAGAGAGAGAGAGAGAGAGAGAGAGAGAGAGAGAGAGAGAGAGAGAGAGAGAGAGAGAGAGAGAGAGAGAGAGAGAGGGATAACCTTGTGATCACTCCGTGTGGAGAATTAACCGGAAAAATCAATCTTACTTAAACTAAATTAATTTTCAACTTAGTGTTTATTAACGGACCTTATTTCTACACCTGTTTGTTCGTTTTATTTATGAGGCTTAAATTATTTTTCGTTCATATATAACTTTCAGTGTACCAAATTGTACTGATATTTTAATTATTTATCTACAAGGTCAAATCACGTGTCCATTTAAGTTTAGTATAATATTATATTGAGAGGTTATTTTATCTCGTCAATCTACAGCTTGTCACATTTAAATTTAAAAAGTAAATATAGTTTTTAGCGTCCAGATTGTCATTTTTTGTAGTGTGTCCCGAGTGCCAAGCAGTGTTTCATTATGTATTTTAAGTTTCTCAGCAGCAACTAACTATTTCTGATAATTCCAACTTATAAGATGATATTTTTTTCGGCTCTTTCTTTTTTATAGTATTAGTTATTTTACAATTTGATTAGGATCGTGTATTTTTATTCTTGCCACAATTTATATATATATATATATATATATATATATATATATATATATATATATACAAATTGTGGCAAGTATATGATTAAACTATATCAATAATTGTAGAGTAATTAGAGAACTTTTGTTATACTTTATTTTACATTTAAGTGTAGAGTTATGCGTTGGGTCAGAAACTTAACCATTTGAGTTCCCGTGAGAACAAAAGTGTTTTTTGAGGTTAACAAAAAATTATTTTTTTTTAAAAAGTACCTCCACATAAAACTGAACATAATGTTCTTCTTAGTAATAATATTTATTTCATTGAATGTGTTATTTTTATATTTATATTCAAAACACTAAATACATACTCCATTTTAAAACGAATAATAATTATAGAGAATCTAGTTAAATATTCACACTATTGGTTAAGTATAGTAAAAAGTTATGCAGGTCTATAGGTATAAAATTTTCATAATTTTGTCAGGAAACTAGCGGTGAGTTGCGGATGTGTGCAATACGCGTGTAACACTACTTAGCGCTGTGTAAAAAAAAGAAGAAAAAAAATTATGACAATAGTAATACAAAACATTTGATCATTCTTATTTGAAAGAGAAATGTAAAGATGCTATACCCAAAAAACTTAACAGCGATTGAATACCAACTGTATTAGAGCTAATGATTGTACTATTAAAGGTATTGTTAGAAAGTGATGCCCCGTGAATGTAGGCAATCTAACTACACTCTTAACCCCGTGAAAGTCGGCAATCTAGCTACACATGAACTAGATTTTTTTTTTTTTTTACTAGGCGTTTATTTAACACAAATTTATTAACATGTGATTTGTCACTCTTTCATCTCGTTTATTAGAATGGAGAACATTTTCTTGATGGAGAATGGGATTTCCACGGATATAGTTTTGGCTAATTACGATTAACAAAAGATGTAAAAACATTGTATTAAATTTCTTATACACCCACCCACACACTTAGCTGGATCTACACTTTCTTCATGTAGCCTTGTGTTAGATCCTCCTCAGATCTCTCTTAACCAACTCTTGTTCTCTTCCGAATCTAAAGCTATTAAAGTATCGAAGGTTTCTATTTAATGATCTTTTCTTTTCTTTCTTTTTAAATGTTAGAATATCACGAGGTTTTTCGTTTTTACAAAACAACAATAATCTATTATTAATGTTTTAATAATTTAATCATTTAATAATTTAATCAAACATTTTCCATAGTTTGTGAATATTCAAGCTAATACACGACGTTTCTATACTATACATCAACTTTAGTTAACAAGTGATAAACCTAAAACACAAAAAGTGAAAACAATAAAATTACCTAGGGTCTATACGTGAAAAACGAAAAATGTAATTTTTTTTATTACTAATTTTCCTTCATATATTTCCAATGTGAGATAATATAGCATAAAGTAAACAACTTAATTTTTTTTTTAAACCAAAAATTATAATCACAGCCACACAAAAATATAATAATTCTTTAGAAAGAAAGAAAAACTGATCTGCATTGATTTAGCATTTTTCTCTTAGTTACACGACCGTCAGAAGTGTTGCAGTCTTTTTAATTAAGAACATAAATACATGATGTTAGTCAATGGTTGAAATATTCAATAAATTTAATCTGTATTTCCAGGCTGTCTTGCAATATTTATAAAGAATACTTCATTATTTATCATTCACCTCTATAGTGCACTATTGGATAATTTTGAAGCCAAGTACTTTTTTCACTGATAACTAAATTATATTTATAAATAAACAAATATATTTGTATAGTAAATTTTATTCTTATAACAAATTAATTAGTTAAGCAAATTTAACAAGGATTTTAGAGTAGACAATCTAGAAGGTACACACAAAAAATATGACTTGAATGCAAAATGTACAAAGCTCAATTGCCTTATTAGGATAACAAGAGCAAATATACAGTAGGAATATTTTTTGTTTCTCTAACGAACAGGGTAATTTTGTTTCTGTCAAAATGGTAGTTAACCAAGTAAACTTGTAGAAACTATCTAACTGTAGAGTGAGACTTAATAAAATTATTATTTAGTAATTGTTATTAAACTGTATTGAATCGTTTTGTATAATTGTAACGATAAAAATTGTTGTATTAGGAACAATTGAGTGTTCCAATAATCAATACTGTTTATTTTATAATGGTTTTTTACGTTCTGATATATAGAGAAAGTTATATGATAGATAGGAAATCGATGCGAATATATCAGTTTAGAGGTGTCTGTCTGTTTGTCTGTCTATCAAACGCGCATAGCTCTACACAATTCAATAGCACAGATAGATTTTGTTTGTGAAGTTTTCTCATTTTTTATTAACACAAAATTTGAAGGTAACTGCCGCGAAAATACAAAATTACAATTGTCTTAAAATCGCCTCTACCAAGTATGAACAAAGATGTCTCATGTGTCTAAGGACCAAATAAAACGTATTGGTCGCCATTTATCCAAAACTGTCGGTTTTGTGAGTTATCAGTAAAAAACAAAACAAAAACAAACAATAAATCAACTGTAAAACCGCTATAAAACACGTTATTTTTCAAAATCGGCTCAACAGATTTCGTTTATATTTTAGTAAAATGTGAAAATTAATATCACAACCCCTGTGAAAACCCAATCCAAGCTAGGAGTAATTGGGGAAAAAACGAATCTTGACAACTGCCATAAAAATTGTAATTGTTTGGTTAACGCTGAGAGGCGTTTATGACACAAGCAAAGCAAGTTTATGTATTACATTTAAATATATATATATTTTAAATACGACCTCTATGGTTAATTTTCACGTTTTACTGACGTATTTGAGATTTTTAAAACGAATAGTTTTGTTTGGTTAATATTTCGACATTGAATTGGCGTCTGGAAATCTTTGTGCAATGTTTTTGCGCATTTTATTTAAATACTCTTCTCTTATTACAAAAGTTGCAAAAGTTTGAAACTAAATTACAAATATTTAATCCTGAATGTGTTTCATACATATAAAATATCGTCAAAGCGATGGAAAAATATATAGTTTCTGTTAGTAATATAAATAAACATTGTCCCTTTATAAATCAATAAATTAAATTTAGCGCAGTGATGCCTTCCCTATTTATTTACATATTTAAAACTATCTATTTATTGTAAGAGATTTAGAACTATTACCTTTCAAAAGAATGATTGAATATATATGACTATGACATGCAATTTGTTTAGTTGACTGAAAATTAATCAGATAAAATGGTATATTGTGGTAGTGAATTTTGATATTAAATGGAATAGTAACGTTCGCATTGCAAATTGAAACAAGTTGATATTGCGGTGAATTGCTCTACAGTTTGCAATTTTGATAATAAATAATTTGTTTTATATCTTTCAAAGAAATACTGCAACAAATTCTGCTTATTCGTTTTTAGCAATGCTGTAAATAGCCTCAAAATAAAGTAAATGTATTACAGCTGATCAGAAAAATCACTGGTAGTTTTTTTTGTCATTAGCGCAACAGACACATGTAACCTGCTCCAACATTGCTATTACGAATCCAAAAGTTTGCTTATATAATTGTATAGTTTGAAGCTCAGAAATTAGAGGCTCTAGTTCTGTCATCTAACGGCCCAAGGTAACTTCAAGGACAACATGTTCCACACTGAATCTGAACCCATAAAGCTACCCACACATTGAAATCACACATTATCGAATGCCTAGATATAAACAAAATGAAGACACTCAATATCAGCTGCCCGAGATCACCAATGACATTCTCTTAAGTTTATCTTCAGTTCGTACTTCGCTTGGAGATCAAATGTATCCCTATTTGTTGTATTGTTAGTAAATGTTAGGATGTGATGGAACCAGTTTTGGTTTTCCAACGTAATGAAAGAAGTTAGACTTAAATATTTATAAGCCGCATAGATTAACATATTTTCTTTTTGGTGCCAGTTTAATTTTCACAAGTTAGCCCTTATAACCTTTCTTAATATTTTTCTTCTTGTAATAATATATCTAAAAAATAGGATATTATTCAAGCTATTTAAGTTTGTGTATACTGGAACAAAGTCCATTTTCAATTATTTATATAGGCTTGTTACCGTCAAGGGCTCACTCATAGTGAGTGTGGGTGCGTACCTGAAGACCCTAGCTGGATCTACATCTTTCTTCACGTAGTATTGAGTTAGATCCCATTCTTTCATCTTTCCTCTTGACCATTTCTTGGTCTCTTCCGACCATAACACTAATAGAGTATTCAAGGACTAGGTTGGGTTATTTTATACTTTCCTTATTGTTTTTTATAAGGCAATGATGACCGAAAGGTTTTTCGCATTTAAAAAACATGAATAATTCAATAAGCTTACGTGCCTTTCAATATTATTACTTTTTTCATTTCACAAAACACCGCTCAATTACACTCGTAAGTAGGAAAAGAGGGTCATGGCTCAATGGAGTTTGACACTCTTATATTGACTAAAATACAAATCAGCACAAGGTTAAATACTAAACTCGCAACAAACTAAACGACATAGGCCCTACTTTGTGGTTTGCCGGTTTTGAAGGGCTACAGTAAGACATGGAACATATCACCTCCTACAGCCATCCCCATTTTTACGAGGTCAACTCCTGGTATCGTAAAATTTAAAAAAATATGACTCTTCTGAATTGGAGTAATTGACTTATTTTTAAAGTAAATTTTACTTTAAGGTTTACATTTATATATTTTTACTCTTATTTTATAGAATAAATTAATCATTTTATTATTACAATGACATTTTTTAATGTTGGTTATGATTAAAGATTGGGGTATTGCATGCACTGATATTTATGTATCTTCTGTTTCTCCCCCCCCACATAGAATTATGTGCAGAATGAGATGATGGTATATCCTAATAAAGCATAGATCTAAGGATTACCTCATAAATTATGATACTAGGTTTTATATTATTTATACTAATTGTAATTATTGTGTTTTATATAAAGATCATTGTTTTCTGATTTTAAAGCGGATATTTACGATTATTTGTGTATTAGTTTATAACTTTTAGTTTCCATTATGACTCTCATATTCTAGGTTTATCACTTTATAACGGACTTGATTTATAGTCTCGAAACGTCATGTATTAATTTATTATATAAAATTAATTGATAATTTTTGCTTAAAACATATAACTAATCATTGTTTTGTGTGTTTTTAAAAATATTTCATTGTATGTTTTTATTTTTAAGTGAAGAAGAAGAAAATAAATTTAATATTAATATTTTTTGTAATTATATATATATATATATATATATATATATATATATATATATATATATTGAGCTTGACTTGTGAGATAATATTAGGGATTGAATAAAACTCGAACACAAGATGTTACAAAAATTACGTTTACTTAATCAAACGCGTTCAACGACAAAGTCGCCATCCTCAGTGATACATGAGCTACAATAACTAAATTATAACTATAACACATCATGTATCATGAGGATGGCGACTTTGTCGTTGAAACGCGTTTGATTAAGTAAACATAACTTTTGTAAGATCTTGTGTTCGACTTTTATTTCATATAAGTATTTATATTTTATTTCATTATACTTAGTAATTATATGTGTATAGTGTGGTTTGATAACCGTTATTTTGACTGAACTCCATGTTTCATGGCTTCAGAAAACATGCCGTCCGTCCGTAGTCAGTTTTGACCGTTGTTTTCGTCTATACGTAAGCACGATAGCGGCCACAGAATTTAAGATAGACATTTATCTATCTTATTTAACTTACACACTAAATTACGCAGTGTGTTAACCTTTGCAGATTTCAATTCTACCATGATTAATAGCGACGTTAAGGTCAAAAATGTAAGTTCGAAACCTGATCTTTCAAAAAAAGTCATAATAGTAAAGTTATGAGATGAAGTAGTGGCTTGTGACTGACACGAGCACACGAGCGAAGCGAGTGAAGACTGTTTAAATTACGAGGCTCGTAAGTACTTGCCGACATCAAGATAGTAGTGATATGAACAATTTTAATCCCTAAAACTCATCACATATGAAGTTTAGAAAACTTGTGTAACAACTGTTTTGAAGAAACTTATTCTACTGGGTACCCTTGATCTAACAATACAATTTAACATTTTCTACAAGACCCTAGAAACCAATTTTTACATCAACTGCTTGTATTACATTTTATGATGGGGCTGGGTAAGTAACACGATGGCACCAATCAGTGTGTTACTAGAGGCAACAACGGATACTTGATAGAACAAACTGTTAACAGTTGCCAAGGTAACCAAATACAGAAGAAGAGGCGTTGGAAACTCTCAGAATATATTCACACATGAAACCATCCTACCGTTCTAATATAAAACTTTTGAACGACCTCATCAAACACAATCTGTTACACGATACTCTAGCAGAACTAAACCGTGTATAGAAAGTTGTTTGTAAACGATCTCTCGAGAGACTGTAGAAATGAGTCATGTTGGTAAAAGTTATAAATTACTTGACTATGGTTGGTTAGGTAGTCTAATCACACACTGTTTAAGTTATAAACGAAATGCTTTTGTTTCTGAATTCAAAACTTAAGTATCTCAAAACTTTCCTTAAATCTAAATTTAAATACGGTAAGTTATTGTCTTCCTTACAAACATTGTACGTAGGAAGAAATCTAAGGGTGAGTTTTGTTTCACAATTAAGTACAAAATAAAATGCTTCCTTTCGACATTCTTCAAATAGGCGACCTGATACAAATCCGATGAAATTATTAATAATTTAAAATACTTGTTAATGATGCCGCAAGGCGAAACAATTGTAGCTCATTTATATTATTAAAATAATTTTAAAACTTTAGCCTTATTGCTTTTATTTAATCCTTTAAATAATAAAACCCCAAAAACATTGTTTAACACAGCATTTTGTATTAATTTTACTTCCAAAAATAGTTTTAAGGACAAGCATTGTAGAGGCGTTTAATTGTTACAACCGTCGAACAATCAAATCAAGTTAAAATATTAAGGGGGAAATCCTGGGGTGTATCATTACTAGGTCATGTAGGGAGTGTTTGAAAAATAGAGTGAATCAGTCTATTTATTTGGGATTTGATTTCAGATTGAAAAGCTTAGAAGTTATAAATGTTAAAGAAGCCTTGGCTTCAGAGTGGAGCTGTTCATCAAACAAAACCATCAATAACTTGTAAGGATAGACAGTATCTTGAGATTGAGAAGAAAAACAACTCGGTGAGTGTTTTAAATAGTAAATACAATCAAGTGTTTTATTTAGTAATTCTATATCTAGAGAGAATGTATTTGTTGTAATAAAAGATACTGATTTTATGTACCCAGTAAAAGTTAAGGTTGGTAATTGTAAAAAAATCAACCTTTGTTTTACGATTGATCTTCTCGTTTAATGGCTTCATGAAACCGGAAATGTGATTTTAGACATGCCGTCCGTCCGTCGTCGTTGTCGTATCTGTCTGTATCTAAGCGGCCACAATAAATAAGATAGGAACATAAAATTCTGTGTAAGGAAGTATATAGTCTGATCATGTTGTAATTTATTGAAATTCAGAAGGCATTCGAATTAAATATGTTAAGTTGGAGAAACTTTACATAAAATATGTTTCTAAAACTTTAACTAACAAATTTTAATTTGAAGTTATTATATCAAACTGTGTAGGATACATTAATGAACCAGACGGTCTATGCTCATTGCTGTTACGGCATTATTATAAAATATAAGGTCACACAACTATTTACAATCATTGTTCTATTCAGTGGTTTATGTATATGTGGCATAATATTTGCATGTGAAATATGTGATCGAGGTTCAACTATTCCACATGACCAAAATAATGTTTCGAAATCTAGTGATTATTTCGGGTTTAATGATTTTAGCTTAGACGCAGCGATGCAATGTAGGCTATTTGATTGTCTGTAAAGTAGAAGTGTTGTAACAATATTGTTAGAATTGGTTGAGTAGTTTAATAGAATAAAGGTTATTTTTTTGCTAAGGTTATCCAAGGCTGATATCATTTTTTTTTTATTTTCCCGAAATATTATTCCGTTTAGAATTATTTATTTAATATATATTTTTAGTTTTAAATTGTAATTTTATTAAATGCAATGTAGTAACATTTATACAATGTATGAAATGGTTGCCAATTTATTATGTCGGATGACAAGGACTTGTCCTTCCCTATTTGATTTGTTTGTACATATTTCGTCCTTTATATTTGGACTAAATTTAGATTATTACTGATTTCATTATTTTAGTTGAAATTGAATCATGGTTAGGTTAGATTAGATTAATATGACTAAAATCGTTTTTCAACTATAAGTTCACGGACAGAATCGGTTTTTTGTATATATATCTCTTTAAATAATATTAAAGACGAATCTAATGTTTTAAATTATTTGTGAAATTTAATTCTAAATAAGACATTGATGTTCATTTAAATGGTGGAACCTGTTTCTTTAATTTTTCATCTACTTATATTTATATACGGTATTCACGTTGATAATGTTAAAAAAAAACAGATTAATAGCCAGTAATTTCAAAATAGTTTTAAGCTGTAATAATAAAATAAGTTCCACCAATAAAATTAATATCGAAGTTTTTTAAATAATTCATCCGCCTCTAAAAACTCAAAACGTGGCTAGTAGTATTTTAAAAAAATATATGATAGAAGACAGTTATTAAAAAAGTCAATTCTTCTACGTTAAACATAGTGTCGAAAATTATTGTTTTATCGTGTATCACACAACCCTGTTACAATTAAATAAAATAAGTTAAATCAAAGATGTGGATCTAAGTTTGTGTATTGTGAAACAGTATTATCAATCAGGTATAAACTTAATTTAAGGTTACCCAGTGTATTTTTAACGTATTGCTTAGACATAATATTTTAGGAAACTAAAATCAAGATAATGATATATAATATTAGCGCCAACTTTTCATTACTTTGCTTAACTATTACCAAACAGTAATGTTGATTTATTTTTTTGATTTTGAATATTAAATTTGGTTATTAAATTTCATATTTTATAATATCGTCATAAAATATATTGAAACTTTGAGAGTTGTTTATAACATTATTTTTGGAAAGCAATATAATTACTGGTGAAAGTTTAAGCAAGAAAATTATTCAAATTAAACATTTGTGATTTGAAAACTATATTTGACACAACGTAAATAATACGAACTGTAAAAGTAATATAAAACAAAAATATTACTTTAATATATCTTTCAGTGACTTATTATCAATTCATATTGTTGATTCATTGACAGGTTTCTCCATGGCATTCCGATCACAAATATGTTCGTCGATACTTCACATTAAAATAACACAAACCATATAAATAACGAATAAAATAACAAATTAAAATTAAAAATGAAAACTGAAGGACTTAAAAACATGTGCAGGTTTAAAGATATCGTGAACTTGTGAGTTGTATGTAAGAAAGGACGCATTATGAATGCTTTAGAAGAGTATGAGATTTATAAAGCTTTCAAATTAACATCAGGTATGAACAGCTTTCATTTCATTCCAACTATCTTTATGAAACATTAATCAATTATCAGCACAACTCAAATCATCATAATTCATCTGATAACAGAATTTCTGCTAAATAATGCTTAGCATATCATGATGTCTTTAAACCTACACATTTTTTTAAAATCCTTCAGTTTTCATTAAAAATTTTAATTTGTTAATTAATTCGTTATTTATGTGATTTGTGTTTGTGGTTTGTGTTGTTTTAATGTGAAGTTTTGACGAACATATTTGTGATTTCTGATAATGGAATACCATTCCTAAACGCGTCAATGAAGTAACAAGATAATAAATAATATTATGATGATAACCTTTCGTAGATATTGCTAACTTAACCTCAAATTTTTTTTATTCTAATAATCTACCGTTAATAAATTTGTAAAATTGGTTGTCATGGTAGCGAATGATGAAATGGTTTAGATTTCAAGTAACAGACAGCTGATTTCCAACTTTTTATGGACTTGGTGGCAAGTTCTTTTGTCTCAGGTTAAAAAATTATAAATTTGCCTTCGTCATGACCGATATGCACAGAATTATGATGATGGTTTTTAGATAGAGCGTTTCTTACATTTTAACTTCACGTGATTAATCTATTGAGTCGTTGTTATAAACTATTTTAAATCAGATATTTTCAAAGAATAGTGTACAATACGTTTCGTATAATCGTATGACAACAGTGGATGGTTTTGAACAAAGTAGTAAGAATAAACTCACTGTTCTTGAGATTGTATCACTACCACTTTAAAAACATGATTCGGGGAAACGCCTATGTAATTTTCATGCAATATATCCATCCGTCCGTTTGGTTTCGAAATTGGTACACATAGGAAATAACTATTAAAATATTGAAGATTTCGTACATTTCCTTACTAAGTAATTGAAAAGTGATCAATTACGTAACAAATTACGTGTTAATCACATGTACCATATGTGTAAGTCTAATATGAAGTATAAAATATAATGTGAAATTGTTTTATTTATTATTGTTTAAAGGAAAAATTTAAGAAAGAACTTGAAATTAAGATCCCTTGCTCTCGAATACTCTATTAGCGTCAGGGTAAAAACAGTACAAGAGTTGGTCAAGAGAGATGAAAGAGATCTAACCCAAGATTACATGAAAATATGTGTAGATTTAGCTACGTCCGTACTTACTATAGCGAAGCCGCTGTGGGTAAAGTACTACGGTGGGTCATAAGCCAGACCTAAACAATTTTGAAAATTGAGGTAAATACATTGAGTTGTTTGTTAGTCATCTATCTCACTCCTAATCCCACTTCCAGTTTAACTATACAAACGTCAAGGCCTAGTGCGTGTCTGTACTCAGTTGTAGTAAGAAAACTGTCATATAGTTAAAAACTAATACATGTTTAATTATATTAGGGCAGTTATTAAGGTGATAATGACCGCAATGGTTTTCACCTTAAACCATACAAAAAAGCAGTTATTTTCAGTACTATTATTTCGTCCGTTGACTAGAAGTTAACGTTGTTGTCTTTACAAGTTTTACGTTGAATTGAGTATGCCTACATTTCTTTTAATAGTACGTAACAAAAGAAATAGATAAACTCGTAAACAAATCTTAAAGATGTCTCTATACTGTGCTGTATTTAAGTAATGAAGGTTTCGTACCACCATTATAATTTCCGCATTACCTAGTTGCAAATGTCATCAAACGGATTGCATGGAGCTATTTATCCATAGATATTAACTGAAACTACATTGGAATGTGCAAACTGAATCTGAAATTAGTAAAATCGTTCGCAAGTTTTAGAAAAAAATAATATCCTCAGAAGAACCATTACATTGACCGTGCAGAGTCTACACGTACGGGCAAATTTTAGCACTGCACTTTAACAATAACTTTCGCTACAGCGTAGACTTAACAACCCCCCTCCACCCAGCCTAAACCATTTCATTTTGTATTGTGGCAAATTCAGAGCCAAATAACTTTCCAATTAGTTAATATGTGGAAGCAATCTGAGCGACCTGGCGAGGAATTCTGATCGTTAAATTAAAGCCCCCTCACTAGAAACATATTGAAAACAAACATTGGTTTTAATATTGTTTGGCACTGGACTTGGTGGAATTAATATTTTTTTTTAGTCTGAACAGTGAATTAAAATAGATTCATTGGATTAAAAATAATTTATTTATAGAATATAAAGAGTTTAAACTTATCTGTGATCATTGTTAATTTCAATTTAAACAAACCGTGAAAAATTCTATTCCAAAGTAACGAGAATATAAGTTCCATGGTAGTTAGGCAACCATACAATGTAATACAAGCTGATCCTTTATGGTAATGACTAAAATTTGGCGTCTTGGACCTTGTAGGAAACGTTAAATTGTATTAGTAAATGAAGGGTCGCTTCGCTCGTGTCAATGTTTTGGTTCTAGTAGGCCTAGAAGGTGTACATGTTGGAGAATGACTTCACTCGCTACGGTGTACATTACACAGACTTTCTCAATCATCCATCTCCAAAATCACATCAAAACGAACCAAAACCCCTCGTCACCAACAATGTCAGTTAAGTTTCTTGTTAGAAAAAATTAAATTAATGTCTCAAGTTGCTTTGCTTGAGGCATTTAACAGCTTTAAACAAATTCGATTAAAATCGAGATTTTAATGACGGAGGTCAATGATAATTTTTGATTTTTGATCATTTTACGTGAACCGATATATTTTCTTTTACTGAATTTATCTCATTAATTTCAATAAGATTTTACAAAATCGTTAGCGCCGGTTTTGAGAAATCATGTATTTTAAAATTAATGATTTGTTCTTCTTTACCAATAACTAATGTATCGAAGAGATGACTATCAATAAGTTATAATTAACACTTGAAAATGGCTGAATAGCCGAAACGGCCGTAGTGATATAACTACATACAAATATAGACTATTGTGACGGTAAGTCTTATTAATATATCTAGTTATAATTAAGTCTTTGAAGGCTACAGTTGAGCAAAATTTGATCAAAATCGTTGTAGCTGATTTCGAAAAATAGTAATTTTGTGTTAATTTTAACATTTCATTAAAAAAGACAGACGCCAGTCAAACATCATTCCAAAAACCAAACCACTTTTGGAAAATAAAGTAATTTAAAACTGATATATATATATACAAGGGAGATGACATAGACTTTTTTGACCAATCAAATAACTTTACTTTACTACATACTTGTGAGATTAGAACAAATACTGAAAGTGCCCCGTTAATACATCTACTAAATACTTTTTAATAAACTTATTTCTATAAACCATTAAATAAAAAATTCTCGCAATAATATTTATTATAATTCGTTTTCATATACTACTATTTATTAAAGCAATTCAAAGTAATATGTTAAAGAATTATCCAAAGATGATAAAAAGTTTTCTCTTTGTTAAATACAAATTCGAATCTTAATTATACCTCTCGTTGTTCTAAGAAAAGAAATGCTTTAAGTGGAAACATAAAAAAGAGTTTAAGTATAAGAACATAAAGTTTTTTAATTTCAGTTAATATACAAACTTTTCATACACATGGTGTATATAAAGTGGTTATTACGATAAAACCAGACTATTCAGGTGTACGAAACAACAGGGATTTGTATGCAATTAAAGAACACGTAAAGATTTTAGAAAACTGAATGATTTTAAAACACCTGTATTTTTATCATAATGTAACTTTTTAGGCGCGAGTATTACATGGAAATTACATTTTGTGATACTCATTTATTGGACATTTTGGTAGTGACATTTATTTAATTTCAGAACTTTCTAAAAAGTAAATGCGTAAAAATATGGGGGTTTTCAGATGTTAGTAAAAGTGTTTTCTGTTGTCTCTAAAGCCTTAAAGCCTTAATTAACTATACATATTCACCTAGGGAGATTATCTGACGGAATCGTACAATATTTGGGTGTGGAAATATCGTGAAAAAACATTGCACAAGGTTTCATAGTTACCTATTTCCAAAACCAAATAAAAATGAGTCAAAACTAAGTGCCAATAAAATGTCAATTCGGTAGTTGTCAGTCAAAAAATAATAAAAAAGAATTATGGTCATTGTCTTTGTAAAAAATATGTATGTATTTAAATAAGGGCCTAAATATGCTTTTCGTCCTTAGGGTAAGTTGTATTCAGCAGTCAAAGTTTAGTTTAGGTTTTTGACAATTTTGTTACCTGAAGTAATATTTTCCATTTTGTACACGAGGTTGGGTCATTAATCTTAGAGTTACACTAAAATTGGTTCATTAAAGGAAAATGATAGAGTATTATTTTTGGGAGAGCAGACATAATTTTGTCACTAGCTTCAGTATAACCTTAAACAATTTCAAGCTTTAAATCAATTATCTTTTTATCATGATTAGCTTTTAATGAAACTCAACTACATCTATTTTTATTTTGTGTCATATGCTATTAAAATTAGAAAATTATATAATTAGTAGTATTTAAAAAAAAACAAAAAAAAACCGAGACTTGCTAATAAGGAAAGGTTAGCAATTTATTCAGTTCTACATTTGTAATCGTATGTCAAAAATAATTTGCTCTTCAGACGTTATAGCTTCCAATTTTCAGGTTCTGTCTTTAAGTCGCACAATATTTGTCCGACACTGATGCGGCTGGGATTTACACGTAATCCTGATATAAGAGACTTTAACTCGCCAAGGCTAGGTAGCCATGAGACACTTTCTTAAAATAAGATTGTTGTCTAGTATTATAATAACAGAAATTTAAAAAATAAAAACTGTAATAAATGATGAATACAAGTATATTATAATTTTATGTTTTATATATACATTAGAAAATCAAAGTTTTCTTTTTTTTATATATATAACTTATCAATCTTCCCTCCCAACAAAAAATTGAATTAAACTCGTTCCTTGAATTTTTATCCAATAAATCGTACCCAATAACGTTACTTCGTGGAGCAAAACGTCATGCCACTATATTCACAAACCGAGAATTAAGAGTAAATTATATAACAGTTACTGTCCACTTGAACAAAACTCCTTTTAAAAAATGAAATAATAAAACTTAAACGTTTTGTGTTGTTTTGCTCTTTGCATTGTGTTCGTGACTCAACTTTAATTGAAATCACAGTAGTAGTAAATCTTATACTGTATTCACTGATGTACATAAATAATGACAGCTTTATCTGATAAACGAAATCCTACCCCCACCAGTGGTGAGCCTCGATGGCTGGTTGCACATATCGTTACTTAAACTATCCAACTATTGTTTATATTTATATCTAATTTATTGTCGTCATTAGAAGTAGATTTCAAAGAAATACATTCTAAACTTAGGACAAGTTTATGTGACTACTAAAGCAAGCTTAGGTTGAATTTAATTTTATAAATATTTTTCAATTTCAAAATATTTATTTTAAATTTCTAAAAATTTTTATATGGAGAGACTCAAATTTAATAAAGAAAATACATTTTAGTTTCTCAATGTAACCTATTCGTAGTATATTGAGAAAGTTTAGTAATGGTCGAAATATTTATGTCAGTTTTATGGATATATTCGTTCTGAGGTAGTCTGAGCTACTTCAGTAAAAATAGGTTTAAATAGGTACAAAAGAAAAAATAATGATAAAAAAAGTGGTAAGTTGGTTAATACGCTTTGAAGAAATCAGTCAGTCTCGAGTTCTCTGAAGAGTCGCTTTTTAAGGAGAGGGGATATGATAAGAGTTAAGAAAATATTTTGTTTTCTAAAACATTTAAAGATTATAAAATTACCTTCAAGTTAATATTTACTTGTTTCAATCGAATTGACCGAGTTATTTAAAAGTAAAGCTGAAACTACCCCCATGTTGTAGATACGATGCTTACGCGCTTTAATTGTTTATAAGTTGAGCACCGTAAATTGTATTGAAAATACCTTATTGTATTTCGAGTCCTTACTGTTATAATGGAAATCAATCAAGTAAAATGAAGGATTGAAGTTTTTTTTTCTTCAAAAAAAGGTTAGTTCCTAAATATGTTATTTAGCCTAAATAACAATTGAACAATCATTTTTCAAGGACAATTTGTATTTTCCTTTTTATTTTTTATGAGGATATTTTAAACCTCATAATTGTATATCACTACCCTTTTAATGTTGGCTAGATTCTAGCGGACGTCATAGATGTGTATTTATTAAAAAATCTCACTTGCTTACCTTGTGTGTTTCGGCTCTAACGGGTCGAATTTGTACAAATGTGAAATATCCTCCACTCGCTGCAATTCCCTCCGTCGGTAACTCTACCCTAACGAATTTCATAACTATACGAATATAAACCTATACTTTCCTATTTCTCATCGTAGAGAGGTTGGGTTGGCAGGATTACAAACAAAATTGTAAATTGAAAACTGTAAATTTTTATCTAATTTAGTTGTTACAAGTTGAAAAACACAAAAGATATGAACGAAAACGTTTATAATATGATCGCCGTTGTGACATTGTTAATTCAATTGTTTTGATTTTTAATAGAGTTCAATAAGAGTACACTATAGTCCCTTATACAAATGTCACCTTCCAATACTAATTTGACGTACAGACGACAAAGACACGACGTCGAGTGGACGGCAAATCGAAAATCACTTTTTAGATGAACTGTGACAATTTGAAATATGAACAAATAACTGTTTACAATGACCCTCATTTTGACATTTTCAATTTGATTTTTATAAATTTCCATATGAGCACACTATAGTCCTCTATTCCAATCATAATTATTGTAGTTAATATCGTGCTTACGTACAGACGACAAAGATAACTACCAAGAAACGTGTCAAAAAATAGGTAGATTTATTTACGATTACAAAAGTTAGCCTATAATTCCTACACTAGGTAATTAAAAAACACCCCTTCGTCTAAAAATAAAAATATAGACCATTTCATAAAACAATATTATTTGGTTCAAATAACAATTGAGTAACTGTTTGTAATTATTTAATTCAATGCAAGTTTGTATGTTTCTTGTTATTTTGTATTTAATAAATGTAAATATAGAAAAAAAACACGCTTTTCACACTAAAATAGACCTTTTACAATAAAATTACATACACAGCAGTTTCTGTATAACATGCTAATGCCAATCAACAAAAATCCAAGTCATGGGTTTATCTTCTATATTTGTTCTACGCAGTAATTGTCAGTAATATTTTACAAACATGGAGTGGACAGATACGTTTTGTTCTAAATTATCATACTTTTTTACTCTTTTATATGACAGTGGTAATTATGACGTCAGAGGAGTAACTCCTCGTGGATGAGAGTTAACAAATTGTGTTTGAGATAAAACGGTAATTACGTCATCTGAGAGTTATTCACAGTTGAAGGTGCGAGTTCATGTCATGGGAGGAAACTAATCTCCTACATTACATTTAGAACTAGTTATCTTGCAAGCATTTAAAAGCAATGTAATATATGAATTTACTTCAAAGAATATCTGTATATAACTACATTTTTCTAGATTATAAACTAGTTAAATTATTTGTATAAATAAGCGATGAAAAAATACTGCACTAACTTTTTCATTAACTCAGAAAATAGGTTAAATATTTTAAATTCTAGGTTTAGGCCTACGTATTACTAATTTAGTTCTTATACGTAGATACCACTAGGGAAATAGATGGCGTTAAAGTCTCCTTGGCTATGGACAGAAATATTTATTTAAGCTTTTGTATGTAACGAAACATTTTGCAGTCATCATCGCCCTCGAACAATCTTTCATGGTCGGAAGAGAATAATATTTGGTCAAAATTAACCTGAGGGAAAAGATGTAGAAAGGTGTAAACCCAGCTCGATAACTCGGGATTGCCATAAAGATTACCGCTATAAAGTGAGTTCCTGAAGGGTGTTGAGCCAAGTACTGATGGTAGAAAGATATGTGTTTCAAAAAAGCCTAATACTACATACTTAGAAAATATGGATGGTTTGAAACTTGCTTACAGTGCTAAGTTGATGAAGAAGGTTGAAGGAGAAGACATTTTGGACATTACATTTTTTACTGATGATCTTATTTTCATTTGTCGTTGTAAGTAACCGTCATAGCCAACAGTCATGTGTCTGGTGTACGTACAATCCCCATGATAAGTACAAGCCACAGCTGCAAGATGTAAATATAGGTGATTGTATTAGATTGTCTCGTAGGCGTATAGTCGAACCAGTTTTACTTTCTTACGTGAAAATAGTATAGAAAAAAGTTATGTGATTGTTCAAAAAATTGAAATAGTTTGTCTTCTGTCGACTATAAAGCCTAAATGCGTGAACCAATTTTAATTAAATTTTGTATGTGTTCATATTTCGAACATATCTTAAGAAGTATTTTTCGTTCTTTCGATAATTTAAATCTTTTGGTAGCTGTCATAATAAAATACAAATTTTGCCCATATTTAAGCCTCTAAGGATCCAAACAAAAAGTATCTTTCTCTCAAAATCGTTTCTCCTGGTAGACACACATCTTTAAAAAATTGATTATAAATAATTACAATTTACATTGAAGATGTATTTAATAGGATAACCGAAGTAGGTTATTCCCTATTTAAATATATATCTTTCATTTTCATTCTTTGACTGACAACTATTGTACTGACATTAAAACAAAATAACATTGATTAGTTTTTATTTGGTTTTGGTGATTTTTGAGTCAGAAAGTTTGTGTATTTTTCCCCTTCATAGTTTATTGTTCTCTAAAACTATTCTAGTTCTATATCCTTCCATTACTAAATTGACAGAAAAACTAAATTGTAAAGGCATACTCATATCGCTCCTAGTCACTACTTGAACGGAGTTTTGGAGACAATAATTTTTGAAACCATTTGTTTTATAAGACCATCGTATCTTTCTCAGAGCAATTTTTATTTTCTATGGTTCGATGTAAAACTAAGTGCATAGATTAATCCCAAAACAATGGATGAATATAAGATGATCATCGCAGAATTCATTTGAAACAAGAACTACGTTTAAAACAGTCTACGTGGATACACAGGTCGGCTTTAAACCAAGACATCATAGGACGTGTTTAAACTATTTTTGTGTCATACTCACTAAGTATGGGGTAAATTTGGTAATCACGATCAATTTTGACCTCCGTTTTTACTGATCTTCACTTTTCATGGCCCAGAAAAAGGAGAAAGTGATTTTCGACACGCCATATTTCTGTTGTTGCTGTCATCTGTACGTAAGCACGATAATGTGTACACACATTAAGAACTGTAATGTGTTCTTATAGAACCCTATTGAAATTTATAAAAATTCAATAAAAAATCTCAAAATGGCGTCCATATTAAAAGGGTTATGTGTCGTGTGTTATTCAACTTATCACTCATTAAATTAGATAACAATTTGCAGATTTCAATTCTGCATATAATGACACAAATTTCACCTCTCTACAATGTTATTATATAATTATTTTATAAAATTCTAACCCTAACCTTGTTAGACAAATGTGATATTCTTATAGTTATGTAAGACTGTTTTAAACAAACTGCCATACTGGATAAGACCCTAAGATCTAACAATACTCAATATTTGGGCATTACATATAGAGGATCTGATTGTACTTGTATTATGAGCTGGGTAAATACTATGATGGCACATATACAGTTTTTCTATTTCAGCCTGTATAAAGTTTTCTTTGGTTGATCCTAGCCTGTGATGGATTAATCGAGTGTACTGCCCATTAGCCCTGCCTACTGAACCTTGTATTACCTTTAGAATTAACGACCCTAGTATTATACGATGCATTAAAGGAGCAACGAAATCTCAATGTTGCTTACAATACGTAACATAGCCGCCATTCACACCATCACCCAGAGTACTCATTCATTCATCTGCTCATTAATCATTCACCTGTGTCTTGCAAATAATTAATTATTGACGTCTTTGGTTGCTTGGGTCCTAATTAGGAATTGTAATATTTATTTGTTGAACAATAAATTTTCTTTCACAATTTACAATATCATTTCTTCATTATAAAATCAAATCTAGTGTATAAAATAAATAATAAAAAAGAATATAAGAAATACAGAAATACTGCACATAATAAACGGCGTACAAATATTGTACACTCATGCTCAAAACCAAATAGAAACTAAACGTCACCGAAAATAAGGTCTAAACTTATTTCGTTTGTGCGATAAAAACTGGAATTTGTCCGGTTAAATCTCCGCACGAAGTGACAATAATGTCTCACCTTAAACTTCGGAGAGTGTGGACAATAATTTGTTTATCTTGGTAAAAAATTTACGTAGCCCATTGGTAGACAACTCTTTCTCAGTTGACCAATGTATGTACATTTATCTACTTTTCTCTTTGTTGTGTAGTTTCGTAGTTTTACTGATCATATTTCTATATAGTTTTAGTTGTTTTAACAGTTCAGACCTTTCGGTAGCGGGTTCTTTTCTTATGTTACTAGTTTTAGTTTTTAGTTACAATTCTAGGTTACTAGGCTAGGTTAGGTTATAAGTTTCACTTGATAACAAGCTTAGATTCATACTTACAAAACGTGGTCTGTTATTTATTGCATACAGAAATAATGGCTAATATCAGATTATTAATACTAATAATATGGACTTAACTTTAAAAACAGTCAAAAATGTTGTAAAAAAAAGAATATATTTTACTTAATCCAATATTTGTAAGTATAGAGTAAATTGACTGTTCTTTCTACATTTGACACATTTTTATTGTTTCAGGAAAGGGAAAAAGTGATTTTCGATATGCCATATATATCGTACGTAAGCACGATAGTGGACACACAAAATAAGTTAGGTAAATGAAAATTGGTGTAGGGGGCTATAGCGTAATTAATTCAGAGAAATTACATACGTTAAAATGGCGGTCATTTTTTATTCATATCTCGTATGTCCAACTTATAACGTAACGTACTAAATTAAGTAAAAGTTTTCATATTTAAAGTCTGCAAGTAATGGTACTAACAGCATATCTCTACGATGACAAATAGCAAAGTTAATATAAAAAATGTAAATTCGATTCCTAAACATCTAGGGAAATATTATATTCGTATAGTTAACAGATCCGGCAGTGCCGAGTGAACGACACGAGCGTAGCGAAGCCCATTATACGTTAAGAAAGTAGTGGTATACACAATAATGGTGTGCAGAAAATATTTGTAAAAACTATTTAAATCAAACCCTTATGTCAAACCTAACTTATTTTTAAACAAACAAACCAAAAAGGTAAAACCAGTTGATCTACCAGTAAAATGTAACATTTTCCAAAAACTTTAGAAACCATCATTTAGGTAATTATATTTACAGGACATGAGAGTATCAAATTGATGTTGCGGCCAGTGTAATTACTATGATGACACTCATAAACTGCTCTAGATTCACACAGGGATTATTAGATATATATTTTTAAATTTCAGTTCATATCAAATGATTTACATTAAAATTAATTTTAAACAATCCAGAAAATGTGGCAAAATATTCACAGAGACTTAGGATTTGCTTTTAGGCTTAATTAGCATTTAACACGTCGAAATTAATTTCAAAACGTAGGTGGTGTTTTCGATTCCATTTATGACTAGAAATTACAATGATTTAAATTTTAATTACGGTTCTAATTATTAATTATTATATAGTTAGAGCACGTGGTTGGTCCAGAAGCTAAGAACGTTTTTTAGTTGTGAGAAGTCCCGAGTACAATCCTAGTGAAAGTTCACAAAGTTTTGATATTGATTTTCGAAAATTATTGTGAAGAAAAGTAGGGAGTTGCAATTAACAGCGAATTCTAGTTGCAGAGGCTATGTTTGTGTCCTTAAGAGATAAAAATTTATTTGTGTCCTTGATATATTACAAAATTTATATCAAAATCTTTGTAAACGATTTTCGATAAATGTATGTTTGGACTTTTTTATCTTTATGTTGGCTACCAAAAATTTTGAGTTATCAAAAATGTTCTGAGATGTGGGTAAAATATTTCCACATACTATATTTGATTAAAATCTGTTCACGCTTTTTGACTGTAAAGCAATGTACATAAGTTTAGGTAAAAATGAATGTTCTCATATATGGTAAAATACTATATTTGATTAAAATCTGTTAACCCTTTTTGACTGCAAAGCAATGCACAGACGACAGAGAGACAACACTCCAAACAATTTTTTTTGTTACATAATAATTCAAAAATGATATTTTCACGAAAAATTCAACTTCGTTATTTTTAAACATGAATAACATTCTCTATACTACGTATGTATTTGTTATACTAGATTTATAAATAAAATTGACTTCAGTGGTGCAACTAAACTATTTGTAAATGGAAAAGAACTATCTTATTATGAAAATGTAAAATCCCGAATTGACAACTATAAGCTGGAAAGGCGATGCAAATAACACGTGTAATATAGTTTTTGTTGAGATGCACACTTTGATAACAGTAGTAATTAAAGTATTAAACTTTAGATCATTTGACATTTAATATTAAAGTTCAACTAGTGAAGGCATTAACTTAATATTTCGTTAAGTCTCCATGGCGGAGCACAGGACCTCACAAAGCAACGGAACCTCACTCTGTTGTTCACCAACACCTTTATCTCACTCCAGGTCTTTCGGCCTTCCCTTATCTCTCTTCCACGATTCTTCTCCATGCCATTTTTTACCTTCCGCATCCTCATGAGGTCTTTGGATTCCAATCCAATAGTTTTTCTACAGCTTCTGGTATTTTTCTTAGTTATGGTCCAACTAGCTTCAAAATACTTCTTTCTATGTGCACGTCGATTTTCTCGTGCCAGTACTTCCTAAATTTTTATCATAATGAGCCATCTTACGTTAAGAATTCTTTAGCTTCTTAATTCATATCCCAGTTTCTTCCCATATCCAGCACATAATCCCATGTACTATCTCCATTTTCTTCTTCTTACATGTATGTCTCGTGCCAGTAGTTCTTCAATTGTTATCATAATGAGCCATCGTACGTAAGAATTCTACAGCTTTTGGGTTTTTTCTGAATGCATATCCCATCTATCTTCATTTCTTCCTTCTTACATGCATGTCTCGTGCCAGTAGTTCCTTATTTGTTATCATATATCCCATTTCACATTAATAATTGTTCCAAGACATCTATTCACTTCTAATTTCCTAGTCAAAGACTCTGATATTTTACATATCTCACACAGGATATTTATTGTAAACATTTTAAATTTTGTCAGGATTGATATTTTTTCTGCCCTCCAAACTTTTTAGAGCTACAAAAAAGCAACATTTGCTTTCCTTATTTCTGCTCTAAAAGTCCTCATCGCGGTTCCACCCAAAGTTGTAAAAAAACTTCCGAAATATTGAATAGTTTTTGTTCTCTGTACTTTTTCCACAAAATTGGAACTGTTCTTCATTTCATGTATTTAATCGTTTAGACCTAGTTTTTTAGAATTTATCTTTACTTCCACTTTTTATTTATTTTCTAAAGCATTAAGTTTTCTTCTCGTGTCTATTTGCTTATGCGACATTAGGCCATCATCCAGATCTTCCAATTCTCCATTGAACCCCAGCATTTGTAGCTCTCCTCATAAACTTGTCCATAACCATAAGGAACGTACAAGGATACGAAACACAACCCTGTCTAATTCCAGAAGCCTCACGAAACTCGTCTGTCGATTTTATCATATGCAATTTGACACGTATTCTGTATCCTTTTATAAAATTTACTATCTTAGGAGGCAACCCATAATTTACCAGAGGGTTCTACATCTTATTACTACAGATAGAATCAAAAGCTTCAGTGAATTCTATAGAAAAGCATTTCAATTATTGTGACACTTTCATAATCATATGACAATAAAACTAGCAATCAAATTACACAGTGCTCAAAATTATTATTTAAGTTACATTTTGAGAATCGTATTTCAGAATAGTATAAACAAATTTATATTTTTAAACTCAACACTTTTCGAAATTGTTGGTATTCTAGTCACTGGATTGCCTCACTATCTGGAAGAAAGTTTTGTTTTTAGTTCAAAAATCAAATCTAGAGTTATGAAGAGTACCACTTAGATTAGTTACACCAAAGCACACCACTGTTATATTATATAAATTATTTACAGTGGTGGCGTGTAGACTTGGAATTAGTTGCGGATAATATTAAAAGAATGCTCGTGTTTCGTTTAAAAATATGACCACTTTAAAGTCCTGCTTCAATGACGGCGTTGAGATGGCGTCTGTGAAGAGATGGGATGGGAAGAGATCCTGTGGTCATATCTTTTCCTCATAAAAACAAAAATTTTCCTATTCTATATGTGGGAAAGTAAAAATCAACAATATTCCTTGTAACATCAATTTAAGTTGAATTTGATTTAAATTTATCAGTAAAGTAAACCTTACGACTACCTACGTTGATATCTTTGTTATTAAAACAACTTGAAACCTTACTTTCCAGCATCATCGTACAAAGTAATTCAAGCAGATCATCTAAACGTTGGTTTCTTGTAGAAAAAGTTAAATTTTATTTCTAGACCAAGAGATGTTGTTATCTAGTTGCACTTTCTTGATATTTGGTAATGTCTAATGGGCTTCGTAAGTATGCATATATTTACAGTCTCCATTCGTTTCGCTCGCGTGTCTTAAGCAGTAAATATGTGAAGGACTTTCTAGTCTCGTGTTTGTGACTCAGCCCTTCCGTATTCGTAACTTCAAATACACAAATTTTGTTGGGATGTCAGAATTTGAAGTTACATATTTTACAATAACATCACTTTATCTCATCGTGACAGGTACCATTACAGGCACAATTGAAATCTGCAAATTTGTATCCAATGTTGTAAGATGAATAAAACTTTTTTTTTTAACAGCTGTCATTTCGACATTTTTTATTTGATTTTTCTGATATCATGTTCTTATCTTTTTTCTTTGTGTCGTAGAGACGACAACGACGACAGACGGGGACGACATGTCGATATTCATCTTTTACGATAACCTGAAGGAATGAAGTGTAAGGATCAGTCAAAAAACGTAGGTCGGCATTTTTTGCTATTATAAAACTTACTCCCTATACTTCGTCAAATAACATACTATTCTTTGACAAGAATTTCTCAAATGGTGGCCATTTGTATTTGTTGAAATTGGAGTCTGTATACACCGCCACCCAAATATTTGATGTCGGCCAATGGACAATCCCCTCATGTAACTTTAGAGTAACAAATCGCCTAGCGAGAATTTTAAGTTGGAAAATATTTTCCATTTAATTAAAATAAAATCCATGTCGGGTTTGATATGTAGAAACCCTAATGTAAGGCGTTATTTCAGCAGTCCCATTTCTTTCTCCCCAAAGCGGCATTGCAACATGCAGACTGGGAACTTTTATTCCCTGTTATGGCATTAAACCTAAAGCAATCAAATAAAATGAATGGTTAAAGAATGTAATGGCAGTATATAAAGTTTTATAAAAGTAATGAGACTGATCTTTTGTCCACGAAACGGCACCATTGTAAGACCAATAACTGGTTATTGTAATATTTCTTTGTACTTTACCGTACATTTTATATTCTCTATATACGTTATCTAGAGAAACTTAAAGAAAAATATTTTACTTGAAACGAATTTACAATTGTCCTAGAGTTAGACAAAGTTTGTTTTGGATGCCCTGAAAATGTGAAAGATTTAGAACTACCATGTTGAGCACTAACTGTCGAATCTTTGGCCAAAGTAAGCGTTTATTGTAACAATGAATTGTTATTTATTAAATTTGAATCACTAAGTTTTTCATTACATTTTGTCGTGTGAGGAACATCTGCCCAAGACTGGTCCAAAAATCACATTCAGTAGATGAATAACTGAAAATCGTTTTGATCATATTGAAAATGTCGTAACGGGTGATATGTAGAAAATGTTTAAGTACGATTTGAAAACAAAACTTATAAACAAAAATAATTAATTGATGTCTCATTTCAAAAATGATTCAAAATTACACGGTAATATTTCCGTATTTGATTCTAGAGCTAAAAATGACAAAAACAGTTAATACAAACAAAGGCACGGAAACGCTTTATTTTCCGTTTTGTATTTTACAAAAAACATTTTATCTTCGGAAGTAGATAAGATATTGAGCGAAGATTTGGTATACCAATTATTTATTTAACCTTCAATTATTTATTTAACCTTATATGAGTACACCAGAAAACTAAGGCTTTATTTTGTACATTTTCAAAATGGCGGACGTTAAAAACGTTTAACGTCGAATATCACGAAACTATTGACATTAAAAAAATATTTACAAGAGATAAAATATTTTACCCTTTTAACAAAAATAATATATTAATTTTTTTTGCAGGACAAAGGATAAGATTATCCTAAACTAATATAATATCGAATTGTGATAATAATTATTAATATTATTATAATCCATTTCCCAGATATTTAATAAAAATGAAAATCTTTACCGTAACAGTTTAAAAATAGCGATATTTGATTTAATACTAATTTAAATATTTCATAATTTATTTCTCTATAAGTTGTTAAAAATTATAAATTAACAAATATATATTTTAAACTATATTTGTAAAAAATTTAATTTTGATAAAATTTAATAACTGTAAATATTTAAAAACAATTTTGTAAACCTGTAGTTTGACAATCTTACTGGGGGAAATGTTAAAATTAGTATTAAAATACCATTCGCCATTTTGAAACTTACGGAAAACATTTTCGTTTTTGGTACCTTTCTGGGCAATGCATTAAAATAATTGTAACAATTATTATAATTTTAGGACATTTTGGTTTAGGTTTAGATTAATGTTAGTTGTTTTAGAGAACTAAAAAGAAATAAGTTTATGGTTGTTACTGACAATAAACATTGCTCATATGGAAACTTATTTTAAAACTAAAATGCAATGGATATAAAAAAACTTGAACACAAGATCTCACAAAAATTACGTTTACTTAAATCAATCGCGTTTCAACTACAAAGTCGTCATCCTCAGTGATACAAGAGCTACAATAACTAAACTATAACTTGCATTTCTTACGTATCTTAATTACTTAAGAGTTATAGTTTTGATATTGAAGCTCATGTATCACTGAGGATGGCGCCTTTGTTGTTGAAATGCGATTGATTAAGTAAACGTAATTTTTGTGACATCTTCTGTTCGAGTTTTTTTTCTATGTAATATTATTTTACAAGTCAAGCTCAATATTTATTTATAAAATGCAATAATCTTAATACGGACATAAAGTTTGCAATAAACTTTTCTTTTTTTTAATTGTTTACATTCGTCATTTAGTTATTAGGTGAGTAACCCTTTCTGTGCAAGAGGCTATATATTATACAATAAGGACCCGTCAATGGTTACGAGGCAGGTTCGAGACCAGTTGTTGACCTATTTGTTACTCTTACATCTGCATTAGTGTAACACGCATTCCTTCTCGTAAAGAAGGTAAGAGTAAGAAGGACAGGCTAAATAAACAAAAAAACATGAGGATGAACGTCATCATAGTATTTACCCAGCCCCAACATACAGGGGTCAACATTTTTTTCGATTACAAAACTTATTCAATAGGCTACTTCGTATAACAGGTAAATAACAGGTTTATATAAAAAAAATAATAATAGTAATGGACCTCTTTAAAAAACAAAAACAAACAAATAAAATTAAAACTTGTTTTTTATCAGTTGGTCGTATGCGTTCGATCTACGATATCTGAATGTTTGTTGTATGCAGGACATCGTAAACATGAGATTGTGGAATAAAGGGATTGTAGCGCAGGGGAGTTTAGAGGTTGAAACCAGTGGGTACGGAAGGAGACAGTGTGACCGTTGTCAAGGAAATGTTTCGGTCGAACAAATCCTTATAATAATTAAGCACGTAAGGATATTATAAAGAGTAGCTGTAGAAGAGGAATTTATAAAATGTATTTAATCTTTGCCGAAAGATTATCTTAACTCCACTAGAGAAATATTTGGGGAAATGTTTCATTCAACAAATATAAACAAGTTGATGGACGTCATCAGGTTACTAACCCAACCCATCCTCTAAATGTAATGTCTAAAAGTTGCTTTCTTTGGCCTTGTAAGAAATGGTAAATTGTATTTGTAGATCAACAGATCTTACTAAATATACGTAGTATAGGATAAGTTTGTTTAAAACAGCTATACAGGTTTTCTGATTTTATAATTCTTTGTAACACTACTTTCTTGATTTCGGGTAGGCCATAACGACCTATATACATTTATTTATCAGTTTCTACTTTCTACGCTCGTGTAGGTGAACCTTGTTCGATCACGTAACCATTCCTTTGGAGGTAAAACTTATAACATTTTGACAATAATTTCGCTAATTGTCTACTTAGAGGGATGAGTTCTGGTAGAATTAAAATATGAAAATTCTAATTTATAGGTTAAATAACTCCCGAGATATAATAAAATGGCTGCCATTGTGACATTTTCAATTAAGTTATTTTGAATTTCAATACAGTTCTAAATGAGCAAATTTTAAGGGCCCCTGTACCAAATTTTTAATTACCCTCAGGAGCTAATTTATAAAGAGTATGTTCTTGCTCTGACGGAACCTAATTGGAACTACATCTTCTTTCATGTAGTTCTGGGTTAGATCCCTCTCTTTTATCCTTCCTATCAGGTGTTTTTTGTTCTTTTCCGCTATTCGAGTATTCGAGGACTAGGAATCTTTATTTTATAATTTTCTTTTTTATAAAAGACAATGATGACTTAGTGGTTTGATGTCATTAAATAAATATTTTGATATTTTCAATCCGGTTTTTCTGAATTTCAGTAATTCTATATGAGCACATTATAGTATCCTATACCAAATTTCATAAACGCATAAATGAGAGAACAATGACAACGACGTTGGAAGGACAGCATGTCGAAAATAACCTTTTCGGTTTTAGAAAACATTACGGTTTCCTGTAACGTAAAGATCAGTCAAAAGTTTTGCAATGATCAAACTTACTTTATACGTTGTATTTTGGATGATTAAAAAATGACCGATTAAACAAATTAATGATTAGATTAAAAAAAAGGATGAATGGTGTATAGAGGAATGAAATTTATTATTCTACTCCAACGAATTTAATTTCGTGGTAAACTAAATAAGTCTGATAAAAAATCGTAAGTCTTTAATTAAATTGAATTTATTGAAGGAAATGAACTTTAAGGAACTTATTCCCTTAAAGTAGTTTTGAAAGGATGAGAGACATTTTGGTTTGTAAAAGAAGCGTCCATTATATTGCCGGTTGTAAAGTCACAACTGCGTGATTCTTTTACTGTTTAATTTCATTAGCGACACAGTCGTACAATTTGGAAATTTAATTTAGAATGGAAGTACGATTTACAGTAATTAATAACTTCCTTAGATTTCTTCCAGAGTTCACTGTCCAATTAGATAATATATTAATTAAATTTGTTATTCGTCAGTTTCCGATCTGGAAAAAGTGTAAGCAAAATGAACAAAATTAAAGAATTGCACAACCCTTCTAATACACCCATTTTTAGACGAAATACTAACCGTTTCAAAAATATCAGTTTTGTAGCTGTCAGTAAAGAAAGTAAAAATGAACCATGTTGCGCCAACTTTAAAAAATAATGTATGCTTAAATCAGTAGAGTCAATATTGAGAAATTAGGTATTCTACAGGGTTCTTCAAAGATGACTTAAAAATATTGTATATTCGTATAAATTTATTCACCTTACAGAGCTGGTTTTGGTGTCATTTTGTAGAAAAATAGATCGTGTTTTGATTCAAGTAGCGAACAGTACTGAATAACATCACAGAAAGCACTAGCGATAGTTGCAACAAAGATGGCTGCCTCGCTGGTCCCGAGCAAGCTCGATGTCTGCGTAAATTAATTGTACAACGGATTTTTCGTTCGGAGTATGGCAAAGATCCTACCAGTAGGCGTACCATTTATGAGTGGGATAGGTGTTTTGATGAAACCGGGTGTTCAGTAAGCCATAAGAAATCCTCAGGGCGTCAAAAGAGGCAAAGCTTTGTTAACAGACCTACAAAATCAACCCTAAGTGCGACTGTTTGGCGTTGGTTGAGAAAACGTTTGGATTTCAAACCGTACAACAACTAAAAGACACTGATATTGTTCCTCGTTCTGAGTTTTGTTTGGAAATCTTACATCCACTGGATGAAGACCAGGATCCTCGAAACATGTTTGTGATTGTCTTAAAGTTAACAATTTGTGCCGTAAGTAAGAGCAAAGTTTACGGCCCTTTTCCTTAAAAAAGAGAAAACCATCAACGGAATATTGTACCTAGATATGCTGGTAAACTGTTTAATCCCAAAGATTGATGAGGACGACCAAGAACGCAGCAAGATAGTGCACCACCGCACTACCTCACCGAGGTCTAGGATTTCCACAATAACCGCTTTCCAGGTTATCTGGGTCTAGGTAGGCTGATTACAAGGGCACCTCATTCGCAGGATCTGACATCTCTCGATTTTTACTTCTGGAGATTTATTATGGTTAAAGTTTATAAACCACCCTTACCGGCTTCTCTTGCTAAACCCAAAGAAAGAATTAACGCTGCAATTGCAGAAGTTACGCTTGACATGATTCTGCGGATTTGGTAAAAAAATCGATTTTACATGGTATGTCTGCAAAATGACCAATGGAAGTCACTTTTATGTACATGAATTTACAACGTTGTCAAATGATTTTTAAAGCACCCTGTATGATATACAACCATGTTTAAGCATCCCTATATCAGATTTATTTATTTTTATTTTTTTTTACCGATATTTTACAAGCAGTCATTCTTGGAGAGATGGTTTTTATTTGGGCCTTTAGTGCAAAATTTCATTAATATCTTTAGAGGCGACTTTATGAAAATCGTAATTTTTATTTCCAATTTTTGAATTTTCTAAAGAAATATTCTTTTTAAAAAAATATTCAGCCAACATTCCCAAAAACATCCCTATTTGGGAGTTATTGGTAATAACGGAGAAAGTGTTTGTATCGTATCCATTGAAGTTAATCAACTTTTACTCTAATATACTCTTTTTCTATTTTCCATCAGTAACATTTAATGTTTTATATCTAGTAAACTAGTTTTAACCAATTTTGATGAAATTGTTCATTTTAATATCTGAAACAAAATAACATTGACATGACACATATCATAAATTCTTATTTATTGAAATTTTTAAACAATCAGGTATTTATAGATTAAATATTACAAGTAAATTCCGTCATGTTTGTGATAACGTTAAAGACATTATGTTATAATTGATTTGTAGTTTTATCTAGAGTAAAATTGTAAAATTTTGATGTTTACTATTTCTAAAACCTTAAATTAAAGTACTTATGTTAAATACATTATGTAGTTCATTGTAAAATTGAGTATATTTTGAAAATGTATTGAAGATAAATAATTTCCTGCAATAATTTCTGCTATGAATTAATTCTCGAAGTATTAATACTTGAAGTATTTAAGCTCTTGAAAACTTTTCAGTGCAGATTACTGGATTAATAATAATTATCAGATATTAATGGTTAATTTTTATTCCGTCATAAATATGCAGTTTATTAAATTTAATATTCAAATAAATATTTTTTTGTCGAGGATTTTTAACGTCACTTATATTGAGTATAACTGAGTGGTATATGAGTATATTATTTTTTACTATTACGATTGGACCCATTTGTACAAGTAGAGAGAGTTAAACCAATTCTTTATTAATTTTGATTAGAGTGAGTAATTCATTATCACATGCATTATCAAATGTTCACGGATAAAGCATAATTAAATCGGATTCATACAGTCTTAAGTTTTTTATTTTTCTTATTGTTACATTTATTATGTTAATTATTTTTTCTAGTTTAAATAATAATTGACTGGTATAAGGGGTAGTAAAAAATGTGGAAAAGTTAGTTTTAAAGGTCGTGATAAAAGAAAAAGAACTGTGAAAACTAGAGGTTTTTATCTCAACTCAATCAAAAAGGCTGCCGATCGTAATACACTCTTATTCACTTTGCTTCTTTATGATAATACATAAAAAAGCTCATAGTTATAGTTTGATTGGTGTAGCTCGTGTATCACTGAAGAGCTATACCTTGTCGTTGAAACGCGTCTGATACTTAGGCGTATTTTTGTGAGAATTGTGTTCTCTGTGTTTGTTATACTGTATAAAAAAGCTCCTTGCTTGGTCAGTAGTAACAAGATATTGAAGTACTGACAAAAATTTTCAACCACTGATAAGATTTCTGGCCCCAATTTTTTGAAATTGACCACAGTTCATTTGCAGAGTAATTGTTTGCCTTGAGGTTTCCTAAATATTTGACTTTGTTATCACGCCCCAATTTTTTTATAGAGTTGAGATGGTAACCACTAGTTTTCGCCTTCATTATGACAAGACCTTGAAAATGTGATGTCACGTGATGGGGTTTACATTTGAAAGTATGGAGGGAAAGTTATATGAAAAAAAGAATACACTTTTATGCCTAAAAACATTCTCTGAAATTGGCTTTTCTTTGTTCTTCTGTTAAAAAGTTAACGGATTGTACTCACACTTTTGACTGACCCTGGAGCTACACATGTACCATTATTATGAACGGTATATACAATCAATATTAATTTTTGATGTGAAGAATAGTGACCCAAAGCAATACGATCAATAACAAGTGAGTTCAGGAGTAATTGACAATAAATAAATTTTAAAAAAACTATTAGCACGAGTTAATCACCACAGGTAAGGTAACTAAACAACTCTATTTAAATATAAAATATTTTCAAGAATTTCAATTTCAATACCAACAATCTCTGGAGTGTTTGTTCACTAGTAAATTTCTTTAAGAAGTTTCAAAATGGCTGCCATTTATTATTATTAGAATTTTCACAAACCATGAAGGATTCTGACTGTCTAACATATAACAGACCATCAATAAGCTCTGTCCTAACACTTAAATATTTAAATCATTTTAAACTTCGACCATGTAGCGGAAACGTGAACGTCCCAAGGGTGTTTCCCTTTTGGTATTTATTGTACAACCTGTTTAATTTTCCTTGGTATGTATGTTATTTATACACGCCCTATTTGATGAAATATTTTACTTTTTATTTTGAAAAGTACGGAAATTTATGTCTTTACAAATCATATTTCTGTTATTGTTAAAAAAAAGTGAATTAGTCTTCTGAAAGCACGTATAAAATGCTTTAAATTATACTTTGAAGAAACTGTAGACGAATTTAGTTACCCAATATACAAAGTATAGTGTAAGATTGGTAATCATAAACAGTTTCGACCTCTGTTTTTTTTGGTTTTAAGTTTCATGATCTCTGGGTCGTCGTGTCGTCTCTACGTAAGCAAGTTAGCGGCTATAATAGGTAAGAGAGAAACAGACTACATTGTGCTCATATAGAAATATAAAAATCAAATTCAAAATGATACAATGGCGGCCATTTAAAAAGGTTTTTTATATCTTCTTATGTTATTGAACACTAAATGGCAAATATCAATTCTGCATGTAATGGTAACGTCTATTCAATGTCAAATACAGAGTTCTAAACAGCAACCATTTTGAAACTAGTGGACGGAATTAACTAGTGAACATATTTGAAAGAGATTTTTGTGAGATTTAATTTGAAAATGTTGAAAATATTTTATTTATAGATTTTTTTTGCTTGTACCATAAACTCGTTCTAAATTGATTTGATTTTAAATACAATTTAACTACGATATTTATGTACGAGTATTCTTTTTATGAACAAATACAGTATATATTTCCAACAAATAATAGTTATGTTATGTATTTTTTATAAACCTATATACTCAGCTACAAGTAAAAGAACATTATAGTTTAGAGTAAATGCCCCCCCCCAGTGAGCTTTTATCTCAGTAAAAACTTCAAATTATATGAAAATCCACGTAATTTTAAAAATTGGTTTGATTTCAGTCCTTTTTTGTGTTTTTTGTGTTTTTTGAGTATGCACAATTGAAAAGTTTATCTACTATTTTTTATCGAGAACATAAATGACTTTTTATCCAAACTTTGGAAGAATTAGGCTTTAATTAAAGAACGTACACTTTCCTCCTTATTAGTACAAAGTGGCATCAGCTTTCGAGGGATTTAGTAAAAAGTCTTCGAAAAAACTTTCCAATGCTCTAAAAAAAAAACGCTGAAAGACCTTTGTAAAAATATAACATTTCAGTATCTATTGTCTTCATTTATTGTCGACAGGATTTGTTTTCTGGTCTTTGTAACCGTTGAAGAAACAAAATACATTCAATAGGGATTATCAATAATTTTTGGTTAAAAATAAAATTATGTTTAGTTTTTATACTGAACACGCTATAGAGAGTTCTTTTGTAAATATTACCGAGAAAAGGTAGAACCTAGAAGTAATTTAATAAAACGCCTTTCCACACACTCAAATTGGCTCTCTGCCTTATTTTCTCTGGAAAATTAATTTTGATCCCAAATTGAATATAAAAAAAAGTAATTTACAAGCACCAATTAAATATCGAGTAATATTGTTTCCCAATTTCTCACAGACCATAGATTCTAAAGGGTTTTGGGTATAAAAAAATAATCAAGAATCAAAAGAATCTTACAATTTCATGGTCTAACCAAAAACTAAGTTGGTTATGTTGAAAAATGACGGGAATTCTAAAAAATATGGATAGCGAATTTTCATAAGGAATTTTCTTCATTTAAAGTTTTTTGTATCTCTTATAGCTTAAAAAATCTAAATTGTAGTCTTCTTGAGTTGTTAATCTTTATATTAACAAAGAAACTTGCTATGTTCCAATTGATAACGACTGATTATTTTTACCGTCTAACTTTATGTTAAACCTTTAACAACCAACTGTTTGTTGTCTTAGCTGCAACAATTTGTACATAACATACTAGTTAAAAGTATAACAGTATTAATAGTTAATAAAATAACAATAGAAAACAATGAAGCTAAAAAATATCAACAAAGTATACAATCCATTATTCACTTTTCAGATGCTAGTCATACTAAATTTGTCATATATTTCTGTCAGAAATAATACACTATTTGTTCAACATTCCTTTATAACAAGTTTGAATTGTGAATTTTTAAATATATTCAAATGTATATGAATAATTTGTCACCGGTTCTTGAAATATCTGACATTAGGTTAAATGGTTATTTTTAAATGCTCTATTCTTAAAGTTGTGTTTACTTCTACTTATACTCAGGAACTATTATCTTCAATATCATATTCAAATTTTTATTTCACATTCAGCTATGTTTTGTTCGCTTATATCGCGAGGTTTAAGAATCAGTTTATTTAAAATAAAAATATACAAAAAAATTTCTTTAATATAAAACTAGTATGTAATCGTTTTTATAAGTAAGGGATGAATTTAATGTTTTTTGGTTTTCTGAACGGATGTGAGAAAGTTAAGTGCAATGTTTTCCATAGTTTATTTGAACTAACAAAACGTATTATTATAAACAAATCCTACTAGAGTAATCTCTGATTACGTTTTATGGATCATTAGACATGATTAGTTCCAGGATCCTTTAATAAAGTAAAAATAATCAAAGTTTTCAACTTGTAATTACACGCTTGGGAATTCTTTAAATAAAGTTCAGATACTTTCCTTCTTGAATTCTAGTTATTTACCATAAATAGTTTCTTGTACTAATTATGAGGGGGGGGGGTTCGTTACTAAATATACGAACTATTGAATGAACCATTCTGTAGGTTTGATTAAAAACTTAATTGTATAGTTTGGGATATTGGTATTTTACTCAAACAGATATTAGGCCGTTTGTGACACAGATTGTGGCGGGGGAAAGTTCTTAGTTAATATACAGGGTGTATTTGAACAGCAGAGACTAATTTCCCAAGTCGATTCCTTACAAATAATGACACAATTTCCCACGCTAGTGTCATCAAGAAATCAGTGCCATACAAAACCCCATAGACTTTTTAGTAAGAGTTTGTGTGATTATTTTTACGAGTTAGGCAATCCTGAAGGAACATAGCTGTATCTATATGTTTTTTCAAGTAGAGGTCCCTGCCTTCCTATCCGGTCTCTACACTAACTGGGAGACTTTGACGTATTAGAGTATGCGAGGGTTTGGAGTTTTATTTAGAGGTTTTTATTTTTTTATAAGGCGGTGATGGCCGAAAGGTTTTTCACCTTTAAATAACAACAACAAAGACAGTTTGTGGGGAACTATTTCTTATCTGAAAGAGAATAAAATAAATTTTGGCGATATCTCGGAACTTTTTTTCATTTTTTAATAACGCAAAATTAGTAGCTGTCATAAAAGAAACAAAAACATAAATTTACGGTTTTTTTTCAAAATCATCTATCTATACTATTATATAAAAATCTAATGGTGTCTGTCTGTGTGTGTTACTCAATCACGTAAAAACAAGTGTACCCATTGAGCTGAAATTGTACATGGGCATTCTTAGGGTCCCTGGTTAACACATAGGCCTATTTTTATTTAGAAATTCCATCAAGGCACCGCCCCACTGGCCTTGAAAACTCCCTTAACACTCAATTATCTATACTCCAATACAAATATACGTCAACCCTTTACGAAGGACGGGTACTCTGCTAGTATCTAATAATTTTAATAAAAATTTGTTTGTAAGCTTTAAGAACTCAAACTAAACGTCATAAGATGCCGGTCCGTGAATTATCGGTAAAAAACAAGAACATCATCTGTTGGTTGTTATAAAATACGTAATTACTTAATATCGGATGTAACAATTTCGTTAAAATATGAAATGATCCAAATCATTTATGTGCAAAATAGTACAAATAAAAATGAACATTGATCGTTATTAAAAGTTCAATTTAAATCAAATAGGGTTTATGATATGTTGGTGGCAAAAGTGAAGCAGTTAAAGACCTTATTTAAATAATTTTCCCATGGTCCATTTTCACTTTATAATGAACAATTACCGAACTGACTTTTTTTGTGATGAATAATTGTGGTTAGATTTTATTTGGTTTTGTGGATGAGTTATAAAGTTTGTGCAATACACCATTTAGGTTAATGAAGACGGGGGAATAGGTAACACACGGAAAACTTAACATAATCAACCGGACTCTAACATGGGTAACTTTGAAACAGTTCTCTATCCCGAACTGCAGCGAGATAAACACTATAAAGATTTAGAGAAATATAATTAGCATACTTTGAAAAGAGAGAAAAGGAAAATATTATTCATGTAAAATGAAAATTAAATATTTATTTTAGAAAAGGAACAAAAAGTAAATGAATTTCATTACCCTTCCGTTCCAGTACAGGACACTTCTTTGTACTTTGATCCACAAAAGGATGTGTTTAGGCATAATTTTGTTAAGGGATGTTAAATATAATTATCTTTCTTGGTTTAGTTTTCATATTTTTCTGATTTTACTTGTTTATAACATAAGATGTAAATACAGGGTGTTTAAAAGTGTGAAAATAGCCTAATATTACAAAACTGAGTAATATTAGACAATAGAGATTGTGTACAGCTACATAAATACTGTTTCATTATAGGTTTGAAGTTTCCGTCCGCCATTTTTAATCAAATTTTAGTTAATTAATTCTTTTAAATTTATTTTCTTGATTTATTAACAAAATGAAATAATAATATTTAAGTTTAAAGTCTTTTGAGTCACCCTGTAGCTATATATTGACTGTTGTGATTTATAAAGAAAATTTTTCGTTTTAGTAAATTACTAAGAATTAATTTTTTCCCCCACATTTTGGCTATTTTTCAATACAAAATAACACTTAAGATGTTATTAGCATTAAAACAGTTAATTTTTTTCTCTCTTGTAAATAATTTCTAAAAGCTACAAATTGAAGTTATTTGGCATAACGATTTTTGAATAAACGCCATTTTGAAACTGTTAAGTGAAACTTAAAGATGACTTATACAGCAAATTAATAGTATAAAACATTCTTTAAAATTTGTAATCAATATGCCAATTTGTGCTGGAGTTTTATCGATTTTGTGAACAAAGAAATAAATGCAGACAGACTGGAAAACAACTATTGTTGTGTTGGTGATTTATTAATAGAATTTTTGATCCTCTATTTTATATCTAAATTAGATTCCTATAATTTGGTAGACTGATATTAAAACATCCTATAATGGGATTGGACAAACATTTCTTATACAATGTGTAACGGAAAAGGTGGACTGGCTATAATATATTTTCTGGTTATATACCAAAACCAATAAAAAATGTCTAATAACAAATAGTCGAATTCCTCTTAATTTTTCGTCTATCCGCCATTTGTTTAAAAAAAAACATTATAACTGCAGAAATAGTAAAGATATTGAGTTCCAATTTAGTGTAAGTATTTTGTATATTACGTTTGACAAGTGTACCAAACACCAAGACTTTTTTATATAATTTTCAAAATGGCAGGGATTTTGAAAGATATCTCAAAAACAGTTAACTTTACAAAAAAAACTTACAAAGACAAAAAATTTTTTTTTCCTAACTACAAACAAAATGTTGTTTTTACTTTTTATGTAGGTCAAAGGATAACCAAGTTATCGACAAAAAACTGAAAATACAATTTCTTGCCGATTGTCTACAACAATCAAAACTAGTCTAACACCAACATAATTTTAAATTATATTAAATTGTATCCATGGAAACCAAGAAAGTATAAAATTGTATGTTTTAATAATGGTGGTTTGCTGAATTGGTAGTACATTTCTTTATTTTAAAATTAATTGTTATGTGCAGTATTATTATTGCTAAAATAAAAAGTAAAGTTGTCAATTGATTTGTTTATTAAATAGTACTAGTATATTTTTTGGTTTCCATGGGTACAAATCAACATAAATCATAAATGTGTTTGGTGTTTGAATAGTTTTGATTGTTGTAGATAAGCACTAAGAAATCCTATTGTTAGTGTTTTGTCTACAATTTTGTTATCATTTGACTTACAGAAAAAGTAAAAAAAAAAAAAAAGAAAAAAAAAAAAAAAAGATTGTCGTCAGGAAAGAAAAATACTTTGTTTCTTGTAAAGTTAACAGTTTTTGAGATATCATTCATTAACGATTTTAAATGACCGCCATTTTGAAAATTTTAAAATAAAGGCTTGGGTTTGGTACACACAAAATACTTATATTAAATTTGAACTCAATATGTAACTATTTCTTCACTTATAATCTTTAGAAATGGTGGATAGACGGAAAATGAAGAGGAATTCGACCATATGTTTCTGTCATTTTTTATTGGTTTTGATGTACGAGTACATAATCCGAAAATTAATTGCCAGTCCACCTTTCTCGATAAACCCTGTATTTGAGTAATAATGAAATGAGTTTCTGAAATTCGATCCCTCATAACTTTGTAACTAAGTAAAATATTTTTGTTTTTGTTTCAACAATATGAAGGGACTTTTTAGGAGTAATTTAAAGATGAAAACGTGATGTGCTTACGTTTGAAAAAGAAGAGGAAATAGATTATAATATTCTTTCCGAAACATCCTGTATATGTAACCTTAGTTTTGGCACACTCTGTAGATAGTCCCCATCAAGAGCTTTTCATTAATATGTCTTTAACCTACATACGCTAGCTAGAAGCCCATCCCTTTATAATAAACAAATGGAACAAATTTTATCCCTGCTTGAGAATTTTAAAATTAATTTTTGTACAATGATTTGTAAACTGGACGTTTGAGATTTCAATACAAACTGACAAAAATTCAATTACAGTATAAGAATCTCTTTATAAAACACACTCAAACAAATGGTACTCAAAACCATCGTCTCGCATAACTGAGTTTCGCTAAAACAAAATAAATTAGACCGTAAAGTAAATTAATTAGGAATTAACGTTAAGCTAATGTTGCCTAAGACAAGTGAAAGACTGAAAGCTTATCAGTATTCAGAGGTGGTTCTTGTCGTTAAGATGGAAGGACTACTAATCAGGAAACTTGGGTTCGAATTCATTTCAAGTTGGATCTATTTCTGTGAAGATAATTAATTTGATTTTTAATTATTCTATTGGATTTGTTGAACACTGTAACGCAAAAATCATAACGTGGTTTATACTCAGGAATCAAACATTTCTGTTACGTTGAGGATTTGAAATAACGTTCATAACAATAGTCGGATTATTTACGCTTCCAACTATTTGGACCACCAGACAAAGCCCATCGGTGGTGGGAGTAAAATATAGTTATTCAGTCAAGGCTGTAACCATTGAACATATGATCTATAAATCGATGCTTACAGCATAATATTCATTACTAGTGTGATCTCAATGAAAAATAAATTACAATAACAATTCAAGTAGCAAGCCAAGCATATAGCATTTACATTTTATTATTTCTCTTTGCGGGTTCTGTTTCGTTCAAGTGTACAGTACTGCGTGCTGTGATTTCTTTTTCATCAATAGGTTTACAAGAACGATTTATTGAGCTTCAATGTTCATTCGATAAAACCAACATTTTAAGGTTATGTCAGACGTAGACTGGAATTAATATCAACTGAATTTGAAGAAACTGTGTATACTTATTACATTTTGTAGTTTATTTGTTATAAGTTTATGCTTCACTAAACATCAAAGCATCACACAACCTACAAAATAATGCATAGATGATTAATGATTCTAAAAGTAAACAAAAGGCTGACTGGCTAGACAAGACCAAAGTTGGAACTAAAGGTCTGTATGCTTCATTACGCTGGCCAGTAATGCGTCACCTATTGTTTATGTTGTAATGTGACTCAATAATACATAAACTCTTTTACTCACTCATCTAAAAAACCAAATAAAAACAAACTAAAACTAAACGTCACCAAAATATCAGTTGGGTAGTTATTAATCAAAAAGTGAAAATATGCTTTGGACCCCGTCTTTTATTTACATAGGGACTAAACTTGTTTCGATTGTGCCATAAATAATATTTTATAAATAAAAGGGTCAAGCATGTGATTCCGTAGGGACATAGGGACACTTTTTTTTTTATAAAGTCGAACTCTTTTGAACGCCAGTTTAAATTGTACAGACTGACATGCGATTGGAAATATAAGGGTTCTTTGTTATACCTACGGACACTAATAAAGAGTAATTAATGAAAATCCAATTAATCTTTTAATGCCTTTTGAATGGTGTGTCTAACAAAAAAATGCTTTTAAAATTTAATTATAAGCTACACAATTCTCATTTTAAAGATAAATGTTGTATGTATTCGTCATATAAAAAACTAAAATATAATTATTTCCCACTGTAATGTAATTTAAAATCAATTTTTTCAAGTTATAGGGGGGGGGGGCATGAGATCTGACACATTAAATTTGGCTTAACGTCAAATATTATTATTTTCATCTAGATATTCGTAATCAGATTAACTTTTAGTATTATTTGATACCCCACACATAACATTAAAAAAAAATCACCTCGATCATTCGATAATGGTCATTATCTTGTTACTATTATATTGTTCCTATATGTGGTACAGTAATAAACGGAAAGTTTTAAATGTACAGGTTTTATCGTCTTGTCTGTGTGACTGACGGACAGACAAGTGCGATCAAAATAGTTTTTGTCAGTAATTCTTGAAGTGTAATATTGTTTTGAAATTTAACGCATGGATTAGGTCAATAATCTTCACATGTCACTAAAATTAGAAACGAAATCAGTAAAGTCGAATTTGAGAAATTAGTATTTTATAACTGTATGGGGTAGTATTTAGTTTTTTGAACGATAACTTACTAACCGTTATTTTTTAAAGAGATTTCTAACAATACTTTTTCTTTAGGCGTTTAGAAGCCTACTTGACAACAATAGTAATTTTTTTCACCTCAACGAAGCTAAATTTCAACAAATTTCGTTCAAATTTAAAGGAAGGTTAATGTTCCAAACCTGTGTGCCAAATCTTTTTATTTGGTTTGGGGATAGTTTGTGCTATATTTTAAGCCTTTTTATTTTTATTTTCTATATTTGTTAACAATTTTTTTATTCTCTTTAATTTAAATTTTATTTATTATTTTATTATATTGTGATTTGTATTTAAGCGTATCAATATGTAGCAGGATGTGGGGCGTGATTAAATAAAAATTCTGTACAACATAACCTGTGGATTTCCCTGTTCAAAAAATAAAGGCGACTCAAAATTCTCTTGAAAATATATTCCTTTAGAAATTACAGTTTTCCTACGCAAGCGTGTAATTCCTAAAAATAGAACGCACACCAAATTTATTACCACGGCTCGTGGACAGTAAGCAGGAGGGGAAGGGGTCATCCATCTGTCTTTATAGTCTTGTGGTAAATGACACATCAAATATTTAATATGTCTTTGAAAATGTAGTCGGCAGCCCTCTGTTATGGCGTGTGCCCCTCCTACTTCACCCCATTCTTTCCTCTTCTATTATTGTCGCCAGGAATAAGGGCAGTGCACCTCTAAGAAAACCGTGTAAAAACATTGCGTCAACTTTCTCATGTACTTGTTCACTTAATATGCAGGGTCTCTTCAAACATGGATTTATACTACGTAAACAAAAAGTATGTAATTTTGGTATAACCGAGTTTTCCTTATGTACTGTATATAGGCTATCATAGACATAAGTTGAGTAGGTTGACATATCGAAAGTTGATATATTCTCGAAACGCCGTGAATTAGTTTTTATATACACAAATGTCCGATTAAATTATATTAATAATATTTACTTGTTTTTTTATTTTATCTATTGAAGTGTTTGCTTTTTTTATGTATTTTTTTATTTAAAATTTATATTTTGTATTTGTAGTAATACTAACTTTAAATTCGTGATGTTCTTTACTTTCCTCTTCAAGTAAAATCAATTTATTTATCTAACTCTCTATCTATAAGTAAAAACAGGGAAAGAAACATATAAAAAGTAGGAAGTAAAGTGCATTTGTCATCAAATTTTAAACTGTGAAACTAAACTTTGTTTTAAACTTACTTTATCAGAGTTAAATTGAATCATTATCGATTGGAGCGCAACAAGTGTCTTATTGAAAACTTAACCCTTTCACCAACAGGTGGGTGATTCAAAGAGGGAGGACGGGAGAATTGACGCACCAGTCATGACCCTATGATTTTATTGCTAACAATGAAAGTTAAGTTTAGTTGTTTATATCTAAATTTAGATTTTTGTTACGATTTTAAAGAGTACCACACAAGAATATTTTGTATGCAGCTAATAGTCTATTCTGAAATAACTGTATAAGTGTCATTTGGTGTTTTTTTTAACTATATTGATATATTTTATTTAATTAAAATTCCTAATTCCTCACATTTTCTAAAACTATTTGTTTTATATATTTTATTAGGAAATAAAAATTAATTAATTAAAATAAAAGCGCCAACCGTGTGTTAAAACCACACGACTTCAGGTAGGCAATAGGGGCAGTTATTTTTATAAAGTCTATATATGTTTATAAAGAAGCAGCCTAGCGCCAACATATTAACTTCTTCGTCAAATAAACATACATATTCGTAATTAGAATAACTTCTAGTTTTATTTTATACCCTACACGTATTATATCCAACAATAAAATTTTTCAACTGTATAGTCCCCCCCCCCCCAACTACTCAAAGGTAATTTTTTATTAAAGTTATATTTTTAATATATGTGGGGACAATATAAAGAGTATAAATGCCAATTTTGAAATATATTTTATTTATCATCTTGTCTGTGAAAAGGGTCCTGGATTTTACCTAACCTAAATATATTACGACATAGTCTTTGAAACTTTTTATTATTGAAAATAAAGTGATTATTGTGAAGTTGTGTCATTTTATTTTCACAGTATATGAAGGTAACAATTTTCGAACTCTGTTTTTTTCTTATCTTTACGTTTTATAACAGAAAAAGTGATTTCAGACATGCCGTCCGTCCGTTGTCGTTGGTCATTTTATTTCGTACGTAAGCTGCTACAAAAATTAAGAAATGAACATTAAATTTAATATAGTGTGCTCATGTACAACTGTATTGAAATTCAGAAAAATCTAAATGAAAATGTCAAAATGTTTCTTGTTCAAATATCGTTTGTTATTCTACTTACTAACATACTGAATAGTTCCATTCTGCATGTGTTGGTACCAACTCTTTATTTCTGCCAAGAACAAATAGCGAAGTTAGTGTCAAAAATGTAATATCGGTGTAGTTAATAGATTCACAACCGAATCACCGACAAAAGCGAAGTGATATTTGACCTACCAATAAAATAAACATTCCACATAAGCCCAAAGATACGAACTTTTTGCCATTAAATTTAGAGGTATGATAGGACTGGGTAAGTACCATGATGGCCCGCATTAAATTATTTTATTTAAATTGCCCTTTCCACAAGTATTACGCAAAGTGATTATTGCGTAGATGTAAAATAAATTTACGATAAAAATAAAAGTTTGAGTGTTTTTCCCGAACAACGCAATAAACATAAAGTAAATTGATAAAATTGATCAATAAAAACGAACATAAAGACAACAAGTATACACTCGAAATATGTAGGAGAACAATGTTAAACTTTATGTCAAACTTTAAAGTTATATGTTGAAATAAAACAAGACATTAAAAGTCAAAAGTGATTATGATATTTGTAATAAAGTGGAAGCTGTAATAAAAGCAATTACGTGTCACCATTTATGTAGCTATAAGACTTACTGGTGTTACATTTTTATTTTAAATATTTGTAATAATTTTATAATCTTCTTCAACTCTCTGTGTTTGTTTAGATACAAGCTTTCGTCCTCTGTTTTAAAATTTCAGTTTTATAAAATTATTTAAATGTCAAATTAAATAACAAAAATATACTATGAATAAACACGTTTTAGCTTTTTGTTTCTTCTTTGAAGTGTGGAAGTCCAGAAAAAGACTTAATTTAAAAAAAGATTTTTCCCGATTGCATTTAAATTTTTATGAAATGTGATTATTAATTATTTAGACCAGAAAGTATAAATCATGAATTTTATGTTGGCTATTGGATTGGAAAGGATGATACAACTGAGCATCTCAGGAAGAGTGAAAGGGCGCAGAATAAATCTAAAAAATGCAATGGTCACCCCAGTATAGACTACAGTACAACGTATATGTTTTAAGATATACACAGGGTGGGCGGAAATCAGTATTAAAAATATTTCATTTTTATTTGCCCACATACAAATACAGAAAAAGTTACGTGATGGGTAAAAAATAGATGTCGATTTTTTTGGGGATATATCAGTTCTGTGATCCTCTGAGTTTAAAAATCCTGTCGGTCTATCGTCTATCACATATCCAGTTAGCTACAGTTCAAACGCATAGACCGACATTAATGAAATTTTATATGTGGCTATATTTTAACCATATCTTGAAACTTTAGTTTTCATTTTGTAGTTGTAACTCAAAATTATTAAGGGTAGTTGCCACAAGAAATGTTCTAAAAATCCGCTATAACGATTTTAATAAAATTTTCCTGAATGACCCAAACATAACGTATTGGTAACCATACGTTATATGTAAAAATCTAAAAAAATGGCCATGCGTTTGTTAAAATACGTAATTTCTCAAAATTAACTCTACCAATTTCGTTCAAACTATAGTATAATTTATGACCCAAGCCCATGTGCAAAATCACAAGTAATAAAACATTAATATTTCGGAGACGAATCAAAGGTTCATTTTTCCTTTTCTATTGACAACTACCGAAATGATATTGTCGGTGATGAATAGCATTTGTTGCTTTTTATTTGGTTTTGGGGATGGGTGAACAAAAAGTATTTCGTGAAATGTATTTTGCTATTTATTTTCTTTCTCAAATATAAAGCAGCATGAATACATTCTTCGTAGATAGGGAGTAATCTTCCTTTTCTTAGAATATATTTTTTGTGAATATATTTGGGAGATGTAATATTTGTACAGCGTATATGTTATTCATGTTTTATGGACGAACGCGTATAGGAAAGTTCGAACAATTATTGAACTTATTACAAAACAAACTTATTAAGCAGAATATCTCATAGATTGTTTGAAACATGCCAAAGATAAAATCTAAATATTGTGTAAGGAAATCGTGAAAAGGAAATTAAAGGACTAGGAAACCTTAGAAAGGAAATTTCATTAACAAACACCTTTGTGTGTACCTCAACATGGCGACGAGGTTTCGGAATAATTCTATTAGGTGGGAATTCAATTACATTATAAATACGCTGTCCTACATATAAGTCTATTACTTTCTGTGAGTTACTTTTAAACAATTATGTAAATATAACTTCAAAGTGAGTAATTAATAAATTATGGTTTTTTGAATTCAGAGAAATCGTTTCCGTGTCACTAACATCAATTCTTAAAGAATGGTCTGAAAGTTGCTTGACTTCTTTATTGATAATCATGGACACTGTAGTCCACACAAGAAAGTGTGATGGATAGAGCGAAATTGTTTTGCGACGATTTAGAAGAATCTTAATTGAACAGGTAATTCTAAATACTCGGCTACAACACCAGTCAAACATCAATTTTTAAAGAATGGTCTGAAAGTTGCTGGTATCTTTATTGATATTCAAGGACACTGCATATCTATAGTCCACGCAATAAAGCTGTGATGGATAGAGAGAAATTGTTTTACGACGATTTAGAAGAATCTGAATTTAGCAGGACATTCTAAATACTCGGCTACAACACCAGTCAAACATCATTTCTGTGAACATTAATGTTATACACATAACTAGTGATCAAAGATCAGCTAACTCAAGATATTTACAACGTCCTCTGAGGTTTCCGATAATCTCAGAGACGAACGATTTACCTCACAGTCCCCTGGAAAGATACCTCCTGAACAATTTAATTTTATTTGGTTGCCACCTTGTTGTAAAAGTTTGTGGATGTAACGAGAAACAACCACTAATTTCGTAGATAGGAAAGAATTTTTGGCCAGAAGGGGTGTTAAATAAATAGCGGGGGAGGGATTTATGTGATCATTCAAGCAAATATTTAAAGTTTGGTGTTATCTAGCACGATATTTAATACCAATAGGCTATCAGAAAATTACACAGGACTATGTATAAAAGTCGAATTTAAGGTACCATCCCGCAAAATTTACATAAAATCTTATATCTCAATACAATAAGACATTAACATAACTTAAATACATTTATCATTCCCATAATACCATAACCTAAAGAAAACAAATAAAACATGCCTTTCCAATAGTAATTACCTTCTGTAGATCATCAAGTCTCTAGTTTTTATCATTATAAGTTCCTAGTACAAAAAAGAGCACAATATATGATTTCCAAAAAGGGGAGAGGGGATATCGTTCTGGGAGCCCTTGTTCTCGGGAACAGTATGCTGTACAATTGGTTACCTGTTAACATAAAACTAACTTTCGATGATACTATCTTTGTATCTCTGAACAATTAACAATATCACAATTACCATCTGGGGTGGGTAAGACTTACAGAAATTGTAAATATTATAACCCAATTCTTAGAAGCCATCAAATATATATATCCAGAAATTTCAAATACACACAATGTAGTTTTATTAAAATCTACAATCAATGAGCATCAACTCTAACTTATCACTTTAATAAAATTTCCTTTTATGTTCAAGAAACAAATATCAAGAGATAATTATGTTATACAAGTTGGAGAAAAAAATTTGTAATATGTGATAAAATAGATATATGTTGAAAAGTAAATAAATAATACTTTACACATATTTTTTGTGGCATTACTTTTTCCTTTCATGTCAAGTTCATTTTAAATAAAGCGAAAGGAATGGCAATAACAGTCTTCTACTAAAGAATAGGCTTTCCATCTTTAAAATGTTGTCCATTATTATATATGGTCCCCCAGCTTGCTATTACAAGTTCTATCAGCAATACAGAAAGTCACCACATTCGTGATATAATTTTCTTATAGCTTGTATGTATAGAGTGATTCAGAAATCTTTGAACTCTAATTAGAAAAGAAACATTTATTTACTTTTAGTACATCACACTGTTAAAAATCATATGCTTACAAGCAAGTAAAATTTAATATTAAAAGAATACGTTATTATAGTTCTGATGCTGAAAATGTCCACCATTTTCTTTAATACACAAATTCACACAATACACTACGGAAGCTAAGAACCTATTACAATAATTTCAAAACAATACTATAGATTGGATCTTAAGAAAGATGATTACTGCAATAATGTATTTACTAATTGTAATGATGATCCGAACGATCAATGAAGACTAATTAACAAATTGACTGGAGAAAATAAACAATCCACCCCCATCAAGGAAATAGGCTGTCATGGAGAACTTGTGATAGAAAGTCAGTTTGTTGAGTATTGATTTTTCTAAAAACTATATTTTTGGTTTTCCAGTGAAGGTAACTTGTTCAAGAGCGGACATTCATTTATTATAATGACAATTGATGCTGCTGAAATTATTTTGTCTTAAAAATAAAAATAAACCTACTGGTTTTGATGAAAATAATTTATTCTTATATTATTGTATAATTTAACTTCATATAATTTTTATTTAACTGCTTCTGTTCATGCTTCTGTTCATGCTTCTTCATCTGAGATTGCAGCACCATGTTTGTCGTACACAGAGTAAAAGATTTTTTTTTTCTTTTTGTAGGCTGTAAATAATGTAGTTTATTTTATAAACTTTATTTCTAAACCCAAACATATATAACGGAGAGAGTGATTGGTGTTATTTATATCCCTACGACAACAACAGGGGTGATGCGTCACCCCACGCAGGTATATTTTTTGTTGTTGTGGTGGCAGTAGATCGCGTATGACCTTGGGGATTTTTGTATTCTTTGTTCAGTTTGGTATCTGCCGGTACGCAGGAAACTAGACTGTTTTGGTGTTTCCAAGTTGTTCAAAAAAATATCTTGGGGTGACGCGTAACCCCTGTTGTTATTCGTGTTGAGTTGATTTTCTGTGCTTATCAAAACACTTTATTTTTTTAAATTTCAAAATGGCTAATATTAATGACCCGGACTTTAGTGATATTGTGAGAGATATGCTTGAATATGACAGTGATAGTGAAAATGGTTCTTCGTATGAGGACAATACTGAACATCAATCGGAATATGATTCTTCAGAATATTCTTCAGAATCTGAACCTGAAAGCGCTGTACTTCAAGGACCTATAGTAAAAGGTAAAAATGGTTTTAGGTGGTGTCTTGTTCCTCCTCCAAGTAGCAGATCTGCGCATAGGAATATAGTTCGCATTCCTAGTGCCAGAATTAGTACCCTCAATATAACAAATGAGAAGGATGCTTTCCTTACCTTGATAGAGTTGTCTATAATTGATGCTATTGTGAATTTCACAAACCAAAACATTTCAAAATGTAGAGATAAGTTCAACACTCCTCAAAGATATATACATGACACTGATTCAGCTGAAATATTAGGCCTAATTGGTTTACTATATACAGCTGGTTTTCAAAAAGATGGCCATCTTACTGCCAGGGAAATGTGGTCTCCTTATGGGTCGTCATTTTATAAATGTGTAATGAGTCTGAACAGGTTTAGGTTTCTTATGGCTTGTCTCCGGTTCGATGATAAAGATAACAGGAATCCAGAAGACAAATTTGCTCCAATAAGGGAACTTTGGACAAAGTTCATTGATAAATGTAAATCTTCCTATGTGCCTCACACCTATGTCACGGTAGATGAACAATTACTTGCATTTCGTGGCAGATGTCCATTCAAAGTTTATATAGCTAATAAGCCAGATAAATATGGAATAAAAGTCGTAACGATGTGTGACTCTCGTACTTATTATATGATTGATGGAATCCCCTATATTGGCAAGGAACCGGGCAAAACTACTCCCAGTTATTATGTTAACAAATTAACAGAGACTATTCATGGTTCAGGTCGCAATATCACATGTGACAATTGGTTTACGTCAATTCCTCTAGCTCAACAACTGTTAAAAGACCATAATTTAACATTGGTAGGAACTTTGAGGCGTAATAAACCTGAAATACCCAAGTCATTTTTGGCTAATAAGCAAAAAACTGTGTTGACATCTCAATTCGGCTTTTCTGATAAGACCATGTTAGTTTCATTCACTCCTAAGAAAAATAAATGTATGTTACTGATTTCCACGATGCACAGTCAAACGGAAGTTAATGAACAGTCCCAAAAGCCTGAAGTTATTGAGTTTTATAACAGCACAAAGGGAGGAGTAGACACGTTTGACAAAATGGTTCATACCTATTCTGTGTCAAGAGCAACAAGACGGTGGCCACTAAGGATGTTTTATGGTATTTTAGATCAAGCAGGAGTGAATTCTTTGGTACTATTTAAGAAAGTTGCACCTTTGGATAATGTAGTAAGGAGACAATTTCTTAAAGACCTTGGTTTTCAACTAGCCAGACCACACATGGAGAAGCGATTAGAATCACAGCTTCCTAAGGAACTCAGGGCCAACATAAAAATGCTTTTAGGAATCGAAGATCCACCAGTACCACTGGACACCCCTGCCCCTGCAAAGGTAGCAAAGCAGTCAAGATGTTACATGTGTTCCCGTCAAAGAGACAGAAAAGTGAAAACTGTTTGTGCTAAATGCAAACAGCCAACATGCAATGACCACCGCAAAGAAATTTGTCATAACTGTATATAAATTGTCTAGTTTTAATTTGAAAAATTCAGATTTATTGTTTAGCATTATTATTTAATTCAATTATTATTGTTTTTATTATTTTACTCAAGTTTTACCTAAGTTTTTCTTTTCATTTTTCAGTTAAAAAAATTATAACTAATAAAATTATTTAAAATTTATATTGTCAGTTTAATCCAATTTAAAACTATCTTTCAAGGTATAAACTGTTCAAAGATTGTAATAAAATTATCCTAATATGTACAATATATTGTTGTCTTAACAAATTGGTTGTTTATTTATATGCCCATACACAAAAAAAAATTATTTTTTTTCACTAATATAAACAATGTGAGATTACATGCACTTTTCCGGAAAATAAATATTTTGGAAGGTACATACTACTACTATATTTCAATAATATTAATAATATATAGTTAAATATATGTCTAATATATTCAATAAGAAAAAAAAAAAAAAAATTACGTATAAAATATAAATTTTTTAAAACTGGGGTGATGCGCCACCCCATGTTGTTTTTCAAAGCGGTTTAGTTTGTGTTGTTATCCTAGGGATATTATTATTTTTTAAATTTTGTTATTTATACCACTTCAAACCCAAATGGTCGCTTATTGTGTCTAGGTCTTTTGTAGGTTCAAATTGAGATATCAAACAGCATGTTGCTCTTGATATTTCGGTAAGGAGGCCTCAAGTTACTAACTGAACGCTTATCTGGTTGATAAAAGTGAATCAAGTGAATTAAAACCAAACTAGCTTCACTAGGTCTTTCACAAACTTGAAAAATCATCACTAGGTCTTTCACAAGTACCCCATTAGCTTTGCCTTCGGGTTTCTGCCTCTGGGCATTTTCATTACGGTAGAAGAATGTAAATCTACTTATAGACTGATTGTTGCGGGTCACTGGAGGGAGGGCTTGTCCAGAACGGGCCATAGAATAATTACTAAGTCAACTATAGATGGCTCTGGGCTCAATATGATCTCAGATGTAATGGGTGCAGAGTATGTCTTTACCAGAACGTTTTCGGTATGTTTTCGCTCTCATGAAAAGTGGAAAGAAAACGATAATTCAGATTTAAATAAAGGCAACCTTGTCTGGTACACGGAGGGCTCTGCCGTTGACGGGAAGTTTCAGTATGGAGTGTAAACTGCTTTCAGCATAGGTCTAGGAAAGTACAGCATAATTATTTTCCAAGCCGAAGTCTCAGCAATTCTGGCCTGTGCTAACTTAGGAATAGGTAAGCGTTATACCAACGTAAACATAGTGATTTTATCCGATAATCAAGCTGATCTTAAGGCTCCTGACTCAGATAATATCTCTTCTAAGCTGGTATGGGAATGCTATCAGACTCTTAATACACTAGCTTGACACAACTCCGTAAACCGAAACTGAGTGGTCATGTGGGTATTAAGGTAATAAGCATGCTGACGAATTGGCCTAAAGAGGCGCATTGACGAGTTAGGCATTGTCAACACTGGCATGATTACTCTGACAAACGCTCGGAAAAATCTTGTCAGAAGCTTACCAAACAGGAAAAAATTATTAAAAAAACACTACTTACTGGTATTGAAACATCTGCTAAACATATCCCAGAATTAGAAAGGCTCGAAGCTAAGAGAAGGACCATAGAAACCTATTATAGAAATACGACACCCTTACTATTAAAAAAAAAGTTTAATACTTGATGTAGAAGAAGAAGAAGAAAAAGAAGAAGTACATGTTACTTAAATATATATGTAAATAAAACACGAAGGACCACAGACAGAGAGGAAAGGAGGTCTTTCCATTATCTTGACCAAGGCCTAATTAGATATATTGGGGTTTCATCCCCCAAATTTTGGATATAAAGAGGATAGATAAGTTTAAAAATTATTCGGTAAACCGAAATTGGTTTACTACCATTTGGGGTAACCCCCAAAAAAATTTCGGAAATAAGTTAAGATATAAAAGTAAATGTGCTATATTGGCTATCAATGTGGTCAAAATCCAAATTAACGAAATGTAGTGGAAATACATATTCAAATTCTTAACATATACAAAGATTTTATTAACAGTTTTTCTTATAATATTGACTCAAGACTTTTCCCTCACCCTATATAGAGTGTATAAAAGTACGCCTATATAATTCATTTAACGATAAAATTCTACATCGGTCTAATTGGGTTTTTGAAACTGAAATGTTTCAGATACTTCAGCGGGGAAATGAATTTGGTGTAAAAATGTTCTTGAAAGAAAACACATTATATGGCAGCAACACATCAATTATTTTGTATTAAATGTGATCAAACAACGAGATGGACGTGGGCGACTCTTTCTCTGTTCACCCTTTTAAAACTGCTTACAGTTTATTTCATCTCTTTCTCTGGTCCAGTAGTACTGTAAATAGAAATAATACTAATTGACTTGTCTTCAATGGAGAAGATTTCATTAATTTGAAGTATAAATGGTTTTCCAGCGACTATGATAAAGATTTCCGTTAATTTTATTAACGTCCTAATGAAGTAAGTCAATTGATTTAATTGACCCGAAATGAAGTGTCAGTTTTAACTCGAACATTTGACCATTTCTTTTGTATATTTGTTTATGTCAGTGTTTATTTAAGTCTGTGACTTCCGTTATAATTATAATTTTCTTGAACTAGAACGATGTATAAACAAAGTTATAAATGATATTTGATACTAATTAGAATGAAGTACCCATAGTACCTACTCAAAATGTAATGCCCAAAAGTTTGTTTCTTGACGGTGTAGAAAATGTGAAATTATATTTGTAGGTCAAGGGGGTCTTATCCAGTAGTGTATTATATCATCACTCGCTACGCTTGTTTTGCTGACTCAATTCTGCCGCATCTCGTAACAATACGAATATCTTGTATTCTGATAAGGGGGTTTAATAAAATGTAAAATGATGAGGTTACATGTAGAATGAAATCTGAAAATTCATATCTATTATAGTGTGTTACAAGTTTCATAGTACGAGAGATATGAATAAAAACTGTTTAAATGATCGCCATTCTTACATTTTCAATTAAATAATCTTAATTTTAATTGGTGTCTGTACGAATAATAAGTCCTATTTAACAAAATTCACGCTCCTTTCTTAATTTATGTAGCCGCTATCTTGCTTACTTTCAGACGCGTATTATGGTGTCAGAAATAAATTTTTGGTTTAATGAGGCCTTGAAACGTGAAGATCAGTCAAAAAACGGATGTTGAAATTTTTGTGATTACCAAAATTAGCCTGTAAGTAATATGAAACATTCTCTCTTACTACTTTCCCATGTTACGTAACAATTCAAGTAATCTCAATGATTGTTCAATAAACATTGTACAGTTCTGAAGCAATAAGTTTTTAAACAATATACAGAGAAACGTTCATATATCTAATATTAATTAGAATTGTTAAAGCAAATTACATAATAGACTATCGATGTAACGATTTTCTTCTACTGAAGTTCTACAGGTGACCTTTGGTTTTCCCAAATATTCCCTTCCAGTTTCTTCTCTCCTCAGCAACGCTCTGGCAGTTCCGCACACCCAAAATACTCTAGTCTCTCTCCATCACTTTCGTGCCACTCCTCTCTTCCTTCAGCCATCCTGTATTTCCAACAAAATCTGTTTAGGCAATCTCTCCTGTCGCATCCTCCCCACCTGACCAAGCAAACACAACCACCTAACCTTCACAATCATCTTCGCACCTTGTTTCTTCATTCTTTAGCATGCTATTTCCACATTTATCATGGTTCTCTACACAAATACACCGGCCCATTGATTTTTCAAAAACGCGTAGCGCATTAGCATTGTCTGCTGTAATTTTCAATTAAGTTGTCCAGATTTGATTTAAAAATTTCAAGATGGCAAAGTACAACATCACCAACAATAATCTTGTTGATTTCTTTAGACATCTAATTCATAAATTAGACATGCAAAGTTACTTCACCTCTAAATTTAAAACACCCTAAATTAATAATAATAGCAATTTTATTAGATTATTATTTTGATCAGTTTTTATATAATAAACATAGGTAGTACAAAAAACAAATTTGGTCACGAGGTTTCTTAAACACGAGAAGAGTTTCATTTTTCCCTCACGGATCATTACACTCAGGTAGTTCTCAAACGACTTTCTAATGAACTATTCTAAATTGATTTTTTCTTCATAATTTCAAAGACTTACCATTTAGGGTTATTATGGGCATCCAATATTACAAATATGGGGTTAAAACGCTAAACTAATTTTTTTAGGTATTTATACATTTGCTCGAAAACGCTTCTTTTTCTGTCTGTAGTTATGCTCGTATCCTGTTTTTTTTCTAAATATATTTATCATTTTGGAAATGGTGAGCCGAGTTATCCTATATACATTGTGTGTTACGTTTTGCAATATATACAGAAAAACCAAGGTTTTATTTTACACATTTTCAAAAACGTGGCATTATAAATATAGTGTAAAAATAATTACACATGAAAAAATATATTGACTTTTATATGGCTCTAGTCAGTTGTTAATATTTTTTTTTAATGATTACTTGTTCAGAATTTAGTAATTTTAGTAATTTTATTTTTTATTATTGGGTGACTTACACGTTAGATCTTATGAATTAGGGCGTAGATTCTAAGGCAAAAATTGAAAAATATCTTGTTTCTGTCCTAATCTTGGCCTGTAAAACAAATAATACGTTTATATAAAATTATCAATCGATATTTTTATATTTCTAAATTTTTTTCCTCTGAATATTCTCCCTAATACAAATCTTGCTTTTAAAATAAAACATTTGTTATGAAAAAGCAGAAAAAAAACAACGAACAGTAAGATTTTTCGGACATGTTTTCCATAGAAATTGGTTTTTGGTATATATATATATTTAGTAGAGTGGACTTATCCCCGAAATATAACACACACACTCCGTATAGTGTTGTAGTTATAAATAAAATAGAATAGTTAGAAAATAAAGTCTTCTTCGATTCGTACAATTCATTTATATGGGTGTATGTAAACAAAATAAGAGAGGAAGGTACGACTTGGGGATTACTACAAAAATGTAAATTACAAGTTTCCAAATTTTATTGTTCTCATTTAAAACCTGTGCCCGTCCTGTTACGGAAGTCAAAGTTTTGTCTACGGCCAACACAAACATTTTGTTTTCCTCCAGGATTTACATAACCGTCTCCCTTACTATTTGAAATGGTAAGTGTTGCGCATATTTTTCCACGGAAGCTTACGTAATGCTGTCACGTAACGTTTAGAATCCTACACAAATATTTATCTTCATTTGATTTAAGTTGGAACTATATTAAACTTATACAGAGCGAAGCAAACTATCGAACTTAACTCGGAATAAGTTTCTTTACAACTAGCCCGATCGATGTTTAGATCTTAAAATATTACATCGCGTTTAAAAGTAGCGTCCAATCAAAAGAGTTGAATTCACGTTTCTAAGGCAAGGGAACGAATGTTAGACCAATATATCGCGTACTCCAAAATACTAAAATACGAGACATAACGAGCAGTCTTAACAATAAAGAAATTATTGAAAAATGTAATTTAATATGGTTTCTCAAACTTTATCACTGACAGTTTTTATCTTATACATGTTAATTTTTATATGTTCATATTAATATCAGTAGAAAGAAAATAGTGGCTCAGAAATGATTGGCGAAAAAAAGACTACTGAGTGCTATTGGATTAATCAAATACAACTTACGATTAGGATGAGTGTATGGCAAAAGTCAAAAACCTATTTACATAGAAAATATTTTGAAAATATCATATTTTTATAAACAGTATATTTATTTAACAGTAGGTTCCGTCCAGAAGTTTCATAATGACGATTTATTATTATTAGGAAAGTTTACAAACGGTGATAGGACCCTAATTGCCGATCACAAATAAACTCGATCCTGACACTTAGTAATCCAGTTTTGAATAATCCTATACAAAATATTAAATCCTTTTTTACGTCGACCAAGTAGTGGAAACGTGAACGTCCCAAGGGTGTTTCCTGCTTGTATTTCCTGCTTGTATTATATTCAATTCAAACGTGAATCCCGTAGTTTTATATGGAAAGGTAACATGAAAAACACCTTAAAACTTGCATAAATAAATTGTCCATAATATCTGGCCAGTCCAGACTAGACACAAATAACTATAGCAATCGATATTTAAATACGCAGCGTAAATGAGAGTGGTTTCGACACCCTAAGAAGACCTGATACACAGCAAGAATGGCTCCGGAGTGGAGTTGAATTAGAGGGCCTCTCAGAACAACCTAGAGATGGCATATTTTAGAAAACAGTTTTTCTTTTTTAAAGACGTAAAATTTCACGGTCGTCATCGTCTTAAATAAATAAAACATAACATAAAAACTCCTAAAACTCTATAGCGTCAGGGTCAAAAAAGAGCAAGGAGTCGGTTAAGAGAGACAAAGAAAGATTAAAAGGTTTAAATACTGGCTAGGTTTACAACCTTACATTTTATTGTACGAAGTGATTTTATATTTTTTAAATCGCACCTCTGTAATTGTTATATAAAAAAAAAACCACCCTAGGAAAGAGTGAACATGACATAAAAATATATTCCAAAGAAATTAAATAAATATAAAATAAGTAAAGATATCCAATCCATTTCTTAGTGTGTTCGTTTCACTCATAACCAAATAAAATTGTATTCAGTGTTACCATAATGTCCCATGAGCCCCTGTCTATTTTAATATATCTGTTCATGTAGGATGGTGGTGGTAAACATAAAACAGAAGAAACGTATTAATTGATACAAAAACAAACAAAAATTGTCAAAAAACAGTTTGAAAATGGTAGTGCGAGGGAAGCAGATCTGGAAGGCCTTCAACATCAACCACTGGAGAATTTTAATATATCCAGGCTATGTTTGAGTATAGGCCCAAAGACGACTGTAGATAACCTTATCAGGTGCACAGTTTGGAGAAAAACTTTCAAATGCTAACCTGTGAAACCAAATTATGTACAACAAATGTTTGATAATGACAGTGACATCCGGGTGGAGTTTTGTGAAGCAATATTGGTATGGAAGGAAGAATATCCATATCGTCATTTTACGCTCAAAAGAGGCTGTCTTCCATTTTTAAGGTTTGTGGATAGACACAATTGTCACTACTGGGTCGGTAGGAGAGAAGCCGAGGACAATTTTGTATGGAGTTGATACAAACAAGGACTAAATTTACAGTATAGTTGGGTTTACGATAGATCGATATTATACCCAGTTTATTCTTAATGATACCATGCATTGTAACAGATATTTGAATGTACCACAAAAAATTGTGTGGCCTAAAGTTTCAGTACCCTAATTACTTTTTTTTTCAAGACGGGGAGATGCCACACTATGCACTAATTAATTGTTCGAGATGGCATTATGAGAAGTGGATTTCCAAATGGTGACCTAACTTAAGTGGTCTGCCCGAAGCCCCGATTTGAAACCGTGTAATTGCTTTGCCATAATGGGAAGAAAGTTTACAGAAGAAAGCAGAAAACATTTCAAAATTTGGAGCTTGCGATAAGATTTACGTTCTTTTAGATTTTGTTTTGAAATATGTTGAAAACGTTGATAAATGATTTAGAAAATGGATTCCCAATGCTGGTGAATATGTTGAGGTCTGATTTTTCATAAAATAAATGGTACTTACCAATCTTTAATAAAAATGTCCTATTATTTGTTTTTCAAACATCTATGAACGTTTTGAAATTCTCACATCAAAATAAGAAATGACTTTTCAGCCATTCTGTGTATATAACACAAATTATACTTATTAAATTAGTCCACATAGAATAATCTTCTGTTAGCGGAGACTAGTGCATAATTACATATTATTATTATTATTTTATTTTAAATATATATATATATATATATATATAGCCTATATATATAAACAAAAGCAATGATAGAAAAAATATTTTACAAGGTGTTTAAAAAATAAATGATTTCAGAAAACAAAACTTATTAATGCAAATACACACATACAAATATATATTTCCAAAATTAATTTAACTAAATTGAGAAGACAAGACTTCCCAAAAATCTGATTAATCCAAAATGTGATAATTAATTCTTAAATTAAAATATATGGTAATACATATATACATTTTTCTTTAAATTATAGGGGAAAAAAACTATTGTTATATATAAACAGAATAGACAATAATCTCTAAAGTTAGTTTCCCCTTAGGGGCTCACTGTAGTGAATACGGGCTTGGCAATCCCGAGGGTCCCAACTATCTACACCCTTTTCATAGTCTTGGGTTAGAACCCTCTTTTTAATCTTTCCTATCAAGTATTTGTTGAGGAACTTTTGTTCTTTTCCGGTATCAACGATATTAGAGTATTCGAGAGTTAGGGATAAAATTAAGATCGATAAATTGTTCGCTTTTAAACAAGAAGGAAAATGTACTCTACAAGGATAAGATAATGAACCCATGTGTATTCCCACGACCGCAACGCTTGTACCAAGAATTTGAGTTTTGACATCTACCGCCAGAGATAAAAATCGCGGTATCTACAGGTAAGGATAACGTACAGTTTGAACATAAATGATTTTATTATTAGAGTAAAGAAACAATTCGCCGAACTAAATGTTACGTCTTAACAATGAAGACGTTATTAATTCCTGTTTCGTGTGCTTTTATGTGGAATGAAATTATAATTTATCATTATTAGTTTTTTTGTATTTTATGTTCATCAATTAATACAATATTCTTTTAAAAACTCTTACTTAGTGTAAATGAAGTCTTGAATACTCCTCTAGAGAACTATAATTAATGTAAACTTTAAAGTGGTGTTGTTTAAAGTTAGAGTACATTAATTTTAACATGATTTTTTAAATTTTTTAGGAGCCATCTTGAAACCTCCATTCTGAAACAATCTTTAAAAAATTTTAATGGGAAAGTGGCCATATAAAACATTGTTTTTATGTTCTAAAAACATTGATGTATTAAATTTTTAATTCCCTTTTTTATGCTCACGATATTATCCATTTGATCGGGTCATTTCCACTTGGAGAAAATAAGACAAATTTTGGATACAGTTTAATCTTAAAAATTGAAGAGAGAAACGAATTTTTCTAGATATAAATCATTTAATATAACAAATTCGCCAATGTGAACCCTAGAATCATAATATCAACACAAACTGGAATATTATGATTAAAACAGTTTAAATTACTACTGTTCAAACTGATGTCCTTGTAAAGTTTGGTAAATACCTAAACAATTAATTGTAAAATGCATCCACTACTCGTAACAACACTCTGATGGTTAATGGCGAGAATCTCTTGTCTGATCCTTTCTTTCAAGTCTTCAATCCTGGTACTTAATCTATTTACTCCTCGTCTACCTAACCATCGACCATGAAACATTTGATTAAGATACCTGCGAACATCCTGTTGATAGTGAGATGGAGGCAATTTCATTGTCTACAGCTTATAAAAGTAAATCGTTATCAATAATGATTATTTAAATTATACTGTTTCATTCTTAAATTTTTCATATTTTCTTCAAAGTGCAAACAATTCGATCAATGGATAATATCATGAAATTTAAATGGGGGATTAAAAGACGAATTGCGGCAATGTTTTATAACATAAAAGTAATGTAAATGATGTGACTCCTATCCTATTTATAATCTTAAAGTTAGTTTCAGAATGACAGTTTAAAGATGGCCACCAAAACAAGTGATAAGCATTAAGACTATTCCTAACAATATTTACGGTTTTGTTTTGTGCTAAAAAGTCTGTTTTATGCTTGGCTTTTATTATATTTTCGTATAAAAAATCAAAAAAATTAGATCATTTAACTTAATGTTGATTCTTAGTATATCTCTGTTCGTCACATTATTAACTTGATGGTTTTGAATTAATTACTTTGAAATAATATAGCAACGTATTTAATATTGTTGCCCCTCTTTACTGAAGAAATATTGGTTTTTCGGGAACTTAAATATGTAAATTAATAAAATAGTGGGACTTATCAATTTTCATTTCAAACTTCCATCTAAGGAAATAACTTTTATAATGGACATAGAAACGATCTCACAATTCATCTGGGATTATTGAATCTGTTTGTTGTACCTGGTAGAGATTATATTTTATAAGGTCAAGAGATACACTGCTGATCAGTTAATCTTCAATTAAATTTCAGACCAATTACTTAAAGGCAATTTCACAACCACAAATCCTCGTGTACTTCCCGAGGTAGGTAACTCAAAATAAACACAAAACATAAGTTGAATATAAATAAAGAAATATCTCACAACGCGTTTCAACGACAATATCGCCATCTATATGAACTACAATAATCAAACTGTAACTAACTGAAGTAATATTTGACATAACTAACTGAAGTTGAAAGAGTTATTAATCGTATTATTTGTGAAAAATTGTGTTCAAGTTTTATTTTATTTTCAAAAATCTCAGAAGTCAAGTTCACTATTTATTTATACTTGGGTAAAATACTTATACTTTATAAAATATTTAAAATGTGGAAAAATCTAAATTGAGAAAGTAATCGTGAAAACATTTTTTATCAATAATTCTTGAACCGGCATTTTTGGAACATGTTAACCAATATATTCTTTTTGATATCTTAGACATGACACTAGAAATTATATGTTCAAAATCATTGACACTTTTTTTCTTCCTTCATTAATTCATGTTATACCTAATAGACTATTCTGATCTATTTTTAAAGTTAATAATTGTGAATAATTGTAAGTTATCCGAATAAATTTTTTAAATGATTTTAAAGCTTTGTATTTTATAAAGAAGAAAACAATAAAGCATTTTACTTGTTGTATTCGTTTTCATTTAACAACTTTGGCAGTATACGGGGATTTGTGAAAAAAGGACAATTTGCTTTAGTTATTTAGTTAAAGACTAGCTGATCACTATTTATCACTTGACGTAATCTCTAGCAGATACTACCAACAACAGATTCAGTGTCCCAAATTATTTCTTCAAAAATTACTATGTCCATCATTATCTAATTACATTACTTGACAGGAAGGTTGAGATGACCTCATATTTCATCATATAGGTTTTCTATTTATTTATTTAAATATTTAATAAATAATAATTAGTATTTTAATTTTTTTAAAAGAAATACACGTTTTTAGTAATTTTTAAATCAATTAAGCAGTCTAGAAATCAAGTTAAGCTAGTTGTTTCAAAAAGAAAGACATTTTTTTCAAGTGAAGCCTATAAAGTCCAGAACAAAAAGTATTGGTCGCATTCCTCCAAAGATTTTTCTTGAGTGACGAGTAAAAAAAAAAAAAAAAAAAAAAATCAGTCTTTATATTGTTTTAATATTTGTATGACTTTATTTAGAATAAGACTTCCTGCCTACCCGATTTCAATAGCATTATAAGCCACAAACATGTAGGCGAACTGATGTGACATTGTACACCTTAAGATATATTTCCTTAATAAGGAACCTTGCCAGATTTCTATGCATTTAAAATCAGGATAATAACTTCAAGGCCTAAAACAATATAAAGGATAACATTAATTCCAGTAACCTTACGACATATTTTAATTAATTTTAACATTTATATTCTAGGTATTTGCATAAATTTTAGTCATATACTTACGTTTTTGAAGTGAATATTCACCTTATGATTTCGATTATATAAACACTTAAAATATTCAATTATTATTTTATAGTTTGGATTCATATTTTTTTGCTAAAAATTATCTTTGTTTTTTCTTTTCTTTTTTTTCTCTTTTTTTTTTTTTTTTAAGACGGCGCAACAATTGTATACCGTGTAAGTAAAGTAGGGGCTAAAGTTTGGGAAATTACTCTAGAAAAACAAAACTTGAAGGTAAAAAAAATCTTGTTTAGCAATTAAAAGCATTAAATATTTTGTAAAATTAATGGTTTCCCAGATATTTTACATAGAACGTTTTAAATGAACGCCATTTTTAATGGTTAAATACAAGAACAAGATTTTGTTATTAAAATGCTGAATGTAAAGTATTTGTGTTTTTTATTTAATTAGATGTTTCGGACGAAGTTGTGCTTTATTTTCAATAATAAGACTACTTATAATATCCTTAATTGTCTGTTTAAACTTGTTTACACATAATGTGATAGTTTTTCTAAAGAATTTGGTTGTTTTTTACATCCCTTGCATAGCTTTTAGTATCCATTTTAAAAAAAAATTTCTGTTCGGATTAAACGGGTTTTCGGACCGACGGGATTCGGATTAGCGAGGTTCTACTGTATTTAAAGGAGGACCTAAAATAGCTTTGCTTGCGCTATAAACACGTTCTCAACCTAGATTGTATTTTTAAAGCTTTTATTGACGGCGGTCAAGGTTGATTTTTTACTGCCATTATTTCGTAACTTGCGATTGTACACAAGGACTATTATATCATTAATTTTCTCAATTTCAAATTAAGACGAAATTAGTGAAACCGATTTTGAGAAATTAAGCCCCACGGCCGTAATTCGGATAAAATAGTAATTTTACGGTACTTTATTAATTTATATCCAGAACAAAGTCATCGATTTTTTTAACCATCCATGACTCTCTCCCATACTACAGTTATGTGAGAAAGTAATAGTAACGTAAGAATTTGTTTAAGATAAAAAAGTGTGCAGACATTTAGATAAAAGACAGAACATACAAAATCAAGAAAATATTTAATAGATAAATATTCCCACGTCACCCGATGTATTGATTCCTGTATCGCGTTTCTGTTCTTCCAGGTCAAAACATTTTCATTAATATCTTCTATTGAAAGAAAGAATGTTGCGCATTGAAACTTGTTTGTTTAAATTGAAAGTATAGAGATGGATTTCTCAATAGAAATTCTAGCGGTTGAGACCCTCGGGGGCTCACTTTATTGAGTACGGGTTTGACGATACCGAGGGACCTAGCTGGATTTACAACTTTATTTTGTCATTTTTGGTTAGATTTCATCTTTCCTATCAAGTCTCCCTTGACCAACTCTTGTTCATGGGCGAGATGTCTCTATTTTATTCTTTCTATGTTAAGGTCATGATGACGTTTAAATTAATATTGGATTCAAGATGGTGGACATTAGCTAGGTTTATTTTTTTAATGTTAATTTTATCCTTTCTTACGACCTTGGCGCTATTAGAGTATTCCAGGAATAATGGTATTTATTTTAAGCTTTCTTCTATTTTTAGTATAAGGCGATGGACGACCAAGAAGTTTACCGCTTTTAAACAATTACAAAACTATCCAGCTGTTTGGATATCTCTTATATGTCAATATAGAACATGAAATGTCAACTGATCCTATCATTGTAGTAGTTCGACACTAATTTCGGATCACTGTACAGTATAATATGTGTTTGGCAGTGCGCTGCGCGCTTGCGTGTTTTTAGTAAACGACTCAGTGGTTGCAAAATTGTAGCCGTAATTTGAATAATTATTATCTTGGTTGTAAAAATCACTGGACAATTTTGATCATCAGAAATATTTGTGCATAATTGTTAAAATGGTGGCAATTTTTAAATTAAAAAATATATATTTTAGAAGATAATAGTTTGACCTTTCGTCGCACAAATTTCCACAATCGTTTGATTTGTTTTAAATCCTCATCTTTTGACAGAGTAATCTAATAAGACAGTTTTACTAAAACAAAGTTGTTTGAAAATATAACCTCAACAATCTAAAACAGTTTCTGAAATAATTTAGATAACAAATCTGGCACTACGTTATCTATCAACGTCATCGCGGTGTCGTATAACGAGTTACATCGGAAGTTAAGTTTGTCATTCAATAAATCACTTTTTCGTCATATTGCTTCAAAACAGCTGTTTTCTATACATGCATTGAGATGATAAAGTTGTTCTTTTTAGTCCTAGGACCTGAAAACAATAACCGAGGTCGAAGTCATCAGCTGTTACTTCGTTTATACGAATTAATTAACGATTGTAAAGCATCTATAAAAAACAACCGATACTCTCGATTGTAAATAACCGTTAAAACAGCTGTTACCATCTATTTGAAGGTAAATGGGTTATAAAATTTTAGTTTTTTTGAAATTGTTTTCTTATATTGTTTGCAGTATAACGAAAAATATAGTTCATCACTAGGACCAAAAGAATCTTTTCGATCCTCGCTCATTTTTTTGAGCTTGTATCGAAAAGCTTCACTTTTGATCCTAGTGATGAAATATACTATTATTATCTTTCAAAGCTTTATAAATTTATAAACTCCTCAATGGCATACATGTATCTGACTTTCTTACATATATGTGTTCTTGAACCGTTGGTGTACACCTGTCGCGCATTTGAGTGTTATTTGTTTATTGTATGTTGTGTACGTTTTGTAGTGTTTTAATGTTTTAATGACCTCTCAGGAGCGAGTCTGAAGATGGAACATACGTTCTGAAACGCGTTATCTATGTTACAAAATAAGCGACAAGACAGAGTAAGTATTAGATAACTTAGATTAAAACTTCAAGTAATAAATTGTGTCGTTAATTAAGCAAAAATTCGAATTATCGCGGTATTAAGTTGCCGGCCGTGATTTATTTGTCATGTGCAAGCCGAGGGTCCTTGCGAGGAGTGTAAAGAATAAGCAACTATATTAAGTCATTAAGTGCAGTAAGTCCATAAGACTATTGGATCAGTAAGTGCTCGGGATTATTATCTGTAATTGTATCAGAGATAGCTATGACCGACAATGGTTACGCTATCTCGAAAGGAGACCACTTTCCCTTTACCGAACTCTTAATACGTAAGTAACCACTAGATTAGTAATTTAGATGTAATTATTAATTGTTAAAACTCATTGTGAACTGGGATTGGGTATCAGAGACCTGAAGTGTTTATTGGAATAATGGCTAATATAATTAGAGCCCCACACGCTTACCGAACCATAAGTTCGACAATTATTTTGCATAATCATAAATCTATAATACGTCACGTCCCATAACTGTAACCAACCATCACAGAATGATAAAACTGCAGACTTCAGTTTCTGTTTTTAAGTGCGTATACATCAGCACATTACTCTATTTGTTTTTTAAGAATGAGTTAACATTTAAATACTCATGTCAAAATAAAAAATTGAAACTAAGAGTTTTAAAACACATAAGAGTTTCATCATTATGAAAATTCTAAAAAAGTACAATATTTTTATAATTTATTCAGACATTTGCCATCAGGAACTCATGGAAGAAAGCCACGGTTAAAACAAACACTTTGTACAAACCACAAGTCGATAGAAATGCATGCTAACACAAGAAATATCAAACACCAAATTGAACCAACATTAGTCAACAGAGTAAAAGCGTGAAACAAGGTAGTTGTGAACAACCTTTATTTCTTCTTTCAGGAGTTCAGCACCATGACCTTGTTCTCACTTCTTGCAAAGAATTAACCAGACGAAATTTCTAATTTTTAATTAATTGAATTAGCTTTAACACTGTATTCCTTTATTACGTTACTGGTTTTAGTTTGTAACATAATGTTGGCTCCCTTGATAACAATAATTGATCCACCGTCTTGAAACGTAATAATTTTTGTAAATACAAATAATGAAACATGTTCGGATAAATTACAACAGTAATATTAATAATCCTTTATTTAAAGTAGTAATCATTTTTAAACTAGAGAAAAAAATTTGTTTGAAATTAGGTTTTGTAACTTTTATATTAAGTTTAACTTTAAAATTTGAATATAATTTTGTGTAAGTAAATTTAAGTATCAATATAGTGTTTATAAATTCTTTTTTCTTTAACAAGATTGGAAGTATACGAATTGTTTTACTTTTCAGATAATTTCCCTCTAATGAATTCAGTTATTACATAGTTTTAATCAACGAAATACCATTTAATGTGCACTGATCCTGCACACAAAATACAATTTATTTTTAACCGTGTTTAACGTTGAAATAATTTTACAGATTTGTATGAAATATTCTATGGAATTGTAAAGTTGTTTTAATGGGAAAAATAGTCGCCGTCTCTCCAAAAATATTAATTCATGAGTTATCGGTGTAAAACCAAAAGATCGATCATGGGTCTGTTATAAAACATTTAGCACCCAATTAAATAAAAAAAAAAAAATTCAAAGATGGCAACCATTGTTAATTTTCACTGACCATTCGTTTTGATTCATTCCCCTATTTCTCTTAGTAAAACGTTATTTACAGAAAAATAGTAATTTATGCAGTTTAGATTGTGAGTCTTAATCATAAAATTAGTTGGACTGTTTTATTTATTCATGAAGATTTCCGCCTTTATTTCGTTTAATTTAAAGTCAGTTGACCGAGGGATTTTAGAAATGAAAACCCACACAGCGATGAAAAGTTTTATAGGATAAGGGGAGGTTTTCAGAAATCCTAACCTTAAAAAATACGACTGTAATAACGAGTTTAACTTTCCCATATACAATGTGTGCCATGTAAACATTGAAAAAAAGTAATCTCTGTGAAATTTGTTGGTAATTTGTAAATGTATAATAACAATTCATAACAATAATTTGCTTAATTCCTTAACAATAGAGTTCCTTAAAACTAATGACAGTTTAAAAACAAATGATGACGTCAAAAATGGAACTTACTCAGCCCTATCATACAATGTAATTCATGCAGATCCTCTAAATGTAAAGCCTAAAATTTGACTTCATAAGCCGTGTTAGAAATGTTAATTCTATTGGTAGATGAAGGGTTTGTTTAACAACACATATGAACTGTATAATGATATATATATATATATATATATATATATATATATATATATCACTACTCTCTTGATTTTAACTTCCTAACGAGGCTCTTGTATGTATACGCTTCGCTCGTGTAGGTGACAGTCCTGGAGATATCTCTAAACTATCCGATTATTACATTTTATTAGAGGATTAGGGTGCGAAATTACAATTTTGACAATAACCTATTTATCATTGTAAAGAGTGGCGTGGTAACCATTAAATGGAGAATTGAAATCCACAATATTTTTTATAACTTAATGTGTTATAAGTTTAGTAAATTACAAACAAGCAAGACATTTTTTGACATTTTCAATTACATTTATTTAACATTCAATATACGAATACACTATAGTCCCTTATAATAAATCGAATGATCCTATTTCATATTCTCGACAATTATCGTCCTTACGTACAGAAAACAAAGACTACGTACGGATGGCAAATCAAAAATCACTTTTTCGTTTTTTTTGAAGGCTTGAAACGTGAAGTTCAGTACAAAAAGGAAAAGATAATGTTTTGCGATTACAAAATTTACTCTATACTTTATACATCGTAGTTAATTGAAATTATGTTTAAAAAGACTATTTATAGTGTTTTTTTAATATCTATTTTTAAACGCTAACTTTCATTTTTTAATTATGTAGTTCTAAACGTTTAAATTTTATTAAAAAATAAACGATATCAGTAAAGTATGCAAATTAGGTCTTTTAACACTTGACCGTAATGAATTTACCGATATCTTCTGACGAAGTATTTTGTGTAAAGGACGACTGTACATTTTGTATGGATCCTTACAGGATAAATTTCAGCATTTTAAAAACAAAATTGTCAGAACCGATTTTTAAATATTGGAATTATTAGTTTTGGTATTATGGCAGCTACCCATAAATTTTGACTTATAGAATTAATATTTGTGAGAGGTGACAAAAGATTACCAACATATAAAATTTAATCAAAAACACTCCACACGCGTTATTTCTTGAGTTCAGGGAACTTGAAAGCTCTGACGTTGGTTGTTTGCCGTAACACAATATTTCTATATTTAGTTTATAAGATGAAGAAATATAACCAATTTCTTTATTTTCGAAAACAGATAAATAAAATTATTGTTTTGTGGCGTAGAAGCTACTATGTTTAAATGGGCTGACCTAGTTTCAACAGGTATTCCTGGAATAAGCTTTAAAATGGAGACAAATTAGTTATAATTTTATCCGTTTAAAAATACAATTGTCATGATTAAAATGAAAGTTCATGTAAATAAATAAATAATGTATTTAAATATAGTTTCAAAATAAAATTAAAAACGTTTAAAATTTTTCTAGAATATTTATGTTTTATAAGACAAAATTAATAATTTTATTAGAAGAGGTGGAAACCTATAGTTAGGAATTTTTAATTAAAAAAAGAACCAGGTGAATATAACTTAGACGATAAAAATTGAATCGAATTTATTTTAAATGATTTTTTGTTTTATTTTTTCATATATACAATTTGAAAGTTATATGATAGGTTAAAAATCTATGTCCAGTTTACTGTGGATAATTCTAAATTAATTTTTAGAATGATGTCTGTATCGTGTGTGCAATGCTCTTCAGCCCAAATGTTTGAACAGATTATAATTAAGTTTGGTTTCTATGGACATAGTTTGCTTACTTCTCAGGACCTCTCAATGTTTTATAACTCAAAATTTGGGTTACTACCATAAGAAAAAACAGAAAATTATTATTTTCTTAAAAAGGATTATAACGAAATAATTGTTCCTACGCGTAACTTTTAACGACTTTCTCTAACAACATATTGGTTGCAATATCTCTGAAAACGTAAAGTTACCATCTCTCAGACAGTTCTTGAGTTATTTGTTTAAAAAAAACTAATACAAAAAACTCGCTCAGTATGTTCTACCGATTTTATTTAAATTGTAGTGAAATGCGAACATTTATAACCCAAACATATGTGAAAAATCATAAATATGTATATAGTTGGGATATATAGTTTAGTGGCACCTGAGGTAAAAAATTTGTTTTTTTCAATGATGATTTCTGTCATGTGAACTACTACAGCCCAGGTGAAAGAAATTAACATGTTTTTTAGACATAGTCTATCCGCATCTCGAGGCGATTTTATCTCTTTTTTCGATGACAGAGATGTTATTGGTGGCTAACAAAAGACAGAAATTCCCATTTTAAAAGAAATTAGGTGTAATGATTTTGCTAAAATGTACCCAAATATCCCCCCGCTAATAATGCAGGTTCCGTTGTGAGGCTGTTTTAAATGAGTTAATTTCTCAAAATCATCTCTTAATATTTCGTAAATTTTGTAACATGTGAATATTAATGACCCGAATCGAAAGAAAAAGAAAATCCATTTTCAGGAATAATTTGCTAACAAATTGGAAATGAACCTTAACCAAGTCAATTAAAACTCAATTTAAATCAAATGCAATTTTTACACTTATGAAAAGTTGATGAGACATAAGAAGCATAGTTGATACTTTATTTAAATATATTAATACGTTTCCAATTATATTTTTGAAATTTACAAAAAGTAGATAAAATGAAACATCTCAAAATAAAAAAAAGCTTTATTAGCAGCATCCACTTATGCCAAAACCAATTTTAAATAAAATATATTATTGAGTACGTTAATAATCAGAATATTAGTTGAGTGTAGCAAGTAAGTGCTTTAATTCTTAATAGACTACGATTGAAAATAAATGGTGCAAAATATTGTTCTAACTTTATTACCAAAATTAAACAAAAATATTTCGACAAAATTGCCAGTTGGGTATTTGTCAGCCGAAAATGGAAAAATAAACATGGGACACCGTGTCTTTCAAGGAATATTTATTTAATAAAAAACTTGCTTTGCTCCTGTCATAATTGCGTCTTAAAAAGTATTTAATTGAAATCGATTTTTAGTGACGGTGTTAAAGATTTATTTAAACAAAGATAATCCCAGAACCATATATTGTGTGATGTGCAATAATTTAGTAGACGTGTGTGAGTCTTTAATCTTCACATTTCACTAAAATTTCAATAAAATCAGAATAGTAAATTTTGAAAAATTAATCTTTTATAAAAATTCAATGATTGATTTTTTGTTGTTTCTTTCCGGTGTCTTATGAAACGGTCATTCGGGAGATAGATTTTGTTTGGGTATTTAGACGCTATACCTGAACAAAATTTGATCAAAATCATGAAAGTAGATTTTGAGAAAATATTAATTTTATGTTTTTTTTTATGCTGCTACCCAAAATATTGAGTTATAAAAAAATTAAAAAGTCCCGATATATGGCTAAATTTGACTGTACAGAAGTAACTCAAAATAATCACACTTTTTTACACAAGGCACCTCAAACAGCACAAAAATAGACCTCCATTTTTTTTACCCATCCCATAACTTCCTCTGTACTACAAACGTTTGAGCAACTAAAAGCAAATAACCTCACAATGTAGGCCATTAATGAAATTATAATTACAATCGATATATGTATTATTTCAACCCACATGTTTTAACAAGTATGTTTGTTAATTTGATTTGCATTAATTAGGGAATTGTTAAACCTGATTTAACATTAAATTAAAAAATTGATATTCATAATGCTGCTGAGTATTTGAACGTTACAGATATTGTACCATAAAGTTGAAATTAAGTATTTAGAATATAAAAGAAATAATTTACGTGTTTAAAATAAACACTATAACATTGCACTAACTTTCTCATGCACTTAGGTGAAAAGTTAAATCATCACCTTCCGAAAAATATACTACTTTTATGTCTTTTACTATATTACAGGAAAAAGTTGTATATTTTCTGTAAAGTGTTCACTGTTTTAAAAAGTTTATTATTTTTTTACAACACAGTGACATTTTATTGTATTGAACGCAAAATAATACTAATAAAATGTTTAACATTTATGTCATTAAAACTTATTTATTGTTCATTGTACATTTTTTTAAAAGTTAAAACATCATAATACTTAAAAAGTGTTTTCGTCCAATTCGTTATACTTCTGAATTGAGATAAGATAACCTTAGGTTATGTATTTTCCACAAAAATAAACTTTGTACGTACTTTGTTTTAAAGAAATGTTATGAGGCACTTTTTTTAATTACAATTTAACTTTTAACTTTTAAAGTAAGTTTTTGCAGATTTTCATTTCACCAATTCGATAATGATTAGATATAAACAAAACTGTAAAAATTGGAAAAATTACTATTTAAACAATATAAACTATTTTATGTTCTAGTCTAGGGTTAGAACGTATGATGTAACGTAAAATGATCCCTCCGTTCATTTATCTCTTGACCAACTATTATCTCCTTATTTTTATAAGGCGACGATGACCGAGAACTTTTTCGTCTAAACAACAAGGACATATATTTTATTTCTTCTTGTGAAATTTTAATTTTAGCACTTACAGTATTAACTTTAAATAGTATTCATTTTTGAAAGGCTATATATGTAAATGTAACTAAAACTGGTTTGCTTCTGTCCCTAAACCACTTCTGTCTGGTTTGAGATCATTATGCGTCCGTATCTGATTGAAATCTAGTTTTGAAAACAGACGGTCGAATTTTTTTCAAAATATTCCGTTTTTTTTTTTACTCTCGATTTTGTACACTTGTTTGGGTTCATTGCATCAAAATCGGTAAAAGAGATTTTATGAAATTAGGTCTTTTAAATAAACTCAAAGTGCGATTAGTTGGTTTACTACCTTTAGCTCCTGAATCAGATGTTTTGTTTTCGTTCTTAGAAGTTACAATTAGTAGATGTTTACTAAAATTATATCAACATCGTTAGAGTCGAGTTTGAGCCTGGATTTTAATTAAGTTTTGGTCTTATGTCAAATATATGAAAATTTATTTTCTTTTAACTGAGAAAAACCGCCTACATATTAATTTAGGTTTAGTGAATACATTAATAAGTGAATACAGGTGTTTAACATATTTTAAATATTTTATTTCGAAGCATAAATATGATATCATAAAAATCAAACAACACTTTAATTCAATGAACAAAACGTAGATAAAAAAAAAACCTAAAATTAATCAAATTTTAAATTGGACTGATACATAGCTTACTAAAAAAAAATAAAATAAAATTAATAAAAAAAAATCAAATATTAAAATTTTTAGAAGAAATTTTTTAATTTTCGTATTTTTTTTTTGAAAGCACATCCGTGTAAAGTTTGTACGAGAGTTGTTAATTAATATAATGATAAAATGTTAAAAATTCAGAGGATTTTTACTTTGTTGTTTAAAAAGTATGTAAATAAATGGAACCAAAATCTAAAAATTCCTTAAAACAAATTTTAATTCCAATTAATTAATAATTATTCTAATATTTTAAAACAACAATACAAGAAAATGTAAAATAATTTGATTGCTAAAAATAAATTGTGTGAACTTTTATAAATTCAATAACCTAATATATTTCTTTAACAGTGTTATATTTACTTTTAAAGTTAACATTTAAAGCATAAAAATCAAATAACACTATGTTTTTCTAAATAGAACATACGAACACCACAATTAATTAATTTTATAACAAATATTTCTAACAATGAAATAACTAACTCTTTATTTCGATGGACAAAACACACAAACAACCAAAAATCAATCAAATTTGTAAGTAGACCAATTAGCATTAATTAATAATACAAAAACAAATTATATATATATATATATATATATATATATATATATATATATATCATTTTAAATTAAAACCGCGATTTTTAAATGAGCCTATAAAAAATTGACTATTTTACGACTTTGTTTTTTGAAGAAGAATCTAGTAAAAGTGGTAATCAAGTCATTATTAATATTATAACGAGCTGTTTACAAATATTTGACTGCATTATTTATAAATTTATAACAATGAATGACAATATTGAATGTTTCCTAAAAATTATTCAATTAAGAAATTTATTCTGATATTTCAATAAAATATAAAACAAATTTTTTTAACAATTATGCACATCTGTTATTTGAAATAAAAACTAAATTTGAATAGTTCCTACCTTATCTCAGATCGTGGGATGTTAAAAAGTTTTATTTGCTGTTGTGAATCGAAATTTATACGCGGAAGTTATTTTAAAATCAAACGTGGCGGTCTCTGGCGGAGTCGTGTCGAAGTGTCCGAATACGCTGCACAAGGGGATGGTTTTGTAGAGACATCGAAGCATGCGCATTAAGACAACCCTTGCAATGCAACACCCAACAATGTTTTTTGTTAGAGCTTCCTACTCACATGTCCGTGTAGAGTATTCCTTACAGCTAATTAAGTGTTTATAATTAAGTTCTAAGTTATCTTGACTTGACACTGATATGATATGGGATGTAATTGTCTTTTTGATATTAATTGACTGTCTTTACTTAGATTCTGTTATATGCGAAAGATATGAGTACAACCATGGCAATCCCAAAGGATCATACCTGGAACTACACAACTTTTCACATAGTCTTGTGTTAGATCACTCTCTTTCATCTCGCTTAACCCAATTCTTCTTTTTTCTCTAACCTGATGCTATTAGAGTGTTCGAATCTGACAAGATAATACAAATTGTAGTTTTAAATTTATTTCAATGTGTTGGAATATTCATATTATTGTCATAATTTATTCCCAGATTTCTCATAATTTTTGTATATAAACTAATAAATACCTGGATACCTAGAATATAAAATAATGCCAAGAAAATCTAGTCTTGATTAATTACAATACTTTGTATATAATTAATTATACAATTAAGAAGTGCATCCATTGAATCAGATTTAAATATTTTATGTAAAAATCAAAGTAACACTTCCAAAAAATATTTCAATCTGGTCTAAACTAGTTCTATCCAATTTTTTTGTTTTTCAATTAATAATAATAATAGTAATAATAATAATTTATTCCACGTCAAATGTACATAACAGTATTTTTGAATATCTAACCATCTACAGTATTCCGGTAGTGCAATTTTTAAATTTCTTGGATCTATAATAATATTTAAAATAAAATTTTAAATAATATGTGCTGTGAATTCGTGCCAGTGTAATAAATTTTAACATATTTATACCCATAAAAGTACATAGGCTTATGTACAAGAAACGTACAAAATTAATAATAATTATAATAATGGGATACAATACAATAATAAAACAAACAAATACCTAAGCATTCTCCTTGGAGCACAGTAACTACACACCTATATATTGAACATCAACAATCAAAAACATTGTTAAATATTCAAAAAACAAAAAACAAACATAAAAATATACATAAATAGATAAATATAAAGGTTAAAGCTTTATTTCAGTAAAATCTGTTGAATATTCTATATTGAGAAGCCAAGTTTTAAGTTTCTTTTGAAATTATTTCACCTTAAATTCGCCGTTTTATGTGATATGGAAGCAGATTAAAACATTTTGGTCCTAGAAATAGAATAATTTTGGAAAAATATTTGTTTTAACTTTTGGTCCATGTAAAGCAGCTTTCTTGTTGCGTTAAAGTTTATCAGTTCATTTGTTCTCGATTCGTGTATAAAACGTTTTAGGACTTTGTAGAAATACAAATATTTTAAACGAAGAATATGTAATTGCTAATAAAGAGGAAAAGAAGAATCACCGCTTTGCCTTAAACGAAATTATTTTGATAAAATAGTTTTGGATTATTTCTAACTGTTTGGTTATTGATTTATAAAATTTAATATATATATATTATTATGTCCTATAGAAACTTAATTTGTATGTTACAATTTCGCTTTCCCCTCTATCCCTACATTTATTTTCCCGATGATTAGACACAGATCAATAAAATCTTCATAGCAGAAAATGTTTATAAAAGTAGTCTCGTAAAAATCCCAAGTGTCGTTTCCAAGAAAACATTTACAAACATAGATTAACTTGTAATATTTTATATGATACTTAGATGTCAGCGTCTTATAGAATAAGTCTGCTAAATGTTAAACTTCTAAAAGTTTGTAAGGGGGATTAAATGATTTTGGTTTTCGAGATTCAACCACCTTTGGAATTTAATTTTTCATAAACTTTCTTTAATGACACGCTAGGTTCTAAGACCTAAGCGTGAATATCAAATTTTTAGGTCAGGTGATTTTGAATATAAGAATTATAGCTTTCATCTATAAATTGATAAATTAGTACTATTTTATTATTACAAAAAGTTTATTTTGTTTAAGCAACAATCTTTAAAAACTGACATGACAAAAAACCATCGACGTACCATCTTGAAAAACAGTTTCAGATTTCATAAAAGTCTCCCATGAAAACATTAGCCCTACAGAGACACGAGGGTAATGTAATTTAGGTTTCAAAAAAATGATTGATGATTCCCATGTCAAAACAGAAAGAGAGCGATTAGGTTAAATGTAATTCTTATTTCTAGATCGCGACTACGTTTTTATCCAAATATTTGGTTTTGAAACTTCATATCCTTTCGTTGAAGTGTTAAATTAATAAAGACAGAATCACTTGTTTTGTATCAGGGTAGCTAATAAGGTCCTTTCCTACTTAACCTGAAAAATTTCGTCATACCGATTTGTTGAACGATATATATAGTTGATCATCTCCCACGTTTTATAATCCATGAATATTCATAGGGGGGGGGGAATCTTGTATTTAAGTTCATTATTAAATGGTAACATGGTTATTTGACAGATTTAACATTATTTTTCAAAGCTAAGTTCAGTAGTATACTTACTCAGTATAAGTGATGTCCGTTAATTGCAAATAAATCAACCTACGTTTATCACTGATCTTTCCGTTTCATGGCCTCAGGAAACAAAAATAGTATATTTCATCACTAGGAACAAAAGTGAAGCTTTTCCATACAAGATCAAATTTAACGGCCGAGGCAGAGTCGAGGCCAGAAAATGAGCGATGATTGAAAAGCTTCTTTGGTCCTAGTGATGAACTATATTTTTCGAATAATTGAATAAACTTCCTTTTTTTAGTCAATAGTGGATCTTTTTTATCCAAATGTCTTTGTGCAAATGTCTGCACAATATATCGTTGAGTGAAGCGTGTTTAAGTGGAACTCTAACTTTAATATTTCATGTTTATTGTTTAATTTTTTCAGTTTTTAATATTTTTAACATTTCAATATATTTTGAAGTTTTAATGTTTATATTAGTCTTAATAATTTTAATAGTTAAAGTTTGGTGCTAAGTTGTTATGCAATTTGATTAAATTGACAAGTACCTGATTTAAGCTTTAGTGCAAATAATAAAAAATAACCTTCTATTTACTACAAAAAATAAGTTTATTCAATTATTAAAATAACTGGGTCGTTTTAGACATAAAAACTGTATATTTTTTCGTTATAATGCAAACAATATAAGAAAAACTATTACATAAAAACTAAAATGTTATAACCTATTTACCTTCAATTTGCATAAATTTTAGTTTGTGTTAGCGGTACCCTAACTGTAACGATGGTAACAGGTGTTTTATAAGTTATTCTTAACTTAAAGAAATAAAAAGTTATTTTAATATATATAATATATTTTAATATATAATTATAATATAAAATAAATAGAAATTCATTTTGTTTATTAAAATAAATCAATAAATAAATCGATATTTATTAATTTAAAATGATTTACAATATATTTTTTATATTTATTTTATATTTGAGGATTTACATTTAATTTGGTTTAATTAGGTTTTACGTATTGAGTAGGCCCCATTTTCATTAATTTAACAAAAAAGTCGTAATGATTGTAGATTTAAAAAAAATAATGTTATGTTTTTGCATCTTAAAATGAAAATTGATGTAGAATACAAACGTAGAAAATAGAAAAATCTGAATTTATTGGTTTTGCTATTTTGGATTGGAGCATCGGAGAGGGGTTTACTTTAAACACTAATTTTCTCGTCTCAACGAGGGCTTCAAAAAGAGGCATCACTCAATAGGGGTTGCTATTAAAAAAAGATTTGCAACCACTCAACCCCCAACCAAATAAGGGTGGAATCGATTCATACCCCTAAAAGGTGCAGAATTTTCCCAATAAATTGCCTAAAAGTTTGGAGTTATTATGTATAACAGGTTCAAAATTACGAAGGAGTTTAAGAACTTTTGCATCACTCGTATAATATATAATAATTACATGTACTCTATTCTGTTTTGATCTGGGAAATCATTAATCATTTAAAAAATATTTTTCAACAATATGTGTTACCGTACATCGATTGATGTTTGATTGTAAGGCATCTTGCGTAGACTTAAAATGATAACAGATTTTGTTAGTTTTGACAATTTGTATGACTAGCATGGAACTCGGGTGAATTACAATTCAAAATATATAAAGTAATGAGCACTTCATTTACTGACACATTTTATCTTTACCTTTCTTAATCAAACTACAAAATTGATAGACCCCAATAAGCATCGAATTTTTTTTTTGAAAAAATGATGCCCTATATATGTTCTGGGCTCAGTAGAACTTACATTTTACTAGAATATAAAAATCGTTCATCCAATTTCGCAACAATTGAAATCTTGTTTTTTTTTGTTTATAGCAGCTTCCTGTTTAAATGTTAAACTAGATTTGTATTTATTGATGATAAGACTGTGATAAAGTTATTGCAATCTTTTGCGGTTTATATCCTTTGTTTTATTTAGTTTTTTTTAACGTTTTCAGAATCATATATTGTTTTTGTTATTTGTTTTATTCTCAACGACGCTCTTTCTTCCAAATCTCTATTTTTGCAACTTAAGTGATTTAAGATTGCTTGCCGGTTCATCAAACCAACCATCATTTCCTCACCCACGCTTAGTTCCTTCTGTTTTATATCCCTTCACGCTATGGTTGAGAAAACCACGTCGGCGTTCACAAGTCTCCATCAATTTGTCTGGACCCTTATGTAAATTAAGCTCTGTCTACGTCTTGATTGATTGACTGACTGGACGTAGTATTTTATATACAGTATTTACTGACAATTATTGAAATGTCTATTTGTTCGCAATAGGATAATTTAATTTAGTAAATGCATTTAGTAAAAATATTTTGTATTGCTAATAAACACAAACGTAAATTAAAAGTATAATGTTTTGCCATGGACTGTTTAATATACAATATAGTTAATTACCTTAGAGGTTGTCCTCAGTCCGTATTATAGCATGGCTACAGCGCTGTTTCGCCGAACACTGTCGGCTTCGTCAGGCCCGCACTAACACATAAACACATAACACAACACAACACAACACTAACACATATAAAATCAGAGTATGACTCGTCGTACATAAATAATAAAATTGTTTGTGGCCACATTATAAGGTCTTACTTGTCCAGCTGCAAATGACGTCATTGATGCAAATGATATATAAACCCTTGGGTGGGAGGAAGCGTGGTCAGTGGGCCAAAATTGATCACGTGGAGGTGCTAGAAGAATTCTTGAAGATAGTTGGACTTGGCGAGTAAGAGCTTCCTGGGAGAATTCAGGCTTCGGAAAAGCGTCCGTAAGAATTGCAAACAGGGCGAGAAAACTTCGTGTATTAAAAAACCTGTAATTATTTCAGAGATGGTAATTCTTATTATTAATTGTTAATAAAGGTTATTGAGTACTGAATCATTGATTTATTTAACTCATGGGGGAAACATTGATTTCTAACAGTAGGTTAATGACCAAATTTGACTGCAGACATCATAACAACAATGCGCTCTCGTTCCTGCCGGTCTCATCAGAACATCGCAATTGTGAGTGACAGTGTTGCCGTGAGTACACAAAAGACAATTCACTGTCGTTTACAGCATCTCGAAAAGCTTCCTTCAGCGAATTCTTACAAAGGATCTCCATATGCAGGCCTATAAAATTCAGTTAATTCAAGAACTGAAACCAACGGACCATTTACGACGGAGACAGTTTTTTTGAAAGGATTTTGGAGAAACAACATGCAAACGACAATTATGCCAAGGCAATAATCTTCTCCGATGAGGCACACTATCTTTAGAACGGCTACGTTAGGAGTAGAAAATCCTTGCGTAACACATCATAAGTAATATATCCTTAAAGAGTAACTTTGTGGTTTAGATTTTGGGTTGGTGGTGTCATCGGGATTTATTTTTTTGAGGATGATGATGGATATACAATGACAGTTAATGGATAACACTACAGGAAACATTTTTATAGCCTTATCTTAATAATGTGAATATTGAGCAATTATGGTTCCAACAGGATGGCGCTACCTGTCTCACCTCACACTATACTATAGCCTAGTTGAAGAATAAATATCTGACCCCGAGTTCCTTCATGCAACTGGGATCAGAATTAGCCAGTAAGGTCATGTAACCTAACAAACTGTGACTTCATCTCTTGGGGGTATTTAAAATCACAAGTTTGTCAAAATAATTCCTGAATAATACCACAACTCGAGGAGAACACCTGTCTGAAGGTTATAACAAATTTATTACAACTAATAGCAAGTCATGCAAGATGTAATTTTTCATACGTCATATTATAATATGTAATGGCAAAAGGTATCCTTTGTATTGATGTTAAAATATGTTACATTTCATACATGTAGAGTACCATTCAATACCTAAAACTGGCGTTGTTTTTGAATAATCTTAAACGTGTAGGAAAGAAAAATATACGGTTCAAAAACATTGAACAAACTCTCTCCCTCATACACCATAAAACCATATAAAAACCAACAAAGTTGTGTGTTATAATGGTACTTAACCCTTCAAACAAACAGATACTCTAAATGTAAGGCCAAAAATAAGTCAAGGGTTTACAGTAAACGTTATGGGGTTAGTTAGTTTAAAACGGTTTTATGAACATCGTAATTATATATAACTATTTTCTTGACGTCCTATGGGGCCTTGTATATGTGTATATAAAAAAAACAGTCTCCACTCGCTACGCCCTTTCAGGTCTCCAAGCTAATACGTGAAGTCGTCTCCACGAACTAAGCTAGTGTCGGAGACTAAGCCTTGCCGGATCTTGTAACTATACAAATATGGCATTTTCCTGAGAAGTTGGGGTTTGAAATCTAATTTGTGATCATAGAGATGTGGGGTTCGTACCATTATATGCATAATTTAAATCTCATAGTTTGTATCCAGTTTAGTGTATTCAAAAACACACATTGAATAAAAATGTTAAAAAAATTCACATTTTAAAAATTAGATTTATCTAAATTACAATAACGATCTATATGCACAATATAATCCCCTAAAGTAAATTTGATATATCTGTGATTTGGTCATGTCGGATCTTGTAATTACACGAATATCACATTTTTGGGTAAAAGGTCACGGTTGACAATAACGTTTATATTTGCCATCGTTGGTACCATTATATATATGCAGAATTATTACTGTATAATGTATTAAAAGTTTAATAACACACAAGATATAGACTGTATAAAAAGACCGCCATTTTAAAATTTACATTTGATTTTTTTTTTGATTTTCAATAGTGCCTCTATAGAAAATGTCATGTTTATATCTTAATTTTTGTGTCCGCTATAGTGCTTACATACAGACGATAACCACGACAACGACATCGGCATTTAGAAAACAATATTTTCGGTTTTCTGAGGTCATGAAGTGTGAAGGTCAGTGAAAGAAAGGGGTTGATTTTTTTTCACTATAACCAAACTTAACCTATAAATTAGTATACTGGGTTCGTTACGTAATTATCGTCATAAAAATATCAGTTCAGTAGTTGTAGTCAAAAAAAGAAAATGAACCACGGATGCCGTTTTCGAAAAGAAATACAATCCCTTTGCTTGTGTCATAAACTTCCCTTAATCGTTAATAATGCTTGATTGAAATCAATACTTAATCTTTAATTTTAATTTTAGTCTGAATAGTAAATTTAGATTACTTACGATTTTGCACACTGGTTTGGGATACTAATTTTCACGTTTCACAAAAATTTAATCGAAATCTAAGGAGTCGATTTTGAGAAATTAAGCTTTTAAAACGTTTGACTTTTTGACGATAACTTTGGGGGAGATGGTGATATTGTTTTGTTTGGATGCTTTAGGAGATTTATTTGTGTTCAATTTTATAGTAAGCTTTGAAAAATATTAAGCTTACGGCAGCTATATCAAAATTTTGAGTCAAAACGTTTGCCCAAATATGCAAACACTTAAAATTTGATCAAGATCATAGTTCAAAGTATAAATTACAGATAGACAGATAGGTCAACAAACAGATATAATTTTTTAAACTACATGTTCATATATAAATTATATATTTTAAAATTGGTTTGATTTGATTATATTATTTTGTTTCAACGAAATGTTAACCAATTATGATACATTTTAATTAGTTTCGTCAGATTTGAAAAAATTAAATTAATTGTCAAAATTAGTAGAGTGGGTAATGAGATATGGAAAGGGATGAACCATATGAATGCGGTTGGACTTGAACACGTTTATTTGAGTTTTTGTGTATATATGTGTATGTGTGTGTAGTGCAATCTATATTATAAATAAGTGTTAATAGCTAGCCTGATGATGACCTGGCATGGTAACGAAACATATTGCCAAATAATTTGATTGGAAGGTACTGCTAGTGACTATTTTATACAGGTCTATAATAAAACTATATCCTTACTTATTATATTCTGTAAATGGTAGCGTTATGTTGGACCTTGAATATAAACTGTGTCATTTAATTTAAAGTTTAATATAGTAAAAATGTAAAAGTAAGCGGGTATATTTCAAAATTATTAAACATTAAAATCCGTTTATCTTGAAAACGGAGAGCTACGGAAATGCGGTCGGTTTTATTGGATTCCTTAAATAATATGTACGGTCCAAATAGGAAAAACAACTTTGTTACTTATGAAAGCAACACAAAAGTTTCCTGTGTTCTACTTAAGCTACCAATTGTTTCATTCCAAAATATGAGAGAATAACCAAACATTTACTTATTGTTCTTTAATAATATTTGAGAGTCAGAATTGTTACCATTTTTAAATCTAATAACATTTAAATCTAAATCTAATTTAAATGTAACTAAATCTAATTTAATTACACAAAATTTTACTATCATGAGATGAGTACTAACATTGAGATGAGTTGTGGAGTTAAGACACGTATATTTAATGTTACGCTAATTTTTAATTGTTTTTTTCCCTAATATTTTTAGTTACCTAACTTAACTAAAATTTATCAACCTATGTTATAAATAATTATTTACAACTTGTTTTTTGTTTATACAGTGTGGTTTTAAAGTCCCTTCTTTTGTATGTTTTGTACATTTTATATCACAATATTATTTAACTAATCAGCCATTCTTTTGTTACGGACGTGACAGTTACATGCATTACAACTTGGAAAAAAAGAAAAGTTAATTTTATTTTGTAAATTGTTAAAGCTCAACTGGTAGGTAATTTTTTATACTATTTTTGCACAAAAATTTGAAAATGATCAAATTATTGGTTTTGATGTGTAGTTCAACTAAGTTCGAGTTACGGACGTCACTTGAAAAGCACTTGTCTTCTGACATACTGTTACAATTGTTAAAAAGTCTGTTAATTTCTTGGGAAATTTAAAAATTAAATTTTTGTCAACTTATCTTAAGATAAATACCTTTTTAGAAACATTAGTTCAATCTTAAAATCCTGTAATATTTCAATTAAAAAATTGATAAAACGTTACGGACGTGACACTGGTTTGTTACGGACGTGACAATAAACTCGACAGTCTGTTAAAAGTACTTTATTTTACATTAAAAAGTTTTCAGTGCTCTTCTCTCATTCTTTTTAGTTAAAGTAAGACTTATTTGATCTATAAAAGAACATAAACAAACTTAATTACATCTTAAATATGTGTTTGAATCAGGAGGAATTATTGTGAAATTGGTAGGAAAATGAATTCATTATTAATGAAACAGTTATCATGTTTGTAAGCCACAATAACTTGTTCATAAAGTTCACTGATATTCTTGGTAATTTGCTGACAATTAGTGACTGATAAATATAAAGTGACTAGATGTATACCAACTTCAGAGATGAAAATATCCACAAAATAAAGAATTCTGCTACAAGATATTGTTGGTAATATTAAGTTAAGGTATTTTAAGACTTTAATAAACTTTTTACTGAGAAATTCAGAAAATAATTTTTTTAGTGTTAGGTGTATGTTTGTAAAGAATGGCTGTAATACCACCATTATAAATGTACAAACGCTAACTTTTTGTGTTTGAGATTTTAAGGGCTAAGTTCAAGATGTAGGAGTCAACTTTAATAATTTTAAATATATCTTAATTATATTTTAACATTGTCTTTTTTTTTCCTTTTCCTTTTTTTTTTTTTTTTTTTTTTTTTTCTAAAAACAGTGGTTGAATCAAAGTTGAAAAACGTTTTACAATTTTCGAGATATCAGTAAGTTTAGGTTAGGTTAGTTTTGATTTCACCACTGTTTTTATGAAAAGAATACTTTGTTAAACGATATATCACAAGACCTCCTTCTCATCTTCTCATTGCACCTTTCAAGTTGACTCCTAAATCTTTAATACACTGATATCTCAAAAATGTGAAAACCTTTTACAGTTTTGATTCCACCACTGTTATTAGATCAAAAATACGGTGTTAAACAATATGTCACATCACCACCTTTACATAAGATTTTTTAAGTTGACTCCTACATCTTGGACTTGGAGTGATCCCCTAAAGTTCCCAAATATTAAAAAAGTTCGTGTTTTTACATTTATCATGGGTGGTGTGGGTTAAAAAACCATCTAATGTAAAATAAGAGGGGGGGGGGGGCAGATTAAACCCATTGATATTATTGTCACCTATGCTTGAGTATTATAATTTTGTTTAACATAATACAGTTGTCTGATTTTTAAATGTCTGTATTATAATATCCGGATTATAGTTGCCCAGATTATTGAATGTTCAGATTAATGAAAGTCCGGATTAACAAAACTCTGCATTGTTTAAAGTAAGAATTAATTTATGTCCCGATTAATGAATATCCCATGAATAAATGTACAGATAAATAAATGATTGAATTAACGAATGAATATTCAGATAAATGAATGTTCGAATTAACAAATATTCGGATTTATGAATGTTTCGACTAATAAACGTATTATTAAGTGTTCTTCTTAATTAATGCAAAGATTTATGAATGCCCTGTTATATTAATTCACAGATTAATAAATGTATAGATTAAATTATATATGGTAATGACTTGGTATATAGTACAATAAAATAGAGTATATAGCTCCAAACAAGTTAATTAAAAAATTTAAATCCTTTTCAAGTTGTTGTGTTACGGAGAGCTTAACCTGAAGAAGAAGTCCGTTCGGTTTACTAACAACTTTCTAAAATTAAATTAAAATTTATAGTAGCCTAAATTAGTCCAAAGTGAAAATGCGAAATGGTCGCGTTAACACAGAGCCTCGATTTGTTTTGGCAGTAATATATATAACCCACGACAATATTTCGGCAGTTGGTTATAGAACTAAAATTAGGAAAGAAAGTTTATAAACACAGATTTTCCGTCTGTAGACCATTTCGTCATTTTAAATAAATTTATAAAACACTACTTTTCCAGTCCTTTTGATTTCTTCTGTTTAAATTTATAATTTTGGAAATAAATTAATTGTTAAGTCAAGATTAAGTATATGTAATTTATGTGTAAACTTTTACCAGTTTTACAATATAACAAACACACAGAACACAATTCTCACAAAAAATACGCCTAAGTATCAGACGCGTTTCAACGACAGGTCGTCCTCTTCAGTGATACACGAGCTACACCAATCCGTGTATCACTGAAGAGGACGACCTTGTCGTTGAAACGCGTCTGATACTTAGGCGTATTTTTTGTGAGAATTGTGTTCTGTGTGTTTGTTATCCTACTGTATAATTATTTCTCATAAGTCAAGCTCAACATTTAATATATATTTTACCATTTTAGTAAAAACCATATTTTTTACGTTTGAAAAATGGTGATCGATTAAAATTTTTAACTTGGAAAATACCGAAAACTCCTGGTTTTAAAGAAAAATTATGTGATACAAAATTGTGTTGAAACCATTCTTGCATTATTTGATGACTCGGTCTGTATATTAAGTTTAGAAATAGGATAAAAATAGAGATATGCCTCTGTAGATGTGATAGAGTTAGACAAAGCTACTGGAGACAAATACACAGACATTAAATTGAACCTAACAGGAATAAATGAGGAGTTTATAAGAATTCTTCTTCATTATTAAATAATTTAATTTTATTAGGCTGAGAACAGCTTTGTAGTTCAACTTTTACTTTCCCATATATCGTAACATAGAGAAAGTATGTTGGGTAAAAATTTATTTTAAGTTCTCCAAGCCCGAAATAGTCTTAGGATGTCTTTCTATCATCTATTGTATAACATTCTGGCCATATTAGTTACACAAAATCTAGGTGTGGCTGCCAGAAGAAAATAAAAAAGGATCAAAAAGTTATTGGTATCCATCTCTCCTAAAATGTCCTATGGTTTTTCAGAAGAAAAAAATCGTTAATGAGACTGTTAAACAATGTGTGTATAAAATATGAAAAAGTCTTGATATATCAAAAACTGTTTTAGACAGAAAGATGTTTGACATCTCATTTTAAAGCTTTTAATCTGATGTTTATAAATTAATGTCATAGATTTTCTTGAAATGTTAGTTTGGTTACCGAAATTCGTTAAAACTAACATTATTGGATGATAAAAAGTAAACTAAAATAACATTTTCGATTTAATAATTTGTGTAATTAAGAAATATGTAGGTTTAATTTTTAATTTTTAGAACATCCTGTACCGGATACGTAATTTTCTATACATCTTGGCTTACTTTACATCACAATAACCAAATAATAAATCATTATTCACTCAGACTTGCAGAGAACGTTTAAAAAATTACTAATTTTATAACGCCAAAACTCGGTTGTTATTAAAGATAAATATAAAATTCCTTTTAAGTATCTTAATTTAACCTATTAGGATATGTAAAATATAATACGTACGTTAAGTTTAAAAAGTTGAGAAAAATGAGTATTAAAATTTTGTTTTAAACATTCTGTATATCTTAATAAACTTTTGTACCACTTTGTAGATAGATCAAGTTAAGAGCTTTAAAATAAGTGGTCGAACGTATTTATCACACAAGCAAAACAAGTTTACACCATGTATATTATTATATATATATATATATATATATATATATATATATATATATATATTATATATATGTGTGTGTGTTATATATATGGGGTATAATATATATATATGTGTGTTATATATATGGGGGTTATTTGGTTTTTAGAATGCGTGAGTGTGTTCAATATTTTTGCACTGTTTATTAAAACGTGTTTTAATTACCGTCATATATAATAATTGTAACATTTTAATCATAAACAAACTGTTATTCATGAAAAAGAGTTTTCGATATTAAATTTACCTTAAGTGGCAATTTCTCAAGGTGATAAACATTTCTGGCGCCATACTAAATGGATTCTGGGACTAATGGTGTAGTATACTTAACCTACCCTTACTATACTTGCGATAATCGGTGTAAAACATTGCACAAACTTTCTCACTTCGCTATCCAAATATAAACCAAAGAAAATTATTCACTACCAAAAATGTCTGTTCAAAAGTTGTTTGACAAAAATAAAAAATAAATTATGGATGCTGTCCATAATATATATATATATATATATATATATATATATATATATATATATATAGTTTTCTTTTATATTTATAATGTATTTTACTCGCTGAGCAATCTTGAGTGTAAACTTTACTGTTTACAGCTATTTCGCCTAACTATCAAAACCATCAGAACAAATACTTATTTCATTCAAACATTAAAATATTTAAAAAACACTACTTTATGAAACATATATCATTATAAGTTTAAATTTTGTAAAATAAATTAATTTGTCAAGTTTGTAGCACTGTCTACTTTGTTCAACTGTTGAACTGTGTTGTTTTTATCTGGCTGGTTGTCGTCTGTGGTTGGGAAAAGGTCATTTATTAGATCAAACATGAGGTTGGACTGAAATTGTGTTTGATCATTTTAATAGATTTAAATTTATTATTTAACTCGTTCATATTATGGAACGTATTTATTGACATATTATTGGAAGCTTATCATATTTATAGAAATTACAAAACAGTGAACAGAAATCTATTAAATGATCAAACACAATTTCAATCTAACCTCATGTTTGATCTAATAGATAACCATCCCCACCCACAGACTACAATCACCAGATAAAGCCATCTCAGTTCACAACAGTTGGAGAAAGTAAACAGTGCTACAAACTTGAAAAATTAATATAATTACAAATTAAATTTAAACTTATAAAGATGTGTGTATTTTAAAGTGTATTTAAGTGGTATTTAATGTTTGAATGAAATAAGTGTTTGTTCTGATGATGTTTGATAGATAGGCGAAACAGCTTTAAATAGCAAAGTTTACAATCAAGATTACTCAAGCAAGTAAAACATTTTATAAATATTATATTGAACATCAGTTAGGTTTATACCAAAATAATATGATTCAGTTATTTGCCAATAATTCCTAAATAGTTATATTTTTTTCTAGAGATATTGTACAAGAATTTGGGCAGTTAATACTCATATTTCATTAAAGTTTGAACACTATAATTATAAGAAGTTATGTCTTTTAGAACAACATATAAATATACAAATTAATAGTTTTCTGTTTTTGAGTCTGTTTTTTTTTACCAATAACTCACAAACCTGCATTTTTGTGAGATGGTGACCAATACGTTTTATTTATGTACTCAATTTACTACACTTGAGCAAAGTTTGATCAAAATCGTTTAAACAAAATTTGATAAAATTGAAATTGTTTGAGTCTTTTTTTTATGATGTCCTCAAATGATATCCTCAAATTTTGAATTATCGAAAAGATGACAATAAAAAGCCCAAGATATCCTCACATACCAAATTTGTATAAAACCGGTCCATGCGGTTTGAACCGTTGCAAACAAATCGAAAGCAGAGAGCCTACATCATTTATAAAATTAGTTTATTTAGGATAAAGTGATTCCTATATTTTACATGATTTTTTTTTCTTTTCTGCTTTTAATAATATTTAACAATGTTCATATTATTAATATCGTTTAATCGGACATTTACCATCATTTCTGTATATACAAACTAATAGACGAATTTTCGAGAGCATAAATCAACTCTCGTTATAAAGTATACAAAAAGGTGGCCATGTTGGAAACTAAAACAAAACATTAAATTACATTAGTGTAGTGTAGGTCTGTATATGTTCTGATCACGTTTGTATTTGAGTGTTCGGGTCAGTTAAGTCTCGAGTTCTTTTCTTAAGTTTAGTTTCCAACATAGCTATAAGCTACTAAGCTATGTTGGTGTGTTTCTCTTTAAGTTTACCACTTGATAACGAGAGTTTATTTATACTTTCGAAACGTCGTGTATTAGTTTCTAATGATTGTAAATTTCCGACTAAACCATTTTAGATTTTTTTTTTTTTTTTTTTTTTTTTTTTTTTACCAATACGTAACTTTTTCGATATTACTAATGTAAACTAATAATTTATTTAGTGTTTAGCAAGGTTTGAAATAGTCGTAAATAAGCAGGTGTCCTTATTGTGAGGACTTTTCTAAATACATTTTTTTGCAGAAACAATTAAAAAAAATAAGTCTTTTATAACCACCTCTATTAATTTCGTGGTTTTAATTCCAATTGGGGACTTTAGAGGCAACGCGTGAGCAAATTTCATCAAAATCTTTAGATCCGATTTAGAGAAGATGGAAATTTCTTCTTCTTTTTCTTTTTTGGAAGCTTCCTCCTAATTTTGTATTACTGAAGAAATGAAAGGAAGCTTCTGGGGACCAAAAACCACATTTGATTAAAATCGTTCCACCCGTTTGTGTTGTAGAGGAGAGCACTGAACATACGACATAGACAAACATCCTTAAAAAACAAACATATTTTTGGACTCAAGAGACTTTAGAACAGGTATATTTTGCAAAATACTCGATATCGAATTTTGATTTATCACATAACTCACTCTACAAACGTCAAAAAGTAAAATTACTTTTAATTCGTTCAATTACTTTGTATTTTAAAGTAAGTTAGATAGTTATGTCTTCCCTTGAAATATATAAAAAATTAAAGTCCTTCATAATTGTAAGGAAACGACTGATCCTGTATAAAACAGTAGTTGTAGTTGGGAAACGCGACTCTAGAAATAGTTCGCCTTACATTGTTCATCCCATATTGAGTGGCAGTTTCTCAACAAGATGATAAACATTTCTGGCGCCAAACGTAAATGTTTCCCCGGTCTAATGACTATGTTATATTGTTTAACCACCCACATGATTTCTATAATATTTATAATATCATAACAGTAAAAGGATTTATCCTGATCAATGTTCAACAAATTAGATAAATTTAAATTATTTTATTTTATTTTTAAAAAAACTTAGCTGTTACAAACTCTCAGAACAAAGAAAGAAAGTGAAAAGACAGGTTAATAAGAAATTTCGAATTTTTATTTTATTAATTGAAAACTTTTGAATAAAACCGGTCAATTAAAAAATGTTAAAAATATAAATAAATAATAAGCTTGACTTGTGGGATGGAATACTTGATAGAATAAAACATTGAAGATGACAACTTTGCCGTTGAAACGCGTTTGAATAACTAAACGTACTATTTGTGCAAGTTTGTATTGATATTTTATTATATGAAATGTTAAAAATGTTGGATTTTGTGGTATAGAGAGGGCGTCGATGGTTTTCATAATGGAGTCGGAATTTATAATGTCACTTCCCATAACATTTTATATATCAGATAAAAAACAAAACAAAAAAAACTTAACGTTTTCATTTCTTGAATAGATATGAAAATGTCGTGGCTGTAATATATTATATAAAATTCTTCAAATTTCAAGCAGGCCTAATACTGAATTTAGGTATTATATTTTGCCTTTTCATTAACAATATAATTTATTTTACCACATGTACGTAGTTCAGGAAGATCTATGGAAGGGTTCTAAACTTGATGTTGATATGTTAGTTTTGTGGTCTAAAAAAGTATTTTTTTCGAATGAGTTTTCTGTCCTATGTGCAGTGCTCTACAGCTCAAACACGCGGACTAATTTAAATCAAAATTTAGGCCATATCTCGAATTTTGTATAACTTAAAACCAATGTTACTAAAAAATACGTTTTCGAAGCTCCAAGTATTAATCATGATTTATATCGGTTAGTTTCAAATTTTGATCTGAAAGTGCCCGATACAAACAACTTTGTTGCTTAAGTGTAGTGATTTTATAAATTATTTGCAATCATTCAACATTTTGTTTATAAATGTTGATTTTTATGTTTTATTTTATTTTTAAACAATCATGCACATCAGATTGACATTGAATCATTTGGACTTATATAAGAGTTCGGACATTTTGTCAGGGATTTAATTAATATCCTTCTGATAGACCCGAGATATTAAAAATAACATAAAAATTTGTAACTTTAATTGTCAATATGTACCTGAATATTTCTGCATTACTGCCTTCTTATCCTAACCTTTGAGACAAGAAAAAGAAAAGAAATTGTATGTCCCGGATAGACAACATATTGTTTTTTTGTCGATAACATTACCTCCAATAAAAGTCAAAAGGTCTTAAAAACGTCGTATCAAATTTTAGCACCACCACAATACTTTATATTACATAATTAGAAAATAAATTATATACAGAATGAGAATAATCCCATCTAAGTTTGATACATTATTTACTTAAAATAAATGAAATAAGGAAATTCCTACGATAGGTCTAACTTATTTTTTCTATGTGTAATCAAATTATACGGAGGCTTTCAACCAACATTAGAAGTATAACAATTATTCAGTTAATCAGTGATAGTATTTTTAAATGACTTCATAAAACTCAACTTTAATACTTTAAATATTTTTATTAGCTCAGGGGCAGTAAAGGTATTCCCCGAATTAACTATATATTCTCATAAGAACTACTTTAACGATTTTTCCACATATCTCATCCACTTGTTGTCCTTAAGAATTATATCTAGTTTTAAAAATAATTGGATAACGAAAAAAGTCTTCTTCTTAATTTTTTTAAATTATATACCGGTATATTACTTTACAATTTATTTAAAACTCAACAAATTATTTTCATAAGTCTGATGAGCACATTTTATTGGTTTTTAATGCTGTATTTAATGGTATTTTTGTCAATTGTGTACGTATTAGGGGGTGGATAAATCTGAGAAATACATCATGGATGTTCGTGTTACGTCTTACACGAGCGAATCTGGCGGAGAAAATGTCAAGCTTGTTATCATGGAGTAAAGTGCTTTTTTAGCAATTTGTGGTATTTTAAAAATATATTTTTTATTGACAGATTGTTCATATATGAGTTCATTTTTATAGTATAGTGAAATCTTACTTTAAATTATTTGTTTCCTTCTCATTTTGACGAAATATTTCAATTATGCAAACCTTGAGGTCATATTCTATATTTTACCTAAATATCTAAACTAAAGTTGTAAGGATAAAATAATAATTTTAAATAACTTGTAGTATAATAAATTTTAAATTTTGATAGAGTTGCTCTATTTGTATAAGCTACTCACAGTATTACTAAAACAATAATTGTTCGTATAGTACTGAAAGTTCAGTAAACATTAATTTGTTTTAAATATTTCTTGAACATTATCTTAGGTAGACATAGATATAATTAAAAGAGATTGTTCATCACCATCTCTTGTGGTTCAATAACTCGCAAATTTAATTTTTCATGCGGTAATACTCAAATTTGAATTATCAATCCTAATTTATTAATACAATTTGTAAATTATACCATGTCACTCATTTAGTTATATCATAAGCCATTTCATTTACAGATTTTATACGGGCCTAATATGCAGTAATTTGCCAACAGGTTAAAATGTATATATTCACATGCATAGTCACCCGAATCTAACTGGATTATTATTCTTCTATATTGTACTTGTCACAACATACTGTATGTATTACAAAAAAGAAAAAAAAGGTTCTTGTGACTTTCTGCTCTCTTCGACTTGACTTTTTCCTTTCCATTTTCCTATCTCATATATAGAGAATATTATGTGATGGGTAAAAAAATATTGTGATTAAATCAGTTTTTGAGGGCGTACGAAATCATTTATTTGAAAAGTGGTTTTCACAGATGATTTGTTGCACGAGAAGTGCTCTATAGCCCAAATTTCAAAATAAATAGCTTGACTCGTGAGATGATATAATAACTTGGACATAGTGGCTCATAAAAATACGTTTCATAAGAAAAAACGTGTTTCAACAGCAATTTCGCTGTCTTTAGTGATGTTTGAGCTACAATAATGAAACTATAACTTACGCAACTATACTCTAATGAGATAAAGTTTGGTTATGTAGCGAAACCATCATTGCAGATGGCGACATTGTTTTTGAAACACATTCAAGATAATAAACACATTTTTGTGAAAAATTGTGTTTTATCCTATTTTTAAAAATTAAACATTTACAATTTTTGCATTGTGAACAACTAGACTACAAAAAAGATTTTTGTATATAAATATTACATGTAAACATATTTTTGGTCATATCTCTAAACCTTTTTTCACTTTATTTATAACTTAAAAATTTGGCGTAACTATGATAAAAAAAAAAGTTCTAACAGTATTGATTAAATTTTGCTCGAGTGAGATCTACAATGATCTAAACAAAACTGATTTGTCGTCATAGCTCAATAAATGTCCTTTCGTGCGTTATCAATAAAAAACAGAAAAATACTTAATTTCTCAAAATAGGCTATACTGATTTATTTCAATTTTTTTTTGAAATATCAATATTATACATATTGTGTAAAATCATGCCCAAAATACATGTGTAAAATCACAAATAAACAAAAAATATTACGGTTCAAGAATAATAATTGAGAGGGGAAAAAAAAACTTAGACCGCCATTTAAAACTAGAATACGATTTACGCAGAGCTGGTTATGGCATAAGCAAAGTTTGAGCTCTATTTAAAAATCTTTTGTAATATTTAAAAAAATAATACTTTAAAAAGTATGATAAGGCGACATCCTTCTATAACAATTAATTTTCTAAGGATGGTTTACGTAAATGTAGAATAGAGACAGTGTATCGCTTCTTTCAAAATCTAAGTTTATAGCTAATTTTGCAAAAAAAAAAATGTTACGGGGAGGGATTCATTTGTATCAGTTTATTTCCCATAAAAAATACATGGGCAAAAACAGAATAATACTTAAATAAAAATTTTCCACAAATAAGTATTCTAGACATTTTAAGGAAGATTAAGACGAATATTATGTTAGGTTTTCTAGACGGGTGTGTGTGAGAAAGTTAGTGCCGTGTTTATGCACAAGATGTGTACAGTCTTACGTTAAAAAAAACTAAGTTAAAATAAACCCCCTTCTAAAGACAGGGAAGATAATTTCACATCATTCACCCAGTTACAATGTCTCTACAAAAATGGTTGTTTTTATTATCATGGCTAGGTAAGTACTATGACAGCCTACATGAAATTTTCCAGCTGTCTCTGTCCTTATTTTCCTCACGTAGACAAAGTATGTGTGTTATGCCTGATACTAAGAAAATGCAAGAACTAATACCAGGTATTGAATGTATGACAATAATTTTCTAAAGGTGTTTAAGATAATTCCTACTATTTTCCACAAGAAAATTAATTCCTTAAGGTAACTCAGAGCAAGAATTTAATTAACTTCATCACTACATCTTAGTTTCAATAAAGTCTGGTGTGGGTATGTTGCATAGGGGTGTAAAATACATATTCAAAGTATAAATATTTATTGTAAAAAATAGTTCAGTAATTTTAGTATTAAAAATTATAGTTTTTTATTATAATCATAGCAATTGCAATTAATATAGGATGAACGCATAGTATAGTACACGTTAATCGCTTCTAAATATCATCATTAGTATGGGACAAATAGGTTTGTCCATTTTATTTATTCATCGTTTACAAAACATTATAATTTCTTTATGGGTGTCTTTTCTGTTTGTCGCTCGAAAATCAATCATAAGAACTAAAGTTGTTAAAAGTGAAATTTTCTTAAAGTTATTATAATATTTGTCTCCCATGACCTTTCTAATTGCATTTTGACGATGTTGCAAAATCGTTATTTTTTTATAAAAGGGTGGAAAACTACAAAAAGTTCTTATACTTCGCAGAGAATTTTTTCTGAAATTAAATATTTTTTCGCAATAAGGTGTACAATTTAAAAAAAAAGATTATTGTTAAAAAATATATTTTGAAACGCGATTTAGTGGGTTTTCTTAAGCATCAATCGAGGAAAAATATCGTTATTATGGTGATTACATGAATATTGTTGCTATGGGAACGCTCCGAAATGCGAAGTGAAAATTCAAATTTGTTGTTTTGTTTTATAATATTATAACAAAAACAATGTAAATTTTAATTAATATGTTTTTTAATTCCATTGATTTTTTTCGTTCAAGAAAAACAAGAAAATTTATATAGTTAACAATGAATGTTAAAAAATGAAGCTGGCTCAATATTTGTAAACGTTATTTCTTCACACTATAAAAGATAGATTTTTTTGCCTAACGTTTTAACTGTTACCTACTAGTTTTTATTTGGAAACATTTCCAGTCCTGTTTACTCAAATAGTGACTGTTCTGTCTTGTGTATTCTTTTATAAATGTTCTTTATTTTCGCGTTTCATAACCGCGTCCAATCAGGATTCTCACTTGCTAGTTGGAGATTGTCAACGAAATATCAAAGTTAAAATTGACGTATATCACTAAAAACAAATAAAAAAAACAAAGTATTAACATAGGTGTGCATCTTAACTCAAATAGTTGAAGGTTTAATGCTGTTTGATTGCTTTGTTACATTGATTTTAATACTGTTTCAATGATTGAAGTAAAATTAAAATTTGAAATGGGAAGTCCCGAACATCCCATTTCTGTTGCTATCCGAAAGTATATAAAGTTTCAGCCCAGTTAGATAAATTTTTATCTAAATTGTCTACTTTTGTAAAATCAAATCTGACCATAACTAAAAAAGTTGATAAATAAGAATCTTTAAAAGTTCTCATTTAAAATCATTTATGAAACACCTACTTCCACAAGAATCTGCAAAATATTCATCAATAGGACTATCTTTTCTTAAAATAATTTTTTCATCCCTAAATTTGGTATAAGAGTTATAATTTCACTTAAAGCAAAGGTTTTAATATTTTGGTAACTAAATGTTGTAAAACAATATTTTTTTAGGCTGTTAACCTTTTCATTAAGTTAATTGCTTTTATTAGAAAACTCACATTCCGAGATTATTATTATTTCTTCTTGAAATTTATTATATTTGGGTGTATACAAATTTGTATAGTTGTTATTATTTTACATACAAGATTTTAAAGGAAAATAAACATTATAATACAAGTACAGAATGAATGGCTTCAAGCGTGTGTTGGTTGAAAAGTTGTTTGTTAAACACAGAAATACCAAAACGAGAAAAACGCGTGTAACAGAGACAAAAAAAGATATACATTTGTATAAAATGCCATCATCTTTTAACTTAACCTCATTTAAAAAAAAGTAGTTTTTCTACTTGAGCTTAACAGCCTTTTTAAAAAAAGTGAGTGTATATTTCTTAATGTATGGCTTAGTTTATCAAAACTTGGAGTAATGATTTTTGTTCGTATAATTGTTTATAAATATTCATAAAATCTCTTTACGTTTGCGGTTGAGTAATATTATTTTTAACCATATTTTTAATTAATCAAAACGCATAAAATGTTTAAACAATTATGTAAATTTAAATTTGGTATGTACTGACAAAAACTATAATATGCAATAGGTTAGAATATCAACGAAATTTTAATCGTCAAGCAAAAAATACCTATTTTTTAATAAAATAAAATTGAAGAAAATATTCTGTTTTTTGTTATTATTTTATTACGAACTGATTTTCATGAAATGCAATTATATTTAGACTTTTAGGAACTAGAACACGGTATTTGTCAGGGCTTATACATAACTTAAGTCAAAATTAAAATAAATTTAAATATTGACCTTAACTTGTGGGATAAAATAAAATTTAACAAGAATTTTCACAAATGGTACTTATAAATACTGATAGTAGTACACTTCCAGGTTAGTTATAGTTTAGCTATTGTAGCTCCTGCATCACTGAAGATGGTAACTTTGTTGTTGAAAAGTGTTTTAATAAAAGAAAGTATCGTATCGTATCAAATTAAAATTTAAAATAAGGGTGCAGTGACACTTTCGTCTCATAAAATATTTAGGATGTGTTTACTACTAAGAAAAAAATAAATTTTGAAAATTGACCACTTCTATTTCGTTCAAATAATATTGAAATATGTAGATTAAAGACCTAAATTACAAGTTAGGAAGAATTATGATTGAAGAATAATTGACAAACAAGAAGATAACTTTAGGTTCTGCTTAAATATATATATATATATATATATATATATATATTACAAAAATTGATAACAGGGATAATAATCTGCGTCTCATAATATATACATGAGTACTAATTAAACATATATTATTTCCCTCCTTTTTGACTGATCTTTACCGAAAATGGGCTCAGAAACCGAAAAAGTAATATTCAAGATGATGTTCGTCCGTCGTTGTTACTTGTCTTTTGTACTTAAGCATGGTAGCCCCGCAGAGAATAAGCTAAATAGATGAAATTTGGTGTAGGGGACTACAGTGTGCTCATATAAACCAAAATGACAATCATTTTAAATATTTTTTGTTCATATCTCTTGTCTTACTCAATTTATAACATTCTAAATTACATTCATAATAATTGTAAACATCAATTTTGCATGTAATGGTACCAACCCCACCTCTCTTAGATGACAAATGGTGTAGTTATTTTCAAAAATGTAATTTTAACCTCGACCTTGTAAGAAAATGTCATATATTTTGTGAATCACCGACACGAGCGTAGCGAAAAGAGGTTTTCCGCATATTTTTACAGCTTCGAGACAAGCCAGGGTTGAAAAACTGACAATAATGAGACTTTTTATACAAATCTACGAAGCCCATTAGAGCCTAGGCGATGTCAATAAAGTAAGTAAAATACACAATTACGCGCTTCGAAAAACCTTTGTAATAATACAGTAGTTTAAAGAGAATTGTCCTACACTAATATTTTAAGTGAAAAATATACGACCTAGACTGGGAATCGAACCCAGGACCTTTGGCTTTACGCGCCAATGCTCTACCAACTGAGCTATCCTAGTCGCTTCCAAGCACAGGGCGTAGACTTCTCACTTGACTTTTTTCGTTTATTGCTGCAATTTAGAGTTTCTAAACTAATTACCACGCATATGCGACATTGAAATTAATTTTTACTCATTTATCAGCCTTTACGTATGTATTTATTAAATTTAATTTATTAATTTTTCCGCTTATACGATTTATTTTTAAATTGTCCTACTGGATAAGACTCCTTGATCTATCAATACAATTGAATATTTCTTACAAGGACCTGGAAACTAACTTTTGTGGATTACATTATTTAGAGTATCTGCTTTTATTACATTATAAGGTGTAAACCATCAGCTTGTTTGGTTTTGTATAAGAAGTAGTGGAATCTAATGGTTTGTTTGGTTGACAGTGAATTTGGCATGTGGGGAGGCCAGGGTCCTATATAGTAATGCCTAGGATGTACAAGTATGTGTTAAAAGAACGCAACGAGTAGTTCCAGCGCGTATAAAAACTGTTCAGAGGCTTTTATTTCTTATATTTTAAAATATTAAAGAAATGGTTATTATTTTCTTATTCAGGTTAGAGTTAAAAAGTGAAAATTAGTGCCAATTTAATGCAGCGGAAATATTACTTACTACAATTTTTCCGATATATTTTATGATTTATTTTCGACCTATTTAACGAGTACGTCAATCTATTTGTCGTTTCATAAATTATTAATTGAATAAACAATAAAATATGACACTAATTGTTAATAAAGCACAAAGTTACTTTAATCTTGTACAAATGATTAAGTAAATACATTAGGAAAACAATAAGAGAATATCAGGGTAAAAAGGAGAAACAATAATCTGTTAGTAATGTAATTGATAAACTACATGAGTAAAACACTTGATTTAATTACACTGTACTGTAAGTAGGTCGTAATGAGTTCTAATAGTAATCAGCTGATCAATAGATATGATAAGAAACGTTGTACAACAATTCAAACCTAAATAACTTTGATAAAACTTATCAAATCCCTATCATAAGAAATATAAATACTACTTTCATATCCTTCCTCTCACTTCACTTTTCTAGTGGTTAAAAAGAAAGTGATGTACAAATGATATAGCGGAAAAACAATGAACAAAATTTCTCATTAATCCATCCCCAAACTAATTGGAAAGTAACCAAATCGTCACCAAAAAATGAAAGAAAAATTGTTGGACATAAAAACATACAAATGAACCATATGACCCCGTCTTTCAAATCAATATTTTTATACATTTTAATAAGGGCCGAAATTTTCTCTGTTTGTGCTATAATCACGTCCTCATTGCAAATGGTATTTGATTGCGATGAGGTTTTAATGACGACGGTCACTGTTAACTTTTGTTCTTACCAATTATTTTTTATTTTTTTATTTGCATATTTACACACGGGTTTAAGTTTTCTTCACATTTTTTAAAATTTCTGTAGAGTATATTTTGAAAGATTACATCTATTATAACAGCCCATTGTTGATTTTTTTTTAACCATTAACTCATGATCCGGAATTTTTGGAGAAATGGCGACTAAAAATTTGGTTTCGCTCCTTAGAAGCTACAAGTGATTAATACCGTTAGAGCTGATTTCGAGAAAATCGTCATTTTGTCTGCGACGAACGTCTATGCTACCAACTGAGGCGAACGTCATCCCTGGTTATTCGATTGGTCCAGACGTTCGAACCGCTTAAGGTTCCGGAAGGAGGGTTTGGAAAAAACGTGTTAGGACTTACTCAGTAAATATATTGGATCGTTAATTATAGCTTAGTCTCAAACCCAACTAATCACTATGTTCACAGCCAGCTTATGATGAGATATAATTTAATAACTAAACTAACTTATTAATTATTATAAGTAGAGATTGGGACAGTTTAGAACAACATGGCGGCTGTTGATGGTGGGGGTACCCCCACCCCTCCCCCACCCCTCCCCACCCCTCCCCTTTGCCCCTCCCCCTTTGCCCCACCCCTCCCCCCACCCCTCCCCCACCCACCCCTCCCCCATTTGCCCCACCCCTCCCCCTCCCCTTTGCCCCTCCCCTTTGCCCCTCCCCCTTTGCCCATCCCCCTTGCCCCTCCCCTGTAGGCCCCTCCCCTGTAGGTTAGGTTAGGTTAGGTTTTTAGGAGAATGGTTGCCACACGCCTACCAACCTCCACCCCACCCCTACCATCTCCCGGGCGTGTGGCAACCATTCTCCTAAAAACCTAACCTAACCTAACCTATCCTAACCTAACCTAACCTAACCTAACCTAACATAACCTATCCTAACCTAACCTAACCTATCCTAACCTAACCTAACCTAACCTAACCTATCCTATCTTAACCTAACCTAACAACCATTCTCCTAAAAACCTAACCTAACCTAACCTAACCTATCCTAACCTAACCTAACCTCACCTAACATAACCTATCCTAACCTAACCTAACCTATCCTAACCTAACCTAACCTAACCTATCCTATCCTAACCTAACCTAACATAACCTAACCTATCCTAACCTATCCTAACCAGACCTAACCTAACCTAACCTATCCTAACCAGACCTAACCTAACCTAACCTAACCAATACCAACCGATTTACCAACCAAAATATACTTTTTGCAACCAATTTACCAACCAAATCTTGGTAATTTTATCTACGGTTTGGTAAATCGGTTCCTAACAAACGTTACGACGTTATATATTTAAAAAGGAAAAATGGGGGTTGGGGGGTCGTGTCGTTTTCGGCTACAATTCCAAGGTTACATCAAATATCTTCATCTCTACTAAAAAGAGTTTTGGTGGAATGGAGGTAACAAATTACAAAGAATATTATTTTAAAACATTTATTTATTTATTTTTAATTACAAGCACAGAAAACAACTCTTTCTTTGTGCTTAATTGCAGTGGTTTTTATCTTGTCCAATTTAACATTAAATTTATAGTTTAAATCTACATTTAGCACTTTTATTTCTCTTTCTAACCAATAATTCGAAACATACAATTCATTTAGATTTTGGAACTGCAAAATATAACGGATCTTATGTCTGTAATCAATTTGTTTGATTCCACACACTACTAATTCTGTCCCTTCTTCCAGCTCTTCCAGCCGACGACACTTTCTTGGAATAACTTTGCCTTTTATTTCTTGCATGCCAAGGGTGGATACTTGCTCCACTTCGTCCTGGTTGTAGGGGAAATCTTCTGGTTTTTTCCAAGCATCTGTTAGTGGCTTAAAATGCTCTATCTTCGGAAAATAATGATTATTAAAACTGGTAAGTCCATTCGTCGTAAATGTAAAAATTGTTTCTTCTGTCGCTAAATGCACAATGTCCAGGTCGTTGTTGGAGGTTAAAACAAACCCCTCTTTTGTTAAATTTTGTTTGTCGTTGTAGGCATCCATTAGCCACGATTTGTACTTTCCTTTAAAGAAGTAAACACTTTTACTCCCATCTCTTTCTGCGAGTATTCCAACAAAGGCATATTTCGCTTTAGTGTTAACGGTAAATGCGGAAACCTTGTAGTCTGCATGTATATCTAAATTCTTCCAAGTCTTGTTAAAATATGAGCCCATCCGCTCTCTTGTCTCTCTAATAATTTTCTCTTTCTCCTGCATTTCTTTGTATTCCTCTTTTAAGGAAGCAGCATGTTCCATGTATTCCAATTTTCTCCGTTTTAAGTCAATTTCTTCCAGTTCCAGTTTTCGTTTCTTCGCAGACAGTAGGTAAACGGTGGAGAATGGTTCTGTTTCCTTTATATTGTAGGGTTGTAGCCTGTTTGTAATATTCGTTCTCTTCTTTAAAATCTGTGGAATAATATTACTCGTTGGAACCATCCCACAGTTCTCGAGGCTTACATCTTTACAAATCACCGAGAAAGCAGTACT